>JAAEAF010000094.1:0-398508 GCA_011037195.1 Triatoma infestans | reverse complement strand
ATGCAGCACTGTACCACCATCATGCAGCACTGTACCACCATCATGTAGCACTGTACCACCATCATGCAGCACTGTACCACCATCATGCAGCACTGTACCACCATCATGCAGCACTGTACCATCAATAATGATGTTAATCACGGTTGAATGCAATGCAAATTTTGGTGAAAATTAATCATTAAGTAGAAAACTTGCAATGTAAGAGAAATTATGAGTATTTCGCTGTTGATTTCTAATTTAATAATTGTGAAAATATATATAAAATAATAAAGCAATTCAGCCAGAGTGATTGGCAAATAATCAATAAGTAAATATCGATTCACAGTGAGCAAAAAATTAAACTTGCAGAATATCTGTCAGTCTTTAATACTAAGTTTGGTTTTTGCTTATCACACATAATGGCATAATTATAATATGATTTGGTCTAATTGGTAATTTTGGTCGTAGAATTTAAATAAAAATTAGACCGTGAGGGAGGAACATGTCCAAATCATTAAAGTTAAAAAAAAAACTCTCTTAAATGAATGAAGATATTGGCGAAATTTTGAAGGAAATCCGGTGATTGAAACCCTCACTCCCTTTCTCTTACTGCAATTATAACAGTTGCATTAAGCGGGGATTGGGCAGACTGAATTTTAGGCATTAATACACCTAAATTCACACTACACTGGTGTGTGTGTGTTATAAAGTTAAGCCCTCCAACGCCAGGATCTTAGATTTCTCAGAACCTCTTTAAACAAAATCAACCTGTTTTTTCGCAAAAATTATTTTTAAAAAAATAGTGACAGTTCCAAATCAAAGTATATATTTGAAGTTTCAAATTTCTAGAAACTTTTAAAGAAAATCTTTTTTGAGTCGAGAAAAATTCTCGTAAAATTCAGAAAACAATTTTAGTAAAGTTGAACTGTCGAAAAAAAAAATCATAGCACTGTCATATAGTGGCACTTTAGAGAGGGAAACGTAACCAACCATAGCTGCCATCTCCACCATAACCTCTCACAAAATCAATCATTTCTTGGAGTAAATTCATGTTTTAAAAAAGTAAATAAAAGATTCAAATTTGAGAAATTTCTAAGAATTTATTGTTTTTGAGATAATTCCCTCCCTCCCCAAACACCACACATTATGAAATCAATTTTGAAAATTTTGACACGATCGCAATACTTTCTCTTACAGGAGAAAATAACAAATACAAAAAATTAAATATACTATGTATATTTTTATTGCAATAATAATAATAAACGCTCATAACAGTAGCCATTGTAAAGAGATCAGCTGATTGTATTACTACGCAGAATTTATTGCTTAATTTCTTTGAAAAACAAAAGAATTTTTTTATCACGTCTAAGAATTTTGTAAAGATAAAAAATTTGGTTAATTTTTTAATTTTTTTTTTTAAATTATGTATAATTACAATTAATTATTTTATGTTAATTTAAAAAAAAAAAAAAAAAAAAGAAGAAAATAAATAATATTATTAATTAAAGATATTTTGAATTAAAATGACAATGTAATTATCAAACAAAATTTTATATTATTTTTTTGTGGGGTAAGAAAATTTAATTTAGACAAAACCTACAAAGCTTAGGGGTCATGCGGGTTTAGTTTCACAGCATTTTTTAATGAACTTATTAAAATTGATTGAAGACAGTTTTTAGAACACTAGGATGTTGATATTAAATGACTTATTTTAGAAATTTTTTTGAATATTTGAGGAAAAGGGTTTTTTCTTTATTCTTTTTTTTCGGACATTACTTAAAGAGAAAAATTGTATTTTCGTTTTTGTTTTGACTTTTTTTTTTAAATACCTGTCATAACTGCTGATGAAGTTGAAGGTAAAGGATTAGAAGATTCATCATCCGTTTCGCCTGCCACGACTGCTACTTTTTAAATACTTTTATTATATTGAAAAATAAACAATAATAAAAGCACACAGCACTTAATTCACGCGAATTGTTCCGTTAATTTTTGTAATAACACTCACTACTCACTCTTTGTAATTTTTTTTTTTTTTTCAAAGCTCGAACGTTTTATTTATTAATTTTTGTATTAAACGCGTAATTTATCTAAATCAGTTCACTTTAATTCCGAAAAAAATTCCTACTGTTGAGAACCAGCCGATTCTGGAAATTTTCAATTTTCTACGAGGGCTATAAGCGATTTTTATTTCTTTGCTTAAAATTAATTTTATTAACAATTTATATTAAGGCAAAAAGGTGTGTTATATCGAATTTATATTTTTTGTTTCCTTTGGTTTCTCCTAATTTATATGGAATAGTAGAAAGTCAAGGGCATGCTCATAAATTTAAAAAAATAAAAATAAAAATAAATAAATGAAAATTAACACGTTAAAGAACCTCTCACGTTTTTTTTTTTCTGTTAGCAGTATTGTAAAGTATTGATTGTGTGTGGTGATGTTTTTAGTATATAGAGCCTCGCACACTTTACAGTAGAACAACGCGCTAACTCCTCTCACATATACTCTGTCGTACTCGCCATAGTGGCTTTCACTTCTGATTCATTCTATAACCTTCCTAAGTAAGGTTAGGGTTAGGTTTTGTTCGTGTTTTTTTTTTAATTAATTTTGTTTATCATATAGATTCTTTCGTTGGCTTTTCGTTACAATACACACACATACAGAACCAGCACTGCCTTCTATGGCTGTTTTTGCCTGTATGAAAAGTGTAAAATTTAGTGTGCAATGAATTGAAAATATGGTTTAATTTGTAAAAAGGGTTTGAACTTGTAGGGTTTACTTCCAGGGGCAACTTATATTAAAATTAAAGGAAACTGCATTAAACAAGAAAATCTAGCCATGAGTTTCCCCAATAACTTTTTTTTGTGTAAAATTGTACAAACTGTTTAAAACATCATACCTAAATTATTTACCAAAACATCGACACCACCACCTTCCGGAAAAAAGAAAGAAATTTAAACAAAAAACGGGGGGAGGGGAAAAAAATAACAAAACCTTTCGGACAGTTTATTAGTAGAAAAACGTCACGTCTCGGATAAACCTTCAAGACTGTACATACGCGCCATCTATACCACAAGAGGGGCACTAGAGCACTCGTAAACGCACACTTCTACAAAAACATGCTCATATATTTATATACATATACACATACATACACGCGCGTGCACACACACACATATACACAATACTAGCATTATAGAATAAAGGACCGATGTAGCGCGGCATAACGGCCGACATTGTAAACAACACCGTTTTGGACTTGTTCCCAGTGCGCATGTCTACACGTTCGATCTACTACAAGCCAGCTGCCACCCTTCTGCACCGTTCGGATGTATATATATATATTCTCAATACATGTATGTTTCATTGTCAATTTTACTACGTACCATATCCCCCCCCCCCGCCAAAATGATAATAAAATAATTGCTGTAAACATCAATAGACAAAAGCAAATCTCTTGTGACATATTCACACCACTTTCTCATACTGCAATCTAAATACTTTTGATTTATTAATTATTTATACGGGCATTACCTAGTTAAAATATCAAATTACTTTTTATATATATAGAAGTCGCACCTCAGGGAATCCGATTTTCTTCAAACTCGGAATGTTGGTCCCACAATAAATTCTTATTAATATTATATAGACGATAGAATGGTAAAATATATTGAAATGGCCCACTTTAGAGGAAAAGCCAAAAGGTCACCCCACTCTCCGATCCCTCCGATCCACAACAACCAAGAAAATTAATTTCCCCAGGAAAAAAAAGTGTTTCAAATAAAAGTGGGGCAGCTGTTTATATGATTAGTTGGTATATACCAAGCTTAAAGGAAATCGTCGGAACCGTTTTCTAGAAAATTGGGGAAAAAAATCTACTGCAAAATCTATTCAAGTAAAGTGGTCGAGTTCGGATCGATCTAATTTCGACCAAAAGCTTTTTGTCCCGCCTCCTGTGGTAACACCTGAACGAACTTCTGCAGCTTTTTAAGTTTCCGCTTTCTGCTGCTATTTTCCTTTGTTGAGATATTTTGTTTATATATACACACTCGTACAGACCATTTTTTCGAATTCAGAATCCTCAAAATATGTATTTCCGGTGAAATATAATAGTTCGAAAATTTGACACGATCACATAATTCGGCAACTCTTTCTAGAAAACTCTTTACAAGAATAAAATCAATTCTTCCGAGAAAAAAGAAATGCAAACAAATTTTTATTATATAATGAGTAGTTAGCACACACCATGTTTATGGAAATATCAGTCAGTGGTGTTGTCGAGGAAATCGCAAAAATTAAAAACAGAAACAAAGAAAAATTTTATTTTTTTTAATTTTTTGGACGGATCAGCCGTGGATTAGCTGAATTAATATTGTTATTAGGGTTATTGATGAAACTACCCAGTCATACAGTAACCCCATTTTCACAATTTTATTTTTCTTCTCCTAGTATTGGATAAGGAAACCTAATCATCATCCGCGATATGATTTGATTTTTTAATCAGCACATGAGATTGCACTAAGTGCACTAGAACCCGTTTTTCGATAAAAATTACAGAAAAACTGGGGGGGGGGAATCAGTGCAGTAAAATGGTACTTCCGGTTGAGGGATTTTGACGGAAAACTTCCTGTCAGATACACTGATGATATTATATCCAAATGGAATATTAACTTGGCGCTTCCTACGATTTTTTATCTTTCCTATTTTGATTTATGCTGTGTGCCACAAAAACAAACACATATAAAGGATTTCTAAAAAACACATTCACGTGTACCTACTTCCATCGATATTGAATGGATCTCCAATGAAATTTGGTCATTCATTTAATGATTGCAATTGTATAAATACAATGGGATTAAAAAAAATGTGTTGTCTACAAATCAAAATGACTTTCTCTAATTACATAGAATAGAATATGTTTATTTGACTCATAAGGTATACATCCTATAGCCATAAGTTTGGACATTAACAAAGACAAAAAAAAAACATACAATAAAATAAGATTATGCAAATTACATTATCATAATTCAGCTATAAATAAATGAAACTGAGGTAATTGTAAAATCTTCGTACAAAAGAAAAGCAAACTGTTATGTATAAATCAAAGCAAAATACAACTGAACAACAAGCAAAAAAAAAAAATAATAATAATAATAAAAAAAATAAAGATAACTTAGAACAAAAATAAATATTCTCTCTTCAGTAAATAAACACCAATCATAAATTTCTTATATTTAAACTATGTACGCTATATACAAACAAACTATTTAATTTATCTGTTGTATCTATTGTTAACAGTTGTATCAGCTGATCTGTTTTATTTGGAACCTTATTTATAAATCTTCTTAAATATTTATTTCTATATATTAAATACGCCGGATATTCTAATATGAAATGTAATATGTCATCTTTTTCATTGTTTAAACAAAATTTACAGTTCTCATCGTAATGAAATTGATATTTTTCACCTTTGAAATAAATATTACAATGTTTCATATTTGCCATCTAAGTTGGGATACAAGTCTTAATTTCGTTATATTACAGTTAAATTTTAAATAAGATTCGCAACCTTGAAGAGTACTAATCGAGCGGTAAATCGGGTTGTATGATGAATTTAAAACTGAATTTATATCTTTACTAATTAAATGGTTTTCCAGTTTATTAAAAGTACTAAGTTTTTCTTTTTTTATCATGTCCACGTTTTGCCCTTCCCATAATGGAGAAGAACCTAAAGAAAACAGAATATTTCTCATTTCGTGGGCCCAATTAAAACGAATGGAAGTAGATTGCATGAGGTCTAATAGTTTTAAATAGCACAATTTCGGTAAACGGTCATCTGGCATATGTATCAATAATTTAATCCACCACTGATACATTTTTTTAAACACTCGAAATTTACAATGGATTCTACCCGTTTCGAGGCGAACATAGCAGTTCGGGGTGTTTTTCTGCAGATGGAGAAGTGTTTTTAGAAAGTTTAATTGACTCCGTTCAATCGTCTTTAAACACTGTATGCCCCACACCTCTGATAAATACAGAACAACACTTTCGGGCATGGAATCAAATAACTGCACTTTGGTCACCCAACAGTCCGATTTACAACGTTTCAGATTTCTAAAACCGCCGAATTGGCTACAACTCCTTTTTTAAGAAAAATATCTCCCGTTCGCGTAAATTTTCCTGACGAAAACATAGGAACACCTAGATATGTGAATGATTTTTCGCAATCTATACTATTATTGTTAAAAGTAAAATTTCTATGTTTTTTCAAACGACCTTTATGAAATGGAACTATTTTAGTTTTTTTAACATTAACTGGTAATTATTTAACATTATTTAATTCGCAATATTTCCCTAATATTTTTAACTTTGATTGGGCGTCAGCCCATGAGTATGCCAAAATAACTATATCGCCTGCATATAACTGTAATATCAGGTCTCTATTATTGTAAATATTTAGACCTTGTGCTCCTTGGGCTTTGAAGTAATCTATTAAATCGGACATGAATAAATTGAAAATTAAGGGGGAAAGAATTTCTCCCTGCAAAACCCCGGCTGTATCAGGAATTTCATTAGAAAGTTTATTACATTCTAACCTTCTAATAGACAAATTTTCTTGAACCATGAAATTTTGCATTTAATGCTTTATTTAATACAGATGAAGTAACTGGAGATTATACTGAAAATGTGCATTTCAGAGAAGAAAGCCTAAACATCATTACTTCCTCATAACCCCTCTAAATGGTTGCTTTCTTGTCATTTCTTTCGAAATTTTTCAATTTTTATCGGCAATAAACATGTTTTTGAAGCATCCACCATCGTTGAAACATTGTTTTCAGCGAATGATGCGTGTACATGTTTAAAAACAAATATCTTGGAAAACAATTTCGATTTCCTCGAAAACGGGTCCAAACGATTTTCTTTAAACTTAGCATTTCAACTTACTCATATACAGAGCTACAACTTTTATTTGAAACATTTGTCCTTAAAAATTCATTTAAAGGGCTAGGGGAGGGATGGGGTTATTTTTTTCTTTTAAAGTGCTATTTTAGCTTATTATACAAATTCTATCACCTAAATAATATTGATTAGAATTAAATATGCGGTCAAAATTCTGAGTTTCGAAGAGAATCGGTTAACCAGGAGTGAATTTTTATCGACGTTGTCTCAATTTTCTACGATTTTATTCATAAACAAAAAACTGACGGATTTCATTAAATTAGTTACACCAACCAGAGACTCACTTTTATTAGAAACACTTTTTCCGAGAAATTTCACTTAAAGATGTTTTGGGGTTTCCAAGGGTGTGTGGTTTCCTCGGAAATGCCATTTTATTAAGTTTGGATTCTCCGATTGATATAAAACCGAACACAAACAAACATTTAGTAAATAAAAATGAGTTTGAAGAAAATTCGTCACTTAAATCTGTAGAAAAAGGCGTGTGAGTGTTTCAGATCAGATTTTTATTTTTTTAATTTCTCCAGATAGCAGAAATGATATATAACAGAACAATAAGAGCCACAAAAATTATTCCACAAAACTAATGTTGCTGGAAACCATGAAACAAATTTAATAAAATAGTAATTATAAAATGCCTATTGATTTGGAAGTACAGTTTTTCCAAAGAAGCGGAGGTTGAAAAAGAAAATGTTAACGTTAAAGTATGACTGTGCAAATAACTGGAATCTCCAGTACGTGGGCACTGCAGTCTTTTAGATACTCCTGTTACAAGAACGCTGGTAGAGGGCGGTGCCACAAACATTTAAGTAAATCTTAAACCTTAAGACTAAAAATTACTCAGGTTCCATCTAAAACTTCCAAGATAAAAGATAATTTTGTATTTTTGTATTGTAAGAATCGTAATCACGAAAGGTCGTGTGAATGTTTCACACCAGATTATATCTAATTTTTATTTCATACTGATTTAAAAGTTCTAGTTTGAGTAAAATTTCTGCTAAATCGATATGAAATATTACTTATTTTTTCTTTTTTTATTAATATTTATTAATTCTTCTCTCTTGAGAAACAGATGACGGTGTCTGCGTCAGACTTCTATACCTCTCTCTCTCTAGATACAATCTACCGGAGATAACGTAGGGTAGGCTAGAAAAGTCAGACACGCGCACACTGAACTAGACAATATAAGCGGAGAGGATGACGCGTGGGTGTCTTTGTGTGGATATAGTATTCACACACAAATATTGCCAAAAATCCATCCTACATACGTACAAAGCAAAACTCAGCTCCTAACATACGCGCGCACCCACATACACGTTCTCTCTCCCTCTTTTTCTCCTCAGAGTAAGCCCAAACTATTCTCCTATAACACACGAACACCAGCTGTACGGGAATCACCCAAAAACCCCAAAGGGATAAAGCACTCTCCCTTACCCTATCATCATCCCACACCACAAGCAGACCCAGCCAGCCTGTGTTATCAGGAAGAAACGTAGTGGTTGTGACGATGCAGCAGGATGTGGAGGAGATTGGAGTGAACTCACTATGGGGGAGGCCTATATAAGGGGCGGCAGGGTGACACGGTCGCCAAAGTCCTTTTGCTTCCTCCAAGGAGTGGAAAGAGGGCACATTCACATAAGCGTGAATATGAGTGAGTGGGAGGGCGGGAGACGGTGTGAGAGTACGTTGTTGGAGGAGTCAGAAGCAAGAACAGCACCACCACTGTTAGCCCCCGGTCTATGTTGGTTGAAAGATACAGAGAGAGCAGTAGTTCCCGACCAACCCTTAGCAAAATAGTAAAGGGGAAAGGAGTAAATGGGGGCCAAGAGGAAACTCGCACATGGGCGTTGCGGAGGATGGAAGGGTTTCGGTTATGATGGTATGGCCAAGCCCTTTTGACGACGCGTTACTATGACAACCGCCCCAGAGTGACGTCATAGACTAAAATATTTATTGCTACACAGTGGGACATACACGCACGCACATCCATAGCCTTTCTACATTACAAAACTCCTATGAAAAAAAATGTGTTTTTTTTCTGCTGAACGAGGCCTCACAGAATGGCTGCGTGTTATTATTTAATCGAATTTATTATGTATCCATGTATAAATAATATATATATATATATAAACAGAATTTCATTTTATTAATGGAATTATAAAGCATACTCCACCTTAACTACTAACTAAAAGTAAAACATCTTTTTTAAATACGACTTTTACAGTGAAAAGTTTATGAGATCAGTGCTGCCATCTTACGGGTGCATACGATAATTTCACCAATTTTATGTTTTTGTTTTTCTTACTACTTGAAAAACAAGATATTGCGATCATTTCAAATTATCGAAATTGTATTTCAACAGTTCGTTGAGTATTAGAAAAAAATGCTTTAAGCGAATGGTCTGTTGATGTATGTATACCTGTACTAGTGTGTGTTTGGAATAAGCAAAATAAACAAAAAAAAAAACAAGCACCGTAATTTCAAATCAGATATTTCGTTTAAGCATTGAAACCTACACGAAGATTTCGTTGCAAATCTGTCAACCGGTAATCCGACTCTATTGAATATTTTTTGTTTTTATTAGTTATTCCAGATTTTCTAGAAAAATGATTCCGACAATTTTCTTCAACATTTCCGTATTTTACTACAAATATAAAAGCCTATCACTTCTGTTACATATGAGATTTAAAAGAAAATCTTTCTTGGCATTTTCAAGGACTACTTTTCTGATTACATACTAAGTAGGTTAGTACAACTTTCTTGGAATAGCAATTTAGTGGAAACTTTGAGGTTAATTTGGACTCAGAACTCCTAATCAATTCATTTTTCCAGGAAAAGTATGGAAAAGTGAAAGAGGTATTCACATTATACAAGTCTAGTTGCTTAAACCTGGTGATATTCAGGTGAAAACTCTATTTCGATAATTTGACACGATCGTAATACGACCAGCAAACAGTATGAGATAGTACAAAATAGAATAAAATAATGAAAATTTTGGTTGTAAATAATAAGTTAATTAAGGATAAAGAGAGTACAAAGGTAAAAGAAAACTGAAACATAGGTCAGACATTAAAAAAAATTAGTGATGACGTCTACAGTATATAAACCTAGCTAGGTGACGTAACCTCGTCTTCCAATTAACCATCGATCTAAATGAAAATAATGATTTTTCTCATGCGTCATCATTTAAACATAAATTTAATCGATATGTATATATAGACATAATTAAAAATAAATAAAAGAAATTCAGTAAAATAAAAATCTTTAACAATCTCCTATAATAATTTCATTCCTCCTGCCTTTCATTAATTCGATTCTAACTTACATCGATGTTCGTTTATTCTAAAAATATTTAGACAACTTAAATGACAACTGAATTTATGACATTTAGACAACTGAAAATAAATGCATTTTCTCTGACTATATAAAAGAAAGTATTATATTCATATAAGATTTTCAAATTTGCGTTTTTGCCGAAATACCAGCTTTTAGGGACCTGTGTGCGTCTTTGTACGTGAACAAACCAGCTCAAAATTGATAAATCGGAGGAACCTCAAAGTTGATATTCCGTTTAGGTACTATCACGGCATCAGTCAAGAAGGTTTCGAGTGCGAATTTAATGAATAATACTTTTTAGTTTCTCGCGATTTTCTCGAAAATGATATCAACGATTTTCTTTACACTTCGTATACTGTGTACACACATAAATACATAATCACGTTTATTTGAAACAATTTCCCGGGAAAATTGATTTTTTGAGGGTTGTAGGGGAAACGGTAGCGTTAAGCTTTCTTCTAAAGTACCACTTAATTATAATGTGTGGTTCTGCCCCTTATATAGTATTACGATACATTAGAAACATTGTTAGAATTCCAAATTTGAAGCAAATCGACTGACCGGAAGTGCAATTTTGCAGAACAGGTTTGTGAGTTTTTTGGTATTTTCTCGAAAACGACATAACTTTTTTCTGAAAAAATTGTTTTAACTTAGTTTTGAGGAATATGAGACGTTAAAATTCAAATGTGTTTATTCAATATTATTGGCGCTCTCTACAATGTAATGGATTCTCTACCTGCCTCGGTTGGTAGGTTGGCACTTGCCCCCCCCCCACCTGTTTCTTAGGACAAATGAAAAAATGTGACATTTAAAGAAAATTTGAGAGAAGTATAGTTAGAGTGAGAGAAGTATAGATACGTGTAGTTTTATAAAACTGTATTAAGAGAAAGTGGTGTGTGTGTGTGTGTTTGTACCAGAGTTTGTTGGTTATTTTCTTTAATCACAGGAAGGATGTTTCTAAAGTAGGAATTCTGCTGTAAATTTTAATTTTCTTCATTTTCGTCAATATTACAATGAAATTTTTCAACATAATCTCCATTTAACTGGACACACTTTTCCCTAGTGTGTCAACATTTTTTTTAAAGGCTATTTTCAAAACAGCTTTATGTTGTATCGTGTATCCGCTAGGTCCTTCAATTTTATCGGACGCAATAGCTTTTCTAGTTCTGTTAACAGGTGCCAATCTCTGGGTTCAACGTCCAGAGAATAAGCTATATGATGGATGTGGAACCACTTACCAGCCTTTAAAACTAGGACTGCATTGGGCCTGACATTGTCACCATTGCATGAGCCTGAAAACGGATAGCATGTGTAGGATTTGTCAGGAAGAAGAAGAAACAGCACTGCAAGGTCAGTGCGAGAGGCTTGTATGGCTGAAGTTTCTCCTCTTTGGAGCTTCATCGAAGAGCCTCTCTCAGGACTTCTAAGTTTAATAAAAAAGACTGGGCTTGATAGGGTGCCCTCACTAGTGGGTGCCTGCAAGGATCACCCAGCGTCTTTCTCCAGATTCCAAAGTCTAATTAAACCGACAGGACTGGAGAGGGAACTTGTAACTTGTGAGTGCTCACAATAGGGGATCTAATCTAATCTGATCTGTTACGACTTCCATTTGGAGTGTTCAATGAACATTATATACTTCTAAATCTTCTATAATGGTAATGAGAATAAGTGTTGAACTTTTTTTAGAATCGGGCTCCTTCAAATTTCTTTAAATTTGGAAAATCCTTTTTGCATTGATTTTAAACTTTTATTTGATATATATGTTACTATCAAAATTGATTTTAGGATTTTAAAATTGATTCTAGGAGAATTGAGAGGTAGCTACTTCAATTTAAACTGCGGTTACGAGTTGTGGTAGTGGTTGAGAACACTGAGTACCGCCATAACAGTTACACTCAAGTAAACAAACATAATCCCCGCTCTTGTATTTATATGCAAGATAAGCCCAAATGTTAAAGATTACAAATTTAAAGAATATATATGACAATTAAAATTGTATTAACTTCAGTAAGACAAAGTCGTTTGAATATTTCACACGAGAGTTTTATTTTCTCTCACACCTAGTAAGAGGAAGTACATGTTTTGAGGTCCTCTGAGTATAAAAAAGGTTTTTACTGGATGATGTGCATGTGTGTGAACAAAATATATCAAAATCGAAAACTCGCAGAACCTCAAATTTCGTATCCCGTTCAAGTACTTCATCTAACACGAAGGTTTTGGACTAATCATCCAGCAATCGGGAATGCGACTTCGCAAAATAGTTTTTTGAGTTATTTTACTTAATTTTCTCGAAATCGCTAAAAGGATTTTCTTTAAATGTGGAATGTTCACAGCCATATAGAAAGCTATCAATTCGAAAAAAATTGATTTGAGAGATTTTGGAGGGTTTAAATCTGTCAGGTTAAGATTTCAATTCCACACGCTTTCTTGGTTTTGACAGATGGCGCTCCACACAAGTCCGCTCTATACAAGGCGTAATACAATCTTGATAGCATTATGAAATGTATTCGTTTTATGCTTTTTTTTTTTTTTTGGGGTAATGTTCAGCACTTAACACGGAAATAATTTTCTTACTACAAATTTTCTTTTCCATTTTATAGTTAAAGAAAAAGTGAAGAGAGAAGCACAGTGAAAGCAAAAATCGTCAATGCGTAACAATTTTTCCCAAAGAGATCCCTTTTATAAATATTAGAAGAAAAAAAAATCTCGGCACTAATTTTTCCGACCTGCCCTCTTTGCAAAAGGGATAAAAGCCAACGGAGCCCAAGGCATTTACAAAAACAGGGAGTTAAAAGGCGGCAACTTATAACGGGGGTAGGTCGGAGAAAAAAACATTTCCTAGTTCCGGTATTATAAAACTCTTCCTGGTTTTGCTTAGCGAACTCTAAATGAGAAAATGGGAACATAACCCCTTTCAGGGGGTGCTACTTCTAACCACCCACCCGCTCCTCGAACATCTACCACACCATACATACATACACACCATACATTGCCACTCTTTGTCTGCTGTCAGTTTGTCTCTGTCAGACTATGTTCAATCGCTCTCTGTCACACATCCACTATGTGGAAAGACAGAATAGGGGGAAAACTCTTCTCACCCCCACCCACCGCCAAAGCTCTGCCAACGCTGTTTCACGTCTGGTCGATACAAACTGTATTGCGCAGCCGCCAACTTAAAAGGTGAACCTACTCCATACCATAACAAGAGACATCGGCTAGACAAAATATCCTCGAACAATATTTAAAGTACCCCCCCCCCCCAGTGGTTGTCTGAAAACTTGGATGGCCAAGTAGCCTTTGTCGATGGAAAAATACAAGAAATTAAACATTTTCAAACTAGCAATATTTACAATAATTTGTTTTGTAATTATAATTTTATTAATGGGGCCGTAAATTATAATGACATGCCAATATTGGGTTGCTGTAAAGTAACCCCCAGGACCACCCGCTAAACTATCTCCATGGAGGTGGTAGAAGCACAGTTTAGTGTGAAACAGTCACACGATTTCTCTTACATGCAATTATTATTACAATTCTAACTGATACATTTTCTTCAGACTTGTAAGTTTTACATTTTCTTATTGCAACTAACAGGAACTATTGTGATCGTGTCAAATTTTCGAAAGTGGGATACCACCGGAAATACATGTTGTTGAGGTACCCTGCGTAAAAAAGAAAAATGTTTTTAGCGAATAATCTGTATATACAAAACATCTAAAAAAGGAAAAATCGCAGGAGGCTCAAACATGTTGCGTTTAGGTAGTGACCACCGTATATAACAAGGTTTTGAGAAATCCATCAACTTATAGGTCAGTATTTCTACAATAAAACATTGATCGCAGATCTTTATTTTTTTTAGAGAAGTTTTCCCAGATCTTCTTGGAAAATGTTTCTCTAGCATGTCGCCAAATGATGTTCAGCAAGATGGATATCCGAAGATAGTAAAGCATTATTTAGATCGCACTTAACCAGGGGTAAATGGATAGCCACGCACGGTCCTATTCAATGGACACCTGACCCCTCTGGGGATAGTAAAAAATAAAGTTTATGGCAGCTTAAACCTTGTGACACCACTGTAGAAGTACTTAAAGAAAGTCCTGTTTCTGTAATGAGTGTAGTCATTGAAAACTGGACAAAAATGGCGTGTACATACTTATCTTAATGATGGCGCCCATTTTGAACAACTGATGTGTATATGTTTTTTACCTTATTTGACTATAAACTCAAAAACAATGTGGAATACTAAGGAACCAGAAGGCAGAGAATTTCTTTCTCTACATTCAATATTCAATATCTCAACGAATATTCAACGGATTTTTCTCGTTCAGTAACCATTTTTCATGAAAATGAAAAAATCTGGTGTGAAAGAATCACATGATATTTTCTTACTGTGAAATGCCACATTTTCTTCACACTTATAGTTCTTGTTGGTGTTCACAACCGTCGGCGTTTTTATGGAAAAAAAGAAAAACCTATTCAGTAAAGTCACATTTCCAGGCAACCGATTTTCTTCAAACTGAAAATTTTGGCAACTTATATCATTGTAATTAATATTATTTAGTTGACAGAATTGTATAATGAACTAAATAGCGCATTAGAGGAAAACATAACCCCACTCCACCTTCAAAAGCCCCCTTAAATGAATTTTCCCGGAGAAATGTTTCAAGTAAAAGATGCAGCTCTTTGTATGTGTAGTTAATATTAAAGTTTTAAAAAAATCGTTGGAGGCGTTTTCGAGAATATTGCAAAAAACTGAAAAACAAAATCTTCGTGTCTGATGCAGCGGTAGTACCTAAACGGAATACCAAGTCTGAGCTTCCTGCAACTTTTCGTTTTTGATATATTCTGTTCATACACACCCAGAAAATTTTCTAAAAACCACATTTTTGGACTCAGGGGACCTTAAAACGGATATTGCATCTTAACGATGAAAACTCAATTTCGAAAATCTGGCGCGATCGCAATACTTCCTCTTACTAATAGTACTAATACTACAAATCTACTTTAAGAATTTCTTAAAAAACGAAATATATGGTCCTATTTGAAATAGGAAAGATCGATTCGAAATCTCTTTAAAAAAAAATAATCGATCACATATTTGTAATCAATGATAAAAGTCTATGGCAAGTTACTAACAAAATTTTACGACAAAAATGCAACATTCCGCCTCTGAAAATTAATAATTCATTTGTAAGTTCTGACACTGAAAAATGTGAAACCTTTGCAGAATACTTTGCCTCAGAAATATTCCAACCAAATGTCCAACTGTCATCACTATCAACTTCTTCACCGTCAATACCAAATCTCGATCCAAATATAAACACTCTTCTTAATTTCTCACATAAACAATATCCAAAATGGACATCACCTTCAGAAATATCGTCTCTTATAAAAAAAACTTATTAATAAAAAATGCCCTGGAGACGATAGAATACCAAATTTCGTATCAAAAAATTTAACAAGAAAATCTCTAACTTTTTTAGCCTCAATTTTTAATGCCTGTCTATCAATAGGATACTTCCCAAATTCCTGGAGACATGCCACAATAATAGCACTTCATAAGCCAAATAATCCTAAAGACCTCATATCCAGCTATAGACCTATTAGTTTACTGTCTGCCTATCCAAATGATTAGAAAAAGTTATTAAAAAAAGACTAAATACGTTTTTAAACCAGTATAATGTTATTCCAAAATTTCAATTCGGTTTTAGAAATGAACATTCCACAGTCCATCAACTGCAAAATATTCATGAATTAATAATAAAAGGGTTTGAAGAGAAAAAAAAACATACAGCTGCATTCTTCATGGTATAGCCAGGGCATTCGATAAAGTATGGCATGAGGTTGTAATTATAAATTAAAAATTAGCAATTTACCATCTTATTAAATAAATATTCTAACTTCATTTCAAAATAACAGAACCTATTCAGTAAAAATACATCAACCAGTCACAATCATACAATATCTGCGACGGCGTTCCACAAGGGTCAGTCCTTGGACCGGTACTTTTCAATATTTTCATGCTACAAGTGACACAACGACAGTAGATACGCGGATGATACCGCTATATTCGCACAACACGACAACATAGATACTTGTGTAAATCAGCTACAGATTGCAGTAAACGACTTAACCGACTGGTTTATTACATGGAGAATCCAAATTAATACAGAAAAATATCAGTCCTTACTGAGACGGCCAAGTATACGTAATAATATAACTATTAACAATGTAGCTATACCATGGAAACTGCCCGGTGAAACGGTTAAGTATCTGGGGGTGCACTTGGATAGGAGGCTGACTTGGCGTTTACATGTAGAAAGGAAAACCAGACTGGCATACACTAGATTGTCCCAGTTGTACGGCCTACTAAACAGGAAGTCCAAATTAAAAGTAAAATGTGGCCTTCTATTATACGTACACTTCCTTAATAAGACCCTCCATAAGACTTACGCTTGTCCTGTTTGGGGTGGATTATGTTATACATAAAATACAGATAATATAAAATAGAATTCTAAGAATAATAACAGACTCTCCCTGGTTTGTCAGAAATAATCATATTCATAAAGAACTCGGAATTCCAACAATAAAATAATTATCAACTCACTTTACTTAAAATTTCTCAAATCCGTTCAATCTTCTAAACATAAAAATATTAGCAGCCTAGGAAAACCGATTATTAATCGTCGCTTGCGCCCTCGTCGTATTCAGGACATAGTATAGTTGTAGACTACTTCCTTTTATCAATCTAAATTATCCGTTATATGGGATAGTCTTAGAGTGAACCCTCACAATAAATATCTGTAAATTAATGGTACAAAATTGTTGATTTGGTTTAAACACTAATTAAAAAAAAAAATTTGTAATCCTTGAAAAAAGTAAGTAGGGTATCATTTGGAATTTGTTTTGTATCTGGTGTACTTTCCAACAAGACAAGTGTGTGTAGTGTATGTTAAAACTATAACATGTTATATAACATATACATTTGTTTCGTACTCAAGAACCTTAAAACATATGTTTCCGGTGAAAACACAATTTGGAAAGTATGACGTAATCGTAATAATTCTTTCCTTCTTCTTGAATACAGTAAGGGAATTTAACTATTTATACGTAGAGACCAAAATTGTAGATAATCATTCTAACAAAATCTACTATTTGTACATCTCATTATTAAAACGGTTATTTCTGCCGTAGATAAAATAGAAAAATGTGCTGTTATGTTCAAGCTTGATTGACGGTAACTATTGTAAAGACAGTATTTTATTACTGTTTCATTATTACAGCCCCTTCCTTCCTGTAAATGGAACTTCTGTATTCGTGTCAGATTTGTGAATCGAAGTTTTCAAACCGGAGTTAGATGTTTTTTTTTAAGTCTCCGGAGTGTGTCAATAAACTGGTAATTCTTGGAAAATGGTCAGTGTATTTATGTGTGTGTATGTATGTATGTATGAAAACAACAATTCAAAAACGAAAAAACGCAGGTTCAAATTTCATATTTCATTGAAGAATCACCAGTGTGCCCGATATAAATATGTGAATCTCTAAACTAGGTCACTGACAATGCACATAAAAGCCTAAAACTTTCTTTTCCAAAATTATTAGTATTATGAGAAAATAAATTTTTTTGAAAATTCAAGGAGAGCTGCAACGTTAACTTGATCTCAGAAATGCCACTTCAATACGAAACATGGTTTTTACCATTTATGTAAATGTTAAAGTTATATTGGCAGCATTGCTTCCAAGTTTTGAAGAAAATCGTTAACCAGAAATGTGAATGTATGGAAACAGTTGTCAGTGATTGTTATTCTCTCGAAAACCTCCAACAATTTCCTTTAAATTCGCAATACTAATTACACAAATACAAAACCAAATACTTTCTATTTGAAACATTTACTCGAAAGAATTGATTTTAGTGAAGATTCTGGGAAAGTCAGGTTTAATTTGAACTCCGCCTTTACAAGGATTGCTGTGGGAGGACATAGAAGGCACTGCTTTAAAAGGGATCATTTTATCGCTGGTATATGTTCGAAATTGAATTTTTCAGGTTACAGGATAAACATTTTTCAGGTTGTCTAATATGATTTATTTTTTTTTTTCAGCAAATGGTTTGTATGTACGTGTGTGGGAAACAAAACTTAAAACACCAAAAAAATCGCCATTAAGTTCAAAATTTGATATTTTCATTTGGATATCACCAAGTTATTTGTGATATCCAAATGAAAATATCAAATGGAGAAAGGTTTAAGCGCCAATCTTTCAACCGGAAGCCATTTTATTAAATGGGTTTTTACTTCCTTTTACTATCACTGCCAGATTTTCGAAATTGAGTCTTCACCGGAAATACATGTTTTGAGGCTTCCTGGATACGAAGGTAATATTTTAGCGAATATTCTGTACGTTTGTGGGTGTGAACAGAATATCTCAAAAACGAAAAAAAGTCGCATGAAACTCAACCTTGTTATTCCGTTTAGATAATACCACCGCAAGAGACAGGAAGATTTCGGGCAAAATTCATCAATCGGAAATACCATTTCGCTAAATGGATTTTTCAGTTTTTTGCAATTTTCTCAAAAATAGCTCTAACGATTCACTTCAAACTTGTTATGTTAACTATATATATATATATATATATATATATATATAAAGTGCTACAACTTTCATTTGCAACATTTTTCCTCCAAAATTGATTTAAGAGGGGTTTTGGGGTGGGATGGACTTATGTTTTCCTCTAAAGTGTTATTTCAGTTTATTACACAATTCTATCATCTATATAATATTAATTAGAATTAAATATTATGTCAAAATTCTGAGTTTGAAGAAAATCGGTTCGCTGGAAGTGCGAATTTACTGAACAGGTTTTTCACTTTTCTGTGATTTTCCTCATAAAAACTCGCACCGTTTGAACTAATAAGATGAATAAGATGTTTGAACACTAGTTAGTGTGATGAAAGTTGCCGTATCGGTAAATTGCAGTAAGAGAAAATCCTGTGAGTGTTTCATACCAGATTTTTTTTATTTTTCACGATTTTCATTAACTTTGGAGACCTGTCGGTCTATCGGCCTATCACTGAAACATGTTTCTGGGAAAATGTATTTTTAAAAAAGAATCTAGGGAACGCCTTCCAGTATTTTTTATTACAGTAACTGTTCCACCACTTGTTTATATTATAAAATATTAATACAAACCTTTAAGCTGACAAACATTTATTTATAATTTCAATTTTGAAAAAAATTTATCAGTTTATAAACACGTGTAATACATTTTACCGTCAGCAACAGAATCCACAAGGTACTGGGTAAGATTTTCAACAGTATTTTCTTTTGCGACGAGGACAAGTAACAACTAATTCTTGTAAAAAGGTAAAGAAAAAAACAAATAAATAAATGCTCTATTGATGACGTCACGAACTGACGAAAACAGGTGAAAAGCGATTTGACATATCATTTGCAGAAGCGATCAACCAGCTTTGAGAACTTATAAATTACGCAAATACAAAAGAAATGAAGCAAAAAATAATTGCTTGCAACACTATTACGTATCCGTCAAAACCTTTACTGATTTCTGGTTTTCTCTGGCGTGCTCACAGATATAGCAGGTTCAGTACATGGGAGCTTCAGATGACGAAGAATAGGAAAATGATAACGAGAGAATGAGGAGCCAGCAGATAAGAAGAACTTGATCAGCTGTCTTGAACAGTGCTGCCAATTCAACTCTATAAAAACAAACAACCCGCTGAAGAAAAAAAAAGATTAAAAAAAAACACAAGTGGATAGTTTTCTAAATGAATGCACATTAATATTGTTTTTATTATAAATTATAATTCTATTTCTTGGATTTGTATTTGAGGCAGTTATGAGGAGGGAAAACACAGGTGACAATGACAATATTTTCAGCTGATATCAGCTGTTGTGGTTAGTTAATATCATGTAGACACAATGTGAAATTCCTCTAATAAATATTCTTTCGGGTTACCGTCGAGTCCACCAATGAAATACCCTGTTTTAGTGTATTATTTTGTTCAAATACTAATCATACACACACACACACACACACACACACACACACACATTGCAGGTCAATCGATAAAATTTCTCTCAGTCATTATTACAATTTTCGATAATTACTATAAAATTACAATGTACATAAAAATCAGTGAAGCTGTTTAACGAACGAATTCCGAAAAGCTCAGAATACTATTCTGCAAAGAGCACTTCCGGATATCCGATTTTCTTCCAACTCGAATTCCGAATTCGAATAATGCATTTATATTACATTATAATAATATATAATAATAATGTATAATGCATTTATTTACATAATATTATTGTATAGGTTAATTGAGCTGTACATTTTGCTGAAGTGATAGTTTAGTGGGAAGCATAACGTCGATAATTCCCATAGAAGTCCTCAAATAATCAGTTTTGGATAAAATTGAAAAAACTAAACTTCTGGAATACTACAGCTTGGTCAAACAAAATCGTTGAGCTATTTTCAAGGAAATTGCGTAAACAGAAGGGAAAAAAATCTGTTGATGACTTCCTTCGACTTATCTCTTGCCGACTTTCTCTTACAGCAGTTTACAAAATTGTAACTGACAAATTTTATAGTATAGTTGTGGAGGAAATCGCAAAAACTGAAAAAAACTGTTCAGTAAAGACGCACTTCCCGTTTACCAATTTTCTTGAAACTAGGAATTTCGTTAATCTATTGATTTCTAATTAATTTTGTTTAGATGGTAGAATTGTATAATCAACTGTGATAGCACTTAAGAGGAAAACATGACCCTCCCCCTCCCCCAAAGGCCCCCTCAAATGATTTACCAGGATAAATGTTACAGCGGGGGTGGGGGAAGTGCCAACAACTTACCAACAGATACAGGTTGATCAACAGAAATGATTACATTGTAGAGTGCGACAACAATATTCAACAAACACTTGAACCTTAACGTCTCAGATTCCACACAATCATCCAAAAAACATTCTTCTCAGATAAATGTTAGAAATAAAAGTGATAGGTCTGTATGTCTGTGCAGTTAGTACTCACAGTTTAAAGGAAGTCGTTACAGCCGTTTTCCAGAAAATTATGAAAAAAAACACCCATAAAACCTGTTCTATAAAATCGCACTTCCGGTATAAAATTTTCTTCAAATTTGGTATTCTAGTAATATGCGTACTGTATATTAATATATAAAGGTAGCAGAACCATACACTGTGCTGATGTGGTGCTTTAGAAGAAAGTTCCCTGCAATTTTTTCGTTTTTGAGTTATTTTGATCACAAAAACACATCATATATATAGATATGTATATAATGACTATTCGCTAAAAATAATTTCATCGTTGTCAGGGTACCGCCATATGTTGCGGTGAAAATTTCACAATACTTCCTCTTTCAGTGAAATAAGGGAAAGTAAAAATTATAAAAGTTCGATATTATTTCAAAGCAATTTGTGTTATTACTAATTTGAACTAGCGGAGAACGCCCTCTGTGGTCTATAACAAATCCTGGATTTTACCGTTACAAAGACGATGTACTTACTAAAGATATAATATATAAAACACATAAATAAGTCCCATATTAAGTAATATTACCTGATAGTGTTGAACAACTTTATGTCCTCATAAAATACCGTTAGAATATAAAAACGATTAACCATATAATCATCTTCCTAATGAGTTTGGATTTATTTACTTTTTATTATTATTATTATTATTAAATACGCTAAGATTTGGTAATTAAAGGAAAGTATGTCGTTAGTGCTGTTATTAAATTATTATGTTTGTCTGTGAATTTTGCTATTGCGCATTTCGGACAAACTATATTCATTTTTACAGAAAAAACAAATCTGAGTGAAACACTCACACGACTTTCTCTTACTAAAAAAAAACAAGCTTTATTTGAGGAAAGCATAACTCAGCCCTCCCACGGAATCGATATTTATTGAGAAAATCGCAGAAAACTGTATAAAAACATATTTCCGGTCAACCCATTTTTTTTTAACATTAGGAATTTTGTCAACAGACATTTAATTCTCATTTCACTAATTTAAAAGGTATTTCTAAGAAGCTCGGATAGTCAAGCTGCGTTGAAGGCGCTAAGTTCATTCATCTTCACTTCCAGGCTGGTAGTAGAATGTTCTAAAAGACTGGAAGAGCATTCTTCTTTGACGAATGTGCTTCTAGTATGGATGCCAGCTCATATGGAAATTTTCGGGAATAAGGTTTGCCAAATTAGGTGGCTCTCTCCCTTTCTTTTAGTCCCCTGTCTGTAGCTGTTAGTGTGTATTTAGACACATTCTGTCATAGATAGCTTCACAGCATTCATCCCTATGGATGAGCTCAGTGGGTTGTCGGCAGCCTAAGATGCGCACATTGGGGGTCCGGACAGACCTATTAGAGAGACGGTGCTGGGTCTTTCTCGAAACTCGCTCACGCATTTGTTGGATCCCTTACTGGACACTGTGGTTTAAAGAGA
Organism: Triatoma infestans; assembly: GCA_011037195.1. Lineage (NCBI taxonomy): Eukaryota > Metazoa > Arthropoda > Insecta > Hemiptera > Reduviidae > Triatoma > Triatoma infestans. The sequence continues at coordinate 375,765 of JAAEAF010000094.1, read as the reverse complement.
ACGTTTACTTAATGGGGCTCATGCCAGACCTCTTTTGTAGAGTCTGTGAGACAGAGGAGGGAACACCCCTCTTATGACAGATTGCTTGGGTTGTGAGAAAATTAGGTTCAGGATTTTTGGTCGGAACAAGATGTCTGTGGAAGAGCTTAGGCTATTTGCCCTTAAGGTTATGGTCCGATTAGTTCGGACTGCGGTGAATCCTAGATGCGTTAGACCCGGTCTGGATATTTGTTCTAGACCCGGTTTGTTGTTGTTTTCCTTGGGGTAGCTATATAGCTCAGTGAGATGGATAGCGTTAGGTTTGCCCCCCCCCCCCCCCACAGACAAATAATAATATAATTGATAATAATAATAATTTTCATTTATGGTTAATAGAATTATATAATAATTTAAAATAGCACTTGAGTGCCCCATCAGCCCCTAAAAAACCCCTTAAATGAAATTTCTCGGAGAAATATTTCAAATAAAAGTTGTTGTTCATAATATAATGTAGTTTGATATAAAAGTTCTAGGATTAAAGAAAATCGTTGGAGCCGTTTTCAAAAAAAATTGCGAAAAACCAAAACAAACAAAAAACCCTCGGTGAAGTGGTAATACCGGCTGAGGAATTTTGACAGATAACTTCCTGTCAGGTCCCATGGTGGTACCCAAATGAAATAACAATTTAAACTTTCTGCAATTGTCTGTTTTTCAGAAAATCTGTTAAAACTACACACAAACACACACATACACAGATCATTCGCTAAATACATTTTTTTCGTTTTCAGGGGACCCCACAACATGTATTTCCGGTGAAAACTCAATTTCGAAAATCTGACACGATCGTAATACTTGCTCTCATTAGGAAGCAGTATGATAGAGTATAAAAATCATAAAAAATGTTTCAAATAAAGTTGCACTTCCTTTCGATGAATTTACCTGAACGTTACTGATGACGTTTTATGTGACGAAGGCGCTAATGTTTACGTAAACAGAATATCCAAATTTGAGCTTCCTGCGATTTTTCGTGTATTTGTTCACATACGCACACAAAGCATGCCTATATATTGTAGATACTCATACACTCCCACTCAGTCAGAGAACATAAAAGAAAACAGCTGTTTCAAATTGATAGTAGGTCAGCGTACGATGGCGCCCTCTCTGTACAATGGCCACATCTAGTGAAAAGTAAAAAAAAAAAAAGAGTTCATATGCTATTTTACGGGGGTCATAAACTGGTGGCCAGGTTTCTGCAATTTTTATTACGGCTGCACTTATAGATATTTAAGGTTTATTGCGGCTTAAAAAAACACATTCATAAAAATATATTGTAACCAAAATAGATAAATAAATGCTAAAATAATAAAATAGTGATTGTTTCGAAAAATTAAGTGCCCAAGTTCAGAGATTAGTTAACTTCACATTATACTTACTTGATACCCAATCTTTAATACAAGACCACTACCTAAGAAAACTAATGAAGACGAACAGGAAAATGTAATGGCCTGTGTTTTGTGGTAATAATTCAAAAAATCTAAACACTCACAGGACTAGTCGAGGGAAAATGGCGGTTCTGGCGCACTTTTTTTTGGGGGCCCCCCGCCAATCGCCACCGTTCACATACTACAAATGTATTGCCGGTGGAAACTTAATATCGAAAATTAAGCAATGCTATCAATTGGGGGTTCTGGGGCACTTTCTTGAGCTATTCAATCTGCAGATTTGATTTCATTCAAGAAAGGTCATTAAAAAAAACAAAAAAAAAACAGGTATTTCCAATTAGAGTTTTGATAATACAAGCGGCAATAAAAACTATCTCCATCTCGGATAATGGTTCTTTAATGAATATAAAAACGAAACTCAAAAAAGAAGCCTTTCTGCAAACAAGAAATTTTTGAAAAAAATGATTGGTTGAGGCCGGCATTATAAAAAAAATAGGCGTGGTCAATGCACGATTCCAGCTTTCTGGAAAAAGTTCATTTCTGGGAAGTTTTGAGTGGATGGATACGGTTAAGCTCCTCAAAAAATTGGGTTTATTAAGTTTAGATACACACATTGGTATAACATGTAACCAAAAAAAGTCGCTAGATAGCGCTTACTGATTAATTTGTCTACTTCTATAGAGATGTCTGTAAGAGACTGTTGGTCACCAATAAGGCTGCTATTGCCAATAATAATAAAACGGATTGATTCTCGTTGTAAGCGCTGCAGCTGCCGTATATATCTCCCCGCCTACCGCTGTATATCTCTCTCTCCCTCTCAGATTTACATACGTTAATTTCCTACGTTCAACAAATTTATTTCTTTTCAAATTCAGAAGTAGACTGTAGATTGTTGTAGGGGATTATTGCACTGCGACTGAAAGATCTATGGTGCCCCCCCGGAGTCTTCTCAGTGCACTGCCGGCCTCCGAGCAGTGTCCTCCAGCTACAGACAACACTGCCCATCACTGGACAGTGAGTTGTAATTCATAAATAACTTTATTTAATAATTCATGTACATAGGTTTAGTATTTAGTAATAAATTATGTAAATTGAAGATTTTACATAAGTTATTTTCATTTCTATTTTCTCCCTGGTTTTCTACGATGATTTTCTCTTCCTTTCTTTTTTCAATAAAAGTGTCTTCTTCAGTTTATTTTAATTTCACAGTTTTCATTCCAGTTATTCTAAACTTTACCATTAATTTGATGGCAATGACTAAACGGAACAAGAATTTTGAATTTGGGTTTGTAAGGACGCCTTAAGAAGAACTGCGTTGTGCCGGATTTTAGAAATTGAGTTTTCACAGGAAAAACATATTTCGGGGAGCCTGGGAATGAAACTGGGAAACTGCATGTTTTTTGTATTTGATTTTATTAAATAAAGAATTACTCAAGTTATAAAATATTTACAGAACAAAAGAAAATTCCATGTAGTGGAAAATAAAGAAAGGAAATTTTTGCTGAACAGGCTATCTAACCACAAGTAGCACTTCTCACTGAATTTTCTTTATAGTGTATTGTGTTATCTTGCATTCTGCTTTACTCACTGCGCCACTTCTTACGTCAAAAATTTTCCACCTAAGATAAGTTTTCAATAATTTTTCCAGTTTTAAATCCAAGTCAATATATTTCTAGAATTCGAGATTTGTTTATGATGGCATTTCTATTTCTTTCTGTGATAGCCAAATGTGATTAATTATCATAGCCGCCCAATAAATTCAGCTTATCATCGAAATGAACTCAGCACTGAGAGTGCCCAACTAGAACTTTTTGAACATAGAAGACACATCAGCTGAATTGTGTTTCTGGCAAAGAAGAGGCCCTTTTTCTTCTCAACCACAAAGCATGTGTTGGGGAGTTTTGTGGCTTTCGGACAGAGAAAATTCTAGAAGAGAACGTGCATGACTGAACACCGAGTACATCAACTGAGAGACAGAATACTTCAAGAACCTTACACTGACCGATAGCGTGATAGTAATGACAGACTGTACTGGAACAGGGTTTGGTATTGGTGTGATGTTCTCTTGAAGGCTGTGTGTGTAACAAGACTGCTTGTTTAAGTCTAGCCTAGCCCTTATACATTGCAGAAAACTTTCCCTACTTCTCCTTCCAGACCACCTAAAGGTTGAGGTATACGAATCTTGATCTCTCCTAGCTTGTAGTAGGAGATGCGTTACTTGTCGTGGGACATGGCGAATGACATAGCTGTTAGGCGGATAGCCATATGATATTGCTGCATGACGATATGCTATTCTTGTCAATTCTCAGCAATTCTTTCCAAATTGGAATTCGATGTTAACCTATCTATCTAGAAAAGTGTGGATATGATCTTTTAGTGTGTTTGAATATAATGCAAGCGAATTCCCGGTTGAGAAATCTGGGGAATTAGAGATGCATACTGTATCAACTTTGTCTGAGGAAAATGGGTGGGCCATTTCTTCAAGAAATTGTTTCAACATGAATAACACTTATATTCATTCTGTAAATTCGCCTTCCGGTTAACTGATTTTTTACAAATTTGGATTCAAACCAATGTTTCCAATGTACATTAATTATATATATCTGGTAGAACCATATATCGGATTGAGTATTACTTACTGTTCCCCCACAACCCCCCCAAAAAAATCAATTTTCCCGGGAAATTGTTTCAAATAAAAGAGATAGGGATTCATTTGTGTAGTTAGTATATGAAGTTTAAAGAAAATCGCAGAAAACTGAATAAACTATTTATTAATGTCCACTTCCGGTTGAAAGATTTTGGCCCGAAAGCTTGGTGTCGGAATACCAAGTATGAGCTTCCTGCCATTTCTGATGTTCACACAAACGCACACATACAGACCATTCGCTATAACAATTTTTATTTCGTACTCAGAGTACCTCAAAACATGTATTTCCGATGAGAACTCAAAATTTTCGAAAATTTGACGTGATCGCAATTCTCTTCCTCTTAAAGCAGTGAGATTACAAATTAGGCGGTATGGGGAGGGGGAGCAATCAAATTATGTTAATTTACAAAACATTCGGGGAGTTATTGAATGTGATACAGGGAACAGCGAGTCCTATTGGAACACCCGTCCGTTGTTTGGTAAGAATTCTTACCTACGGACAATATCGAGGTTAATAAACTTCTAAATATTACCTAATTAAGAAGATCATCAACGCATGCGCATATTTATACTAAACTTCTTATTTAAAGAAGGAAAAAAAAATATTACATAACGTCATGCGGTTTTCTGACCAATTCTGTTGGCCACGTACATGGTGGTATGTCTCTGATTAACCGTTGTTTAATCTAATCGATTGAGTCAGATAATAAAAAAAAATAAATAAATATAAAATTTATGAAGGAAAAACTATACTCATATGAATATTGAATGGGAAAAGAAATTAATTTAAATAATTTTTAAATAAATATTAAGATTTAACTCCTAAATAAAATGCCCCCCCCCCCCGCGTAAAAAATTCGTTGAGTAAAGTGATTAATTCCGGTTGACCGATTTTGACCAAAATCATGCTGCCAGTTTACTGGTAGAACTTAAATGAAGTTGATACTTTCTGCTATTTTCCGTTTTTGAATCAAACATACGCGGATGCAGACCAATTATAAATAACGTAATATAAATAATTACACATAAAGAAGAAAAAATCTATTTTTGGCTGGGGTGGGGATGTTTCCAATGCAAGTGTATCCGGACAGTGAGCATTCCAAGTTGTAGTCGTTTTCGATAAAATTCCAAAAACAAAACTCAAAGGCTTATTCTATCGCGTCGCACTTCCGGTTAACCGATTTTCTTCAAATGAGGAACTCTAGAAAAGTTTTCAATCTATATTAAATATTACAAAAGTGGAGAACCATCATAGATATATGTATAGTACATAAATGGTACTTTAGAGGGAAGCTTAATGCTACTACTACTGTTCCCATAAAACCCCCCAAAAAAAATCATCTTCCGCGGGAAAAATGGTTTAAATAAAAGTGATAGGTATTAATCAAACAAGCAAAAAATTAGTTGGCTGGAGCCAAAGAAGAAACTTTTTTTTATTAAGGTGTGCGAAACGTCGAATAAACTTTTAAAAAGAAAAAGTTTCTTCTTTGGCCCCAGCCAACTAATTTTTTGCTTCGTTTATTAACAACGGCCAAACATAACTATTGTTTATATTGATAGGTATTAATGTGTATAGAGAGTAAAAGTAGACATTTAAAGAAAATCTTTGGCGCTATTGTCGAGAAAATTGGAACTTCCAGTGGTGGTATCCAGACCCAATAACTCAAATTAGATCATCCTGTGATACATCGTTTTTGTGAGAGATATTTTCTTCACCTACTTACACACAAATAGAACGATTTCTTTTTAAAAAACACTTTTTCAGATTCAGAGGATTTCGTAACACGTATTTCCGATACTGCAAAATTTGAGACAACGATAACAATATACTTCCTTTTCTACCAGCAGAAAGAGAAAGTTAAAAAAAAAACCTGATAAAAAAAGCCTGTTAATCGCACTTCCGGCTGACAGATTTTGACCGAAACTTTGTGTCGGAAACTATCGATAATCGTTTGAACTCTCTTATTCTGTTTTGTGTATAAATTAAATTGCGCAATTTGAGCGTGTAATACACTTGAATAGATAGACATAGACAGACAGACTGACAAATAAATCATCTTTTTTTTTTAATTTTGACTTATTATAATTATTGTTATAATAGAAATAATTATAAATAAAGAAGAGAAAGAGTCGAAGTTCTGAGAAATAATACAAACATACGTACACACGTAATATTTTGGTAATGGGAAGAGAGGGGAGCATAGAATTTCAACAACGAACCACACCGACAGCAAGGAAGATGGTTAAGGAATAAAAAAAAACCAGTTATGAGTCCCGTTGGGTTAGCGGCGAAGTCTTTTCAACAACTCTCTGTAAGAATATTTGTGTGTATGTGTATATGTTTTTTTACTTCTTTTTAAAAGGTATATTATAAAAACAGAAAGAAAGTCCATAGATAGCGCGCAGGGGCAAAAGAAATATATCATTACTTATGTGTGTTGTGTGGATGTATTTTTGGTCTGTATGTATGTTATTTATATATATATATAGGGATAAGCACGCATGTATGTATGTAGGTACGTAAGTATAAGTGACGACTATATAGGGGGTTCCTCAGTTGTATATAGTAAGTAGGTAGGTTAGTTGTTAAGATTTTGTTGAGGTATAGAAATAGAGGTATTTTTTTGGAGGTATATTTTTTCGGGGCAGGTGAGGGTGGGGGAAGAAGGTTGGTGATTTGGTTGGTTCAGTTGGTTTGGTACCACTATGGTGGGGATACAATCATGTTGCTGATTGGACAATGTTTTAGTAGTGAGGCCTCTATGTTAAATAATGATGGAAAACAGAATATGCTTGCTTATAGCAGCACTGGCACAGACTGAGAGACAGAGAGAGAACAGAGGTCATTGCCCTCTATAGGTGGAACACCTCACTAACTAACTATACACTGACACACACACACACACACTATAATAAAGTACAGCTTTGTTGGGTCCGTTATGTTTACTTGGTGCTCGCTTCTTCTTCTATTCCTCCCATCCTGTATCCCATCTATCTATCTATCTATCTATCTATCTATCTATCTCTGTCTTCTATAAGTTACACCTTACAATTTACTTACGTGTATTACTTATTCTCCAATACATTACATATTATCTTTTTTTCTTAAACATATCCCACATGTTAATCCCGCAAGACAAGCCTATATTAAGGAATTTTTTTTTGTTTTGTTTATATTTGTGCTCCGTGATGAATCCCGGTGACGATATCTAAATTGTATATTATCAGTTTGAGTTTTCTGCAATTTATCATTTTTCAGGTTTTTCTGTTCATCGAAACACCCATCCGCGTGCGGAGTGGCACTTACTATTGTCGGATTTTCACTGAAAACCTCGTAGGATTCCTCCCCCCTTCTCTTTCTCTGCAGTTATATTTATCGATCGTAAATGATCAATTTTCTTCAAACTGTAATTTTGATAAACTGTAAGCGCACACCAGGTAAGCAAACCGGAACTAATGAGTTCCCTCTAGGTCAGCCTAAGGTCGCCCGCAGCTGCACTAGAATCTTCCAAAATAAAAGGAATTTATCGGGAAAAACTCCGGAAATATGACATAAAAGTTGTAGATAATTAATTCTATTGTAGTTTATTAGATATATTCAAGTTGAAAAAGGAAATCGTTGGAGCAGGTTACGAATAAAAAAAAAAATTATAAAAATCTCATTAAGCAAAGTAGTTACTTCCGGTTGACCGAATTTCTTCAAAACGTAATAAAGTTTAAAAGATGTTCTCAGTGGAGTCAGAATTTTCGAGAAAATCGAGTAAAAAGTGGGGGGGGGGGATTCTTCCAGCTCTAGTGGTAGGCCTATTTTGGTCCAAACCTTCCTTATTGACTGAATCTCCTTGGGTAGGTAGCGTAAAATAATATATAATATCAAGTTTAAAATTTTTCGTTTTCCTGCGATTTTCCGTTTACTTCTCTTACAGTAGTAGTTACAGCAGTAGTTACAGTAGTAGTAGTAGTTACAGTAGTAAGAGAAAATTAAATTAAATCTGATTTGAAACATTCACATGACTTTTTGTGATTAAATTTCATAACCATACAATTGACCCAATTCGAAAAACCATTGTTTACTACATTTCAGTGCCTTTAATACTAATTTGAGTCAAAAAAAGGGTACCATTGAAAGGAAGTCAAAATGCCACTACCCAAATATCTCAAACCAACCTAAAGTCAATTTTCTTGACTTTTAAAAATATCGACCTTGATATGTGGATGGGTCCGTAATGCTGGATAACATCTGGTAATTTATCCGTTCTAGCATGCATATTTCTGTTTTCCTGGCCGATTTTATCCATCGTAAAAGCAAAGTTATCAATTTCGTGTAGAGAGTTTACTTCAACTTAATATTTCAGTTAAACACGACCGTTAACAAGTCAACAAGTTTAGTGTGTAAATGAAACATTAAGTTGAAGTAAACTCTTTTACACGAACTTGTAACTTTACTCTGCCGATGGACGGAAATCCGAAACCGGTCCGGAATAACAGAAATAAGCATGGTACGGCGAATAAATTACCAAATATTCGCCCTGTTTACGATTATACTAAGTTTAAGAAAAAAAATTATACGGAACTGTTTTCAAGAAAAATGCCCCCCAAAAAAACCATCGAAATCTCAAAAACCGGCTGGATGAAATATCAAAAAAAGTAAAGAGAAGGCCACCAAGATGTGTTGGGTCGGCAGAGTGATGAAAAACATTAGAGATTGTTACTACTTTCTCTGACTACTCTGGTAAAAGGAAGTATTGGGAAATTATTTTTTTCCCCACCGGAAATACTTATGTTAAGGAACTGATTAAGAGAACCAAGTTTTTAGCACATGATCTGTGGGCTTATCAACAAAATATATTTAAAAAAAAAAAGGTTTAGGTGACATAATTACATTTAACATAAAGGTTTCAGGGAAAGGAATAGCTAGGTGGTTAGCGTACTGGACACCCACGCGGAGGACCCGGGTTCGAGTCCAGCTGTGCTGCCTTTAGTTGTTTTCTTCCTAGGAGCCTCTACAGCTCACTGTCCAGTTAAAACAGCTCACTGTCCATTAGGACAGTGTGCCTGTAACGAGAGAACACTGTCCGGTAGCCGGCAGTACACTGAGAAGGCTCCGGGCGCCAGTGACCATAAATGCTGACGCGCCTTAAATTAAAAAAAAAAAACATGAAGGTTTCGATTTGAAAATCCTCAGTCCAACTTCCTTAGTATCCACTTTACTGAGTATGCTAAAGGAAAATTAGAGTTTGGGAAAATTCTGGAGGTGGGGAGCCGCAAAGTTAAGCTTCCTGCAAAAGTGCCATTTCAGTTCATTTCTACGATACTGCCATCTATATCATTTTTATGAAGGCATATTAAATGTTAGAATTCAAAATTTTAAAGAGAAGAAACGGTTGAAAGATAGTGGTTAATGGGTGGTCAATGCGACGCCCAGATTTTAGTGAGTTCATCCAACTCTTTTTATGGATAGCAGGCTTTTGCGTAAAGGCATCCTGGAGTTGGGAGCAACTCTATAGATGCCATAATATGAAGCAGGGTTTCATGAAAAGAACATACGTCTGGTATTAGATTTTCTACGAATTATTGGGAGATATTAGGTCAAATATTATTTTGGCGGGTGTTATAATAATTAGAAATTAAAAAGTATTAAATATTGGAATAAAAATTTAACACTTACCTCTAATCGTGCTTGGCATAATGTCCTCAAAATAACGGATTCTGCAGTAAAATGTTTTTTAGTAATCCCAAAAAAAAAAAAAAACAAACCATCGAATGATGCTCTCAAGAAAAACAAAGTTGAACAGTCCAAAGTCGAATGAAAAGAACAACCACTTCAGCAAAAAAAAAAAAAGAAAACACTTAATAAAAAAGTTGTTTCTTGAACAAAACAGACGTCGTCAAAAATCAAGTTTCTTAAGTTTCGTTGTTTCTTTAATAATTGTTCACCACCTATATATATATATATATATATATAAAATTAAAGACACCACTTTAATTAACAAAAGGTTCTTGACAAACTGACAATACAAACAATGTGATAATAGGGCCAATGTCAAGAATTAGGTGGCCCAACAAAAGTGCCGTCGTATTCATAATCTTCGTCTAGACCGGATGGTGATTTAGTACACATATTGCACCTGTATACATTTCCTGTTCGGTGGTAGTTGTTGTTGAGTGTTTGTGGTTTCTATGTATTTTTACACTTATACGATCACTATCACCGTGGTCATGGAACAAAAGTTTTCTTCATCAGCTGATCGATAAGTAAATATTTTTAAAACAGAAAGACACATCTGTTGCACTAAAAAAGAAAAACAATTTTACGAGGGGCAACTGTGAAAAAAAAAACAAAAATTCTGGTTTTTCTCGATAAGAAAACTTGAAAAAAAAAAAATTCTATTTTATGACAAAAAGCAAGACACGCACTCACACGAGAACAGCGGTTGAAAGAGATGAAGGTATATAGTGTATTAAAGGCGATAATGGTATTAATGGTATTGGAGGAGTAGTAGATAGGTACCCAACCAGGTATCTGACAACAGTCTACAACAACCACTTCTCCAGCACACACATACACACACACAGCGTGTACACACGCCCGGTACAGTTAGGCTAGCGGTGTTTGTTACCCCCACTTTTTGGTTCACTAACCAATTCCTCTGTTGAAAAAATAAATAAATAAATGGGAAAAAGTATCGTAACATCAATTAAACAAAACAAAAACATTCTGGTTGAGAGTTTCTCTTACCGCAATTTCTCAGTAATCCAAAATGACAAATTTTCTCTTACTAAAAATGACACTCTAGAAGATTGCATGACGGGCCCAGATTCCCCAGAACCACCACGCCGCTTCTAAAATCGTTACACCTGGAAAATAAAAAACATTCTGGTGTGCGAACCGCTCACCCGACTTTCTCTTACTGCAATGTACCTCATTAAAATTGGTTCAATTTCTTTAAACTTATAATTTTTACTAAGATATTTTAGTTCTTTTCAATAAAGGGAAATCTAAACTTATTAAAAAGACTTTTTTTGATGCAGGTGCAGCCCAAGTTTAAGGAAACATGTACGTGTTTTTATAGAGAAATTACAGAAAACTGTTCATTAAAGTTGCACTTCTGGTCAACTAATTATCCTTCAAAAACTCGGAATTTTGGCAATTATATTTAATTCTCATTAATAGGTAAGTATTATACAGATGATATAACCCCACTCCAACCGCCAAAAATCCCCTTTAAATAATTTTTCCCCAGAAAATGTTTCAAATAGGAGAACTGCAGCTGTGGGAATATGTACAGTTTGGTTACACTAATATTAAAGAAAAATTCCAAGCCGTTTTCCAAGAAAATCGCAACAAACTGCAAAATTAGTTCAATAAAGTTTCGGCTGAGGAATTTTGACAGGTATCTTACGGTCGTCGTATCCTATGGTGATATCCAAACGCAATGTCACACACACAAACACACACATATACTGCCCATTTTCTAAAATCCATTTTTTCGTACCTAGGGGACCTCAACACATTTATTTCTGGTGAAAAATTAAATTTCAAAAATTTGACACGATCGCTATTACATTTCCTATTATCAACAGCCAGAGAATTTAACAAGTAATACACCGAAATAGCCCTATTCAGGGACGGCCTAAATTTGTGCATGTGTTTAATTAATCCATTCATTAAAATGGTTCTTCCGGTCAAGACATTTTGGAAGATCCCGTCGGATCTTCTCTGTTGATATTTTGAAGACTACCATTTTTTTTCTTGTGTTATTGAGTTATTTGTTCATTAATAAACGTACACATACAAATACAGGCATCGCCTCATGTTAAAAACCACAATTTGTATATCAAACCTCAAAACATGTATACCTGATGAAAAGTGAAGTTCAAAAAATTGCCACACAATGGCAATCATTCCTGTAGCCATATTTGCTAATATAGTGGCAGCCTATATTTACTAGTGACATGTAGGGGGATGCGGGGTGGGTGCAGGTATCCTCCTTAAAACCTTTTCAAACCTTTAAAGAAATCCAAAAGAATGACCACTCAATGCGTGTTGGGGAGTAGTAAGGCTGTAAGGCGTTTGACAAGTGGTCCAGTGGAGACCCCTGGCCGTGGCCACAGCGCTTTCACGGGATTATTGTTGTGATGTGTACGGGTGGTGGTGTGGTATAGCCGCTACTTCACCACAACAAAGTCAATGACCGGCTCTGGCCTTGCAACCACTTTTCTTCCACACACACACACACACACATAACTCTCACAATACGGTTGAGTCTCTTTAAATGCATATATGCATGTCTTTTTATTTTTATTTTTGTTTCTAGTTATTTTTAATGCTTTCTAAATTTAAATTTTGAAATCTTTTTTAGTGCCTCTTAGTACTGTAAGCGGAGGTATTGCGAACGCTGGCAATTTTCGAAATTGAGTTTTCTCCAGAAAAACAAATTGTGAAGTCTCTAAATTATGAAAAAACTCTGTGCAACTGTGAACTGATCACCCATGAACATGGTGTTTGAATAGCAGAATAGAACTGAATGAAGGATTACAATCTCCTGAAATCAACTTAAGGTTGTGAGAAGTTGTGAGACTCATCTCTAAGTTTGTCAAATTTCCGCCAAGAAAGCTTCTAAATTGTCTGAAGCTCTAAGACCAGACACTCCAATCCTAATACCTAGGGATCGATCACCCATATAAAACAGACCGATGATATCTTGACGATCTACCCAGCCCGTTTGAGCCGTTTGACAGTCTACCCAGCCCGTTTGAGCTGTTTGACGGTCTATCCAGCCCGTTTGATAACATCATAATCAAAACTTTCTCAAGGAATTATCCTATTCCTTACCAGCTGATTTTTCTAAGAAACAGACGTAAGCTCATATCATTTCCCGGATACTGGCTAACCATAAGCTGTTATTTCTTTTGCCTACGACAGCAGTAAGTGGTTTGTATTACTAATTTTATCAGAAAACTGTTATCAACAAGATAGGAAGTAGAAAAAAAACGGGAACCCTCGTTATTTTCTTACACAATTGAAAACCTGATACAATTTTTGTGAGAAATGAGAGCTTTCCAAATTAATAAAGTTTCTCGCTTTCCATGAACGTCATTCATTCATCTGCTTTACCTGAGTGTAGGAGGGTGCATCACATATTCCTTCCATTCAAAACAAGTTTATTTTCTCAACTATTTTAACTACATCTAACTTTTTCTTATAAAAACTTCAAAAAACAAACAAATTGTATTAACTTACTTAACCGTATACAGTTAAAAACAATTTGGAACCAGTCAGTTGTTTTCTTTCTTTTCTTGTGAAACACAAAAAGAAATGTTGTGAAACACTCTCCTCGTAGGCCTTCTCTTACTGCAACATCATTCGCTAATTCAAGGACCTCGAAACTTACATTTCCGCTGAAATATCACAATCTGGTGAGAAACTGATTTTTTTTCATTTACTGCAAATCTAATTAACTAATTTTCTACAAACTTTATTTTAATGTTTAATTTTGTACGTTTAATTGACCTTAGCCTTGAATATAATTATTATAAGCGATGGTGATTGCACTTGTTGGATTTTAAAGATAAGGCTAGCTGAATTTCAATACTGTATCACAGAAAATCTCTCTTAGTGTCAGCCAAGCAAAAAAAAAAAAAAAAAAATCTGGTGTGAAACACTCACACGACATTTTTACTTAGAATTTAATCAGTATGTTTAGTTGGGCTGGTGGGGAAGATTTTACTTGTATACCTGATTAGCCTTATGCGGAGCACTTCAAATTCAAGATTACTAGGTGACGAAATTGATTACTTTAGAGATACTAGGTGACGTAATCTCTAAAAAATCAATTTTTTCTGAAAAATGTTTCAAATAAAAGTGATACGCTTCTATCTATTTAGTAACCATTCCAAGTTCAAAGAAAATCATTGTAACCGTTTCCGAGAAAATTACAAAAAAAACTCAAAAACCTACTCTGTATAATCGCACTTCCGGTAGACCGATTTTCTTCAAGTTTTGAATTCTATCAATGCTTCTAATGTGTATTAATATTATGTTGGTGGTAAAACCATATATTACACTGAACTGAGGAAAGCATAACGCTATTGCCCCCCCCCCAGGGCCCACAAAAATCAATTTCCCAGCAAAATATTTGAAATAAACTTTTTAGGTAAGTATGTATGTGTGTAGTTAGTATACGAGTTTAAAGAAAATCAATGGAGCCGTTTTCGAGAAAATCACGAAAAACTGAAAAAAACATTCAGTAAAGTCGCACTTCCGGTGAATCAATTCTCTTCAAAGTTGTACTTTTAGCTATACACTTATACTTTATTATATTATTAGATTTTGTTACGATATAATGAAGTAGCACATTAGAGGAAACAAGGTTAACTGGAGCAGTTCCTACAGATTCCTTCAAAAAAAATCAATTATTTTCCCGAACTTTCCTTATAAATAAAAGTGAGACATTTCCGGCGTGTGGTGGGTTTGCGCGATATGTAAAGTAAATCATTAAGAGCCATTTTCGGGGAAAATTGCAAAAACTAAGCAAAATAAAAAATTCCGTAAAGTCACATTTCATCTTGATTTAGATTTCGACCGACGCACACATATATCTACACACCATTTGCTAAAAATCTAACTTTTTCTTCACTCAGTGGATCTGAAAATATGTATTTCCCATAAAAACTCAATTTTGAAAATTTGATACGTTCATAATACTTTCTGTTATTGTAGTAAGAAAAAATTATAAAAAAAAAAGGGTTAAAAATATGTATACTTATATCTTCAGTCTGTTTATATTCATGATCGACTTTAACTATCGATAGCAGGTACGTGCTGATAGACACGTGATTGTATTCATTAGAATCCAAAAAGAAATGTACTTCTCTAATCTTCTTTTGTTTAATTTGAAAGCCAATTCTAAAGTGTTTTATATATATATATATATATATAGTTATACAATCGCTGAGTTGACATAAAAACCATTTTTATTAAAACATCGATGGTCAGCAATAACTGTACTGGCTTTGAACAACTATGATCCTAAACTGTAAAGACAATGACATTTCCATTTGTTCAATTGAAATAAAAGAAAATAATTACAGAATGTCAACGTCCTGCGGGCCCAACACTAATAATTACTTATTATTCCAAATAATTCTTTTTTAATCTATTTACTACAGTTTCTATTATATTGGCTTTTATACACATATGCCAAACGTGTCAAATTTATGAAATTTAGCGTTCTCCGGAAATACAAATTTATGTCCTTGAGATCTTGTGAATGAGAACTGTAGACGAGAGAGATAAATGGACAAACAAAATACCTCAAAAAAGGGAAAGACTGGTGTAAAATACTTGCTCACGACTTCCCCCTACCACTTACTTACTTCCCCCTTCGACTTCCTCCTACGACTTAGTACAATTATATTATATAGAATGGCAAATTTTCTTTAAACTCAAATTACACTCATTTGTCCTAATATAAATATAAACGTAGTGGGTGGAGGGGGGGCAAATACCAAACAGATAGGGAAGTGAAAAGCGCCCCTAAAATCATACCCAAATGTTTGAAATTTTACCGCCATAAATTCCGCAAAACTGTCTAATATCAATAGTGTTTTCAAATAAAAGTGACAGGTTTATAAATATAAGCAGATAGCATTCTAGTTTAGTTTACGGTTGTAACGGTTTCGAGAAAATTCCAAAAAACTAAAATAAAAAACCTATTCTGTAAAGCTAAACTTCCGCTTGGCATAATTTTGGGTCAAATCTGGAATTCTAGCAATGCTTCTAATGTAGGCATAGTAATATTGAACTGAGATAGTAAGTAAAGTAATGCCTATTTTTCAGGCGGTCTTAACGTCTTAACCAATTAGGTGTCGTGGACGGGGGCGGAAACACGTACATTACTATTAACATTTTTGAATCTAATATAAAATTTAGCAGTTATACGTGGGACTCGAACTGGGGACCTGCCAGTTACAAGTCCATGCTCATAACCACTACACCAACACTCGCCCCAACTGAGATAGTACTAAAGTTTAAAGAAAATCGTTAGAGCCGTTTTCTAGAAAATCGTGAAAACTGAGAAAAAAAAATCATTTAATAAAGTCGCACTTCCGTTTGATGGATTTTTCCGCGGAACCTTTGTATCAGCTGCCGTTCTAGTACACCTAAACGGAATATCAAATTTGAGCATCTTGCAACTTTTCATGAGAGATATTTTGTTCATGCGTGCGTACTTACGCGCACACAAACACTTGCAAGAAACTAAAACATGATATTCATTTAGAGTAATATAGCTCGGCAACTTAGTTTTGGAACCTATGGGCGGAGTCAAATGACGTCACAGCTACTAGATAGCTTTGGTATTGGGCGGAGCCGTTTGGGTGCCAGGACTAAGTTGCCGAGCTGATACCACCGTAACTGATACTAAGGTTTCAGTGAAAATCCAGTCAACCGGAAGTGCGATTTCACTGAAAGGTTTTCATTTTGTTGTTGTCAATATTCTAGATTTTCTCGTAAACAGCTTTGACGATTTTCTTCAAACTTCTATACCATTTACAAACATAAATGCCTATCACTTTTATTGGGTTTCTGAGAGAACAGTACAGTAGCGTTATGCTTTCCAGCAAAGTACCATTTCAGTATAATGTGTAGTTTTACTTGCCACATAATATTAATACATTACAGTAAGCAATGATACAATTCCATATTTGAAGAAAATCAGTTAACCTACTTTACAGAATAGGTTTTTGAGTTTTTTTTAATTTTCTGGAAAGCGGTTACACTGATTTTCTTGAAACTTGGAATGCTTGCTGCGTAAGTAACCTATCACTTTTATTTGAAACATGTGTTTAATTAAATTATAAAAATCAAAACTAATTGCCAGAAGCGATAAAAACAATTTTATTCTTTAGAAAAATGGAATAGAACCCTGTAAACCAAGATCAGCTTAAATTGCCACTGTTCGCAGTAAGTCATTATAATATACCGCAATATCAAATCTAACGTTTTGTTAAATATCAGCTGTTTAAAATGAAGTAAACTTTTTTTTTTTTTTTAATCAGCTGATATATAAAAAAAAAGTGAAATACTAAAAAAAATGAAGAAGAAACAGAAGTGTAAAACCGTGTGAATATATTTATCAGCTATTATTAGCATTTTAGTAATAAAAAAAAAAAAATGGTGTCCAATATAAGTAGGCAGTACCGCAATAATTTTTCCTTTTCTTATTATAGCGGTATTTCACAGGCTGTTAGCGCTGCCGGTGAATGGTTATACAGCAGCCATTGCCTTCTAAATAGCCACGTATTTTAATAATTTTGGTGATGAACAGCTGATTTCTTATTTCTTGAAAGGGGATGACAATTCTTTCTACTCCAAAACAAGAAGCGAAAGATGGTATTTTTAGTGTGCATTATTTATTTAAAATCAGTATTTCTTAAATTTGTCTTTGAGGGAACCAGTATGATGATTGCAGTTATTAGAAATAATTCATTATAAATCTGTTGTGAAATATTCAAACCACTATCTTTTACTACAATTTACAAACGACAGCAAACTACATGTTATGGAGTCATCAATACTTTATGAGGGGAGCGTTCGTCTTGAAAAAAGTTACAAAAAAAAGTGACAGGTCTCTGTAATATAGTTAGTATACCAAGTTCAATGAGTCCCATTGGTGTCTTTATGGAGAAAATCGCCGAAAACTGAAGAAAAAAACTCTTTCATAAAGTCGTTCTTCCGGTCAACCGTTTTTCATAAAATTCTGAATTTTTTTAATACATTTAATTCTAATTAATGTTAAGTTGATGGTAGATTCGTATAATAAACTAAAAAGGTACTTCAGATCAAATCCATAATCTCACCTCTCTGCCAAAACTCTTCCTTAAATAGATTTACTGGGAAAACTAATTCAAACAAAAGGTCTGTGTAGGTGTAGTTAGTATAACAGGTTCAATGAAATCCATTGGGTGTCTTTATGAAGGAAATCATAAAAATCTGTTCAGTAAAGTCGCACTTCCGTTCAACCGATTTTCTTCAAACCCGGAAGTTTTGGTATCACTTTTAATTCTAATTAATATTATATAGTTGATAGAATGGTACTTTAGAGGAAAACATATCCCCAAATTCCTCCCCCAAAATATCTCTTCATTGAATTTTCCTGTCTGTTTTCCGGTCTCATGAGTACGAAAAAAAATGTTTTCTAAAAATGAAAATCATAGATGACTCATTCTTGGTTCAAAATCTTCCGTTTAGGAGCACCACCGCCGCAAGAAGTTTTCGGGCAAAAATCCATCAACCAAAAGTGCGACTTAACGGAATGTTTTTTTCGCGATTTTCTGAAAAACTGGCTGCAGCGATTTTCTTTAAACTTCATGTACTACATACAGACATAAATATCTTGTCACTTTTTATTTGATTCAATTTTACAGCGAATTTTTTTTTTTTTTTTGTGGAGGGGTAAGGTTGCGGAGGGGAATAAATAGAAGCTCACCATTTTAAAATTATATATAGTTTTACTAACTGTATAATATTGCTATACCTACATTAGCAACATTGATGGAATTCCATATTTGAAGAAACTCAGTTAACAGGAAGTGCAATATTTCGAAAACAAAAATGTAGATAGTTCTGCGGAATTGGTGACGTTAAATTTTAAATTTCAAATTCGAGTCAATGTTATTGGTGCGTTGTTCTGGACTATCTGCCAATGTTTTCTACAAATATGTAACCCTACCATTCTCCGTGATAGTACGCATGAGTGAAATTTAAAATTTAAAGAATATTTGTCGTGTTTTTATATTATATAATTGTATTAATAGCAGTTAGCGAAGGTTGTGTGAATGTTTCACACTAGGAGACGGGAATTGTCTATAAACAAGGACTAGCAACATATTCCAGCTTGTGTTTTCCAGTCTATATGATTACAATGAAGGTATTACCCCGGGAGGTAACAGCCTATGTACACGGTCCCTGTGACGGCTCTCAGTTGAACTGTAGTGGTGGGGGCGAGGGGTTAGTGATGATGGGGGGGGAAGCCGTGTGTAGAGCGAGTTAGATAGATAAATCGGACAGAGATGTACAGTGTGAAGGTGGATAACTGGAGAAACGGTATATGTAGTAAAACTAGGTGTTACCAACCTCAACCGGATTAATAATACTAACTGCACTCGGTGTATAGAGTGCGCGCTCGTCAGTGTAGGTTGGTACCGCTGGTTGGAAATGGTTGAGTATTACAAACCGGCAAAGATGTGTCAGTCAAGGTTACACAGGTCATTCAACTCTACGTTCAGTTTTTTTGTTTTTTCTGTTTCTCCATCAAGTAAATGACAAGCATTATGTCTCTTTTAATTTATTTAAAAAAAAACAAAAATCGGTACCGGTACGGTAATAAAATATATTAATAAAAATGGTAAAAATCTTCGGCATGAAACACTCACACAATTTTCTTTTCTTGGAAATTCTAATGGAAAAACACCCTAGTGTGAAACACACGCGTCTTTCTCTTATGCCAGTTAGTACAATTATATAACACTCAACTTCTGTAAACTTAAATTTTACATATTTGTCTTAACATAAATATGGAGATGGTAGTGGGGAGGGAGGTACATACCTAACTACTAAACTTAGAGAGAAAAAATTAGTCGAGCGGAGCGCCGCAATAGCGCTGACACAATTGCAAATAACATTTCAAATTTAGCGCCACAAATCACACACCAAACTATCTGCAACCATTTTTATTTTTTGGAAAAACGTTTCAAATAAAAGTTATCCTTTTATATCTGTGTAGGTTACCATAGCAACGTTTACAGCAAAAAGTTAGACATGTTTTCGAAAAAATACGGAAAAACTCAAAAACCTATTCTACAAAGTCACATTTCCAATTAACCGATTTTCTCCAAATTCGAAATTTTAGGAAAGCTTCTATAGTATAAAACCATACATTTTACTAAACTGGTAATTAACAGGAAAGCATGACGACAATCTGCAGAATGCCCCCCCCCCCCAATAATTGTAATTTTACCGGAAAAATGTTTCAAACAAAGAAAAGCGTTGTGGCCGATTACTAAACAATTGGGAAAACTGAAAAAGAAACCGATAAACCTAAACCTAAACCTAGATGGAATACGAAGTATTCCTCAAGGAATCAAGAAGCTGCCTGCGACTTTTCATTATTGAGATCTCTAGTTCATTCATACAAACCATTAGCAAAAAACACTTTTCTCGGATTCAGAAGACCTCAAAACACGAATTTCCGGTGAAAACTCAGTTCGAAAATTTTGACATAATCGTAATATTTCCCCAAATATTTCTAACACAACAGAAAGAAAAAATTTGTTGTGTAATACTCACACGACTTTCTCTTACTGCAGTTTACATAGTTATAATTGACAAATTTTCTCCGACTACTGCAAGAGAAAGTATTGCGATTGTATAAAATTTTCAATGCCGGTTTTTCCCCGGATTGTTTTTGAGGTACCTGAGTCGGAAAAACTGGTATTTAGAAAATGGTCTGTGTGAAGAGCATAGTGCTAAACCGGAAAAATCACCAAAGTACAAACTAAACTCTGTTTGGGTGGAAAATTAAAATGTGTTTGTTCAATATTCCTGGCCTCTTTACAATATAATAATTCTCTGCTGGTAGGTTGGCACTTGTCCCCCACCCCCACCTCTATATTTATATTAGGATGAATGGGCGAAATTTGAAATTTAAAGGAAATTTGTAATTTCAAGAGGTTAAGAGAAAGTGGTGTGCCTTTACCAATCCAGCCATAATTTTTTCAGAAATTTTTTTCACAGGAACTTGTTGTGAGGAAAGGTTCTAGAGAGCCGGTATGTCAAGCTTCGCCTAAAAATCATCATTTTATTAGTACTTTAGGTACTCCTGCATATATAATGTGTCCAACAAAATTTAGTAAATATGACGTAAAATTTATTATTTACGTAAATTTGAAAAAGAGAAGTCTTGGGAGTTGTTTAAAACAGTTTTGTCTTCACTAATTATAGTTGGAAAATTAATAAAATAAATTTATAAAAAATGTATTTTTTTGTGAGATTTAGATGGAAAGTGAACTAAAATATGAAAACCAATGCATGGCAGATGCGCCGAGAGAGAGAATTCCGTGAATCTGCCGCATTACTCTCGCAAGTGTTCAATAAAACCCAACTTCTTTCGACGCCAGATTCCACAGGCTGTTCAAATATACATGTTTACATGCAACTTTATGACCTTATAAAACCAACAACAAAAGGTGCCCATAGGTTGGCTATTAAGACACCTGTACTACAGCTGACCTCCAAACGGTACTCAGCTCCTCTAGCGGACTGACTTCTAATGAAAACAATTTTTATAAAACCTTCCTCGTCTCCCCCCCTCCCCCCACAAAAAACAAACAAAAACGAATCCTATAAACTTACTCTTCAAATAAAATTTATTTGGGGTAAAAATATAATTAAATGAATAAAGTAATAATGATAAATAAATAAATTATATAACGCATAAAGAATTTCATGTATAGGAGTGTATGTTTACAAGAATTGCCGGATAGATAGAGCTGAGGTCAATCACCTGTTACTACTTGTCGAGCAATAGGTCACCGGTACTTCGTTCAATGGGCGCGCAATTCCTATATCCGCGCATAAATAACGTTCCTCTTCTTTTCTTTTTCAATTTTTAAAAATAAATACTAAGAAGCAGCCCCCATAGTTTATGGTTAGATTTTAATAGCTTTTTCTCACAGATACCTATTGAAATTTTTCGTCATAAGCTACAAAATGCGAACACTCTTTTTGTTGTTCAGAATAAGAGAGCGGTATAGTAGATATGAACCAAAGCGGGTAGTAGATGAACACGGCGTGGGTCACGATACCAGGCACAGCAGCCAGTAGACACTTCTTGTGCCAACTCCCCGTAGGTCTAGCATGAGAAACCTCTCCTCCTCATGAGGTTGGCTTTCCCAACCAGCTCTTTTTGTGCTAGTATCTGCTCTGGTTTCAATGTGCCAAAGATCTCTCAGCGCAATGTAGAGATCGCAACGCAATCGAACAACAGGTATAAGGCCGTTTCCTCCTCCTCCTCCTGACATAACCTACAAAAAGGTTCTGAGCTATCTTCACCTTAAGTAAGAGTTTTTTGAACCTGCCGTAAAAAAGCCTATCAGATTCTTTCCTATGCAGAGGGTCTCTTTGGTTCTATACATTCACAGCTTCAACATCATCATCTCCTGGACTTCATTTTCAGATTATGACGGGCTCCCTCCAGAGCCAGTCCTGAGAAATGCACGTACTGTCCCTTTGGTTAACCCTACGACAAGTTCTGGACCACAGAATGTGTATTTGTCCCATTTCTGGCCAGTTATTCGGCTGTTTCATTATCTGTAATCCCCAGTACCCACTCCAGCCGAATTTTGTGTCGAGAAAGTTGTATCAGAGATTCTCTGCATCCTGTCCACAGGTAAGATGGTTCTGGAGGCGCCAAGAGCCTTCACTGCAGCTTGGCTGTCCAAAAAGATGTGAATCCCCTTCTAGGGCCATTCTCAGGTTTTCCGCAGCACAAAACTTGATTTAAAAATTTCGGCCTGGAATACCGTGGAGTAATTTCCAAGAAGCCTTTCTATTAGTACCTCCGGCTTAAGCTGGTAGCAACAGAAGAAAAGAAACGTGAACTTCATATATAAACAGTGATATTTTAGGTTTCCGCGGCCATTTTCATGAAAAAAACACTTGAGTGTCCGAGTTGAGACCGTGTGAGTGGTTTCTAGCAAACATTGCACCCACATTGCAATGAGCTTCTTTTGGGTCGTTTCACGTTGAAAGCAATGAAGTCCAGTTCAGTCTGTCATTTTGCTCCATTTGCTTTCAAGGCCCAGGAAGAAACTCATTGTAATCTGGAGAAACGTTGGTTTCTACCAAGTCACTCATACGGTCTCAACCCGGGAATTATGTCCAAGTGTTTACGGACATTACGGACTCAACGTGAACGTAATGGCCCAACGAGATAAGTAATGGGGCTTAATCCAGGCCCCTTTTGTAGGGCTGTGAGACAGAGAAGGCGACACCTATCCATCTTATGACAGATTGCTTGGGTTGTCAGGAAATTATGTTCAGGATCTTTGGTCAGATCAGTATGTCTGTGGAAGGGCTTAAGGCTATTTCTCTTTAAGGTTATTGTTCGATTTGTTCGGACTGCGGTGTATCTTAGATGGGTTAGACCCGGGTAGGGATTTTTGTTCTAGACCCGGTTGGTTTTTGTTTTTCTTGAATTGCTATATGGGCTCAGTGGAGCTTTAAATAGGCTGGGTTTGGCCCTCCCCAAAGACAAATAATAATAACGTTAAGTTTTCTTCTAAGGTACCACTTGAGCATAATGCATGATTCTGCTACTTATATAATATTAATATACATTACTCGTATTGCTAGAATTCCAAATTTGAAGAAAATTAGTTAACCGGAAGTGTGACTTTACACAATTGGCATTTAGATTTTTGGAATTTTCTCGAAAACAGACACAATGATTTTCTTTAAATTCGATCAGCTAAATGCATAGATAAAAACGTATCACTTTATTTGAAACATTTTTCCGGAAGTATTAGGGGGGCAGACCTGCCAGAAAGTCGTGTGAGTATTTTGTATCAGATTTTTTTAAAGATCCAGGGAGTAAGAGAAAACATATTTTAGCAAATCCTGTTTTTATGATGTATGTGTGTGTGTGTACGTGTATGGGTACTAAAATATTACAAAAACAAAAATACAGTAAGTTCAAATCCATTAGATCTGACACGGCCGGAAGTTTCGGCCAAAATCCGACAATCAGAACAGCGACTTCACTGAATGGTTTCCTTTTCAACGATTTTCTTTAAACTCCTCACTGAAAGTTTAGCCTTTTTATTTGAAACAGTTTTCCCGGAAAATTGTTTCATTTTCTTTTGCGGGATCTAGCGGAAATGCAACATCAAGCTTTCTTGAAAATTATTTTACCATTTTTATTTCTACCATCGTTTCAGCGATCAGATGTCGCGGGCAACATTTTCAACATTGTACATAGTTTGGTATGCAAAATCGTAGCAAGTGTAATGGTTTTCTAGGATGAGATAATTAATAAATTAAAAACTTTTACCTCCTGGCCAGTTATCGATATAAATAGAAAAACAAAACAAAAAAATGTAGAAAACAGCTGGATCTTACGGGACCACATCTTTGAATCAGAAATCAGCTGTTAATGAAACCGGCTGAAAGATCATTGACCTCTAGGCCAGCCTGTTGGAGCGCAGAATTTTTTGTTTTTGTTTTGGCGGGCCAACATGCTCTAACTGCAACCGTCTTCATAATACTTCGCAATTCATTTAATATTTAGAAAATTGTATGAAGGAAAAATATTAAAAGAAACTAGTATTATTTATATTGTTATTAGTATTAGTACTATTATTGTTATTCTAATCTCTTACTGCTGTGAGAGGAAATACTGAGATGTTTCTTGAATAGGAAACAAATGTTTGTTTTTGCTGATAATCTGTGTGTGTGTTTGATGGAGGGAGGGAGGGAGGGAGAGTGGCTCTAAGCTCTACGTTTTCCTCTAAAGTGCTATTTCATTTTATTATACAATTCTATCATCTAAATAATATTAATGAGAATTAAATTATGTTGTGAACATTCTGAGTTTAAAGAAAATTGGTTATCCGGAAGTAACACTTTACTGAATGGATTTTCAGGTTCTCAAAAATAGCTCCAACGTTTTTTTTTTTAAATTTGATATATTAACAACCCATATTGCGAATAACTGAGAGAAAAAGGCATTAAAGACCAGTCAGTTTTCAAAATCTGACACGATTGCAATACTTTCTCTAACAATGGTAAGAGGAGTCAGGAAGTTCTAATAGGCTTGTTGTAACGAATGGACGAAGAGTTTGTGGGATTTACGTCTTAATGGCCAAGAAGGTACGAGAAATCCGTATTGGAAGAATAAGAAATGCTGTTTGGCAATAATAACTTCCTCTTTTCTCACCCCTCCCCTAACGTATATCACATTTCTACCATCTGATAGAATCAATCTCCCCGAGATATCTGAGACAATAATTTCAATTTTATAAAATGTAATTTTATATTACACAATATTAGGTACTTGAAGATTATTCAAAAAATAAAAATAAATATCTAATAAACAAATAATTAGCTATGAATACCATGTGGTCACTAGATACCAATAAATCTTAAAAAAAAAAAATTGATTACAACAAAACAAATAAACCATCCAAGAAAAAAACATTTCGTATAACGAAAGCCACAATACAATGTACATCATTTCCGGTTTTATATTTTTATTATTTTTGTTTACAGTGGTTAATGTGGTATCGATGTTTTTCTAAATCTAAATTAGAAATAAATAAAATAGAAATACGTGAGATTAATACATATTGTTCATTATATATCTTAAAAGTGTTAAAAAATTATAATACAATAATAGTAATAAGATAACAATCAGATTACATAAAAAAAAGAGGAAGTTTATACTAGGGTTATCTACATAAACAGCTGATTGACAAATAAACAGGTGTTGACTAAATATCAAGTATGCATTGTCAAAGAATTTTTCCCTGTGAATTTTTTGTCTGTCTCTTTGTATCATAACATGTCTGTGACTGTAATAATTTAACTAGTTTACTACCCAAATACTTTATACCAGTACTTTCCAAACTGTGGGGCGCGCCCCTCCCCCTTGAAAGAGCACGTTGTTCATCAAAACAGGCCCCTATCTATCACATTAAAATAATTAACTTTATGCTTTATTACACATATTTTGTAAAAATTTGTTTGTATTCCATTATTCCATGGTATAATACAACAGACGTATTTAGCTGTTTATATGTTTAAATCTTAAATATTTAAAAAAATACTTACATTTAAAAAATATATGTTCATGAAATTAGACTTAAAAGGGGGCGTTCAAATTTCTATGGGAAAAGGGGGACATATACAAACAAAATTTGAAAACAACTGATTTACTCAGTATTGGGATTAGAAAATATGCTGAATAGTCAAGATGATTTAATTGCACAATACTGAAAACATCAGAGATACCCTGCTTCATTTTGTGGTCAATAACGGTTTTTCAGATAGCTATCGAACTATCTGAAAATCGTTTTTGATTTTTGCGCTGTATAAGACTGTGATATCACATATCTTAATATATTTGGCAATCGGTCAACAAACAACCACAAAAATGAAGTCCTCTATGTATTAAAAAATTGGCTATGTTTACCTCAATAATCTAACCATGACAAAAAAACGGAGAAGGATGCAATTCTAACCCAAAGCAATTTACTCTTGATTTTAGGAAGATTCTGGAATAATCTGTGATCTACTGTAAATCTGTCTTCAGGACTGCAATCATGTGCATTATTAGGTTCTCTGTGCTCAGAATAAATCAAAGGCTGCAACAGAAAATTTATTATGTACAACAGACTGGGATGTGCAAGGAGGCGAGAAAGACTCCTGGCTGAATAGCTGGAAGATGAGTTCCGAAAAATAAGGATCAGAAGATGGCGCCTCAAATCTCGAAGATCGAATACAATGGGGCACACTTATTGAGAAGGTCTAGGTCTTGTTATGGACTGCTGAGCCGACGTGTATCCTTCATCACAACCATAATTATGTTGACATGTTTTTTGATTTATGTTTTACACTTTTATCAAAAATTCCAAATTCAAAGATATCATTTTGTACTTGTTTTAATTGTGAAATTTTCGAAATTCGCTTTTCAACCCGGATTTAAATATTCTGATAGTCCCTCAGTATGAAAAAAAACAACTTTTTAGCGAATGATTGTTTTTGTGTGTATGCGTGTTTGTGTGTTTGCGTGTTTGTGTGTATGCGTGTTTGTGTGTTTGCGAGCAAAACATCTCAAAATAGAAAAGTCACAGGAAGCACAAACTAGATATTCCAAATTAGATATCACACCCGAGAAAAAGGTTGCCGTCAAATCTGTCCACCGGAAGTGCGTCCTATATTGATTTTTTTTTTAGTTTTTCGCGATTTTCTTTAAACTGGCTTTCCTAAGCTCACTATACAGATACATACCTATAACTTATTTGAAACATTTGGCTGGTAAAACTAATTTTCAGGGCGTTCTGGAGGACTATATCAAGTTGTTAAAATTTAAATGCCGCTACGAGCAGCAGAGACTATACTCAGGTATACATGATAATCCCTATCCCCTTTTTTTCGCCCACCCAAAGGAAAAATTGCCTATTAAGTTGTTATAATTGCAGTAAGAGAAAGTGGTGGGAGAGTTTTACAGCAGATTTTTTTCTCAGTTTTTTGTGAGAACCATGGCTGAAAAGCGGTAAACCGGAAGTATTGTTTTACGGAATATTGTTTTTTGTTCACTAAGTATTAGTGAACTTTGTAATTTTTCATTTAAAACTTGAGAATGGTAGAAAGGGAAAGTCTGTGAGTATCTCCCATCTTTTCGCACGCTGCCCCTCCACTCATTCATGGGACGACCTGTTGGCCGCAGGCCCTTCTGGTAACCTTTCATATATACTCTTTGTGCCGTCCTCCTGTCATCCACCCTTAAGAGGTGCCCAAACCACTTAAGCCACTGCACTCTTATATAGATTAACAGATATATATATAATTAAGGAGACCCCTAAACATAGATTTCCGGTGAAAACTTAATTTCGAACTTGAACTCGATCGCAATAACTCCTCTCACAGCAAGAAGGGCAAGTAAAATGGTACATTTGTTAGTAAACAACAATTATGAATCATGGGTAAACAAACAAATGTTTTGAAAAACAACGAGCGAGTCCTATTTTTGTTCGAGTAAGTGAGAGATCATTAAGGAAGCCGCCAAGTAACTAATAAAAAGCCGTAGAAAATTTTGTACAATATGCCGCCAGAGGGAGTGTATGTGATAGGGAGGAATATCAGTTGATATTCCTACAAAATAATACCAACGCTATTCAACTTTAGTTATAATGAAATTCTTGATTATGTCATAGACGTGCTCTGGGCCCTTTTTAACATCATTTATAAATTCCATACTTGAGTGTCATCTCATTTAGAGGCAGCAAACGCTAGTGAAGGCGGGAGGAGAAAGAAAATAAATATGTTCGAGTCGGAACATTCTCATGGTGACGTGATGACAGGGGACAACAGTTGTGCGCATCATCTTGCTATTTCATTTGTTTTTTCTTTTCTTTCTCCTTATCAAGGAGTTTGCTGCAGCTTCAGGATCTACTGGGACAGGAATTTTTTTTTTTTTCACATGAAGTGCATTACATTCTCGTTTTGTCATATTGGTCATAAAATATAACAATGAGGCGCGAGTTTTAGCATTTCTAAAACTGAAAAATGCATTCAGTAAAGTGTTACTCCCGGTTGGCCCGATTAATGATCAAAACCTTACTGTTGGGTCCCATGCTAACATTTAAACCAATTACTGCGATTTTCCGTTTTTGAGTTATGCTGACACACACACACACACACACACATATATATATATATATACGATAACTCCCACACACACACATACATATATATATATATTTTTTCATTTATTTATTTGAAATTTACAACTGTAAAAGCAATGCTCCTACAACTAGTAAACATTATAACAAGTGTACACGTGTGGGAGTTATCACCCATTGGTGACTCTCCATGTGACTTATTTACTGACCTCCTACGTCGAAGAAGTCGCGCGGCCAGCGCCGCTTCAGACGTCGAGTCAGGTCGTCAGGAAGGAATGAAGATGAGAGGTGATGAATTAGAGCATTAGAATTCAGAGAGGCAGGAATGAAACTTTTTATAGCGAGCTGGAATTAAGTCTATAATGAAAGGTATATTAAGATCATTGTGGATAGTTTTTTGGAGACATAGTATGGAGCATTAGTTATGCGGCGAAGAATTTTTGATTGAAGAGACTGAAGACGGTAGATGTTGGATTGCTTGGCTGACCCCCATAGTTCGAGTCCGTAAGTCGAGATCGGTTTGAGTAATGCGTTGTATATAAGTACTTTGTTTTTCAATGTTAGTTTTGATCGTCTGTCAAGAACCGGGCTAGTAGGTGAAATCGTTTCTTCATTTCTTGTCGTTTGAGTCTTGTGTGTGGATTCCAAGTCAGGCGCTTGTCAATGCACATTCCCCGATAACGTACAGTGTCCGCGCAAGGGAGTGCGGTATGATTTAAATACACTGGAGAACAGGTGGCACAACGAAGAGTGGAT
This sequence comes from Triatoma infestans, assembly GCA_011037195.1. NCBI lineage: Eukaryota > Metazoa > Arthropoda > Insecta > Hemiptera > Reduviidae > Triatoma > Triatoma infestans. The sequence goes on along the minus strand of JAAEAF010000094.1, from coordinate 346,476 downwards.
GTAATTTGTTGGCATTTCTGGTCATTTACTTTCATTTTCCACTTAACAAACCATTGTTCGAGAGAATTCAGATGTTGTTGCAGAGTACGGTTGACTGCACCGGGTCAGAGTGAGGAGACAGTGTGGCGATGTCGTCTCCGAAAGTGAAAGACGTGGTGTGAGGGTGAGTTGGTATGTCGGCAGTGTAAAGTATGAAGAGTAGTGGTCCGAGAATACTGCCCTGAGGGATACCGGCCTCTACAGGGTGCATAGAGGAAAATGCGGTTCCCTGGTTAACAGAGAAATATCTATAGGATAGATAAGACAATAGAATTAAGTAGTAGGTGTGAGGAAGACAGTTTTTGAGTTTCCACAGTAAACCCGGAAGCCAAACTCGATTAAATGCTTGTGCAATATCAAGAAAGGGACCCGAGCAATACTCCTTCCGCTCTAGAGAAGAGGCGATGAGATCTATGACACGATGACACTGGTGAATTATGGAATGAAAACTACGGAATACAAACTGATGATGAGGAAGGAATATATATATTAATTTCTAAACACACTGTATATATACATTTGAAATCAAATGTCCAGATTTCTCTGAAACTCTTAGAACCAATTTTTCCTTAAAAAAATCATTTATAAAAGATCTGCGATGCTGCCATTCAAAGAAGATTCAGCAACTTAGGTAGTTAGAAGGAGGAGAGGAACATACCCACCCTAGAGCCTTCCACTATAGAGATCTTAACCTGGTGAGGATTCTGTAGGCTAGCCAACTGGGGATTGCAGGGGCATAGCACAACAGACCGTGTAATTAGCAGTGCAACGGGGCCCCTTCAACCAAAAAAAAAAATTAGTAATAAAAGAATTTCCTACCAAATTATTGCTATATTTGTTTATTCAACAACTTTCTCTTAGCATAGCGCACAGTGGAGTAGTTGAACAAAAAAAAATCGATTTCAAACAAATTATTTATAGCAAATATCGATTCTATTTGGATAATAAAAAAAAAGAACTGTCAATTCATTAAGATTTCTTTCGATTTCTTTTCATAGAAAGGCAATGTTTTGGAAAAAAAAAGTTACGGCAGAAATATTATAAATTATGGTGACGATTTATTCGTATATATTAAGTTTAGTACTGTTGTATCGAAATTACCCATCGATATTTATTAAAAGTAAAGTTTTTATTTGCATTGAAAATGAAAAATAAATTAAATGTGACACACTGTCACGACTTCTGCAATATATCCAAGTGTGAAATTGATACATTCCCTTTAAACGTGGATATTTTTACTCAGTCGCCCTAACACGAATATTAGAGATGGTGAGGGTATATATGTACCTACCCACGACAGTAGTACCCCCCTTGTATCGTGTGAATAGAAGATATGAAGTTTAAAGAAAATCGTTGGATCTATTTTTCGAAAGAAATCGTGAAAAAACTGAAAAATAATAAAAATAAATTCAGTAAAGTCGCAACTTCCGGTCGACGAATTTTGACCGCAACTTTTCTAATAGATGCGGTCAGTGGTGGTGGTATCTAAACGGAATATAAAATTTGAGCTTCTGAGTTTTCGTTTTTGAAATATTTTGTTCACATATACATACAAACACATATACAAAGTCATGTGATTGTTTCACACTCAAATTTTTGTTGTTTTTCTTTAATATTTAGACCACAATGTTCAGAGAAAGGAATGATAAACAGAAATTAACGTACTATTACACAATATTGTTTAAAATGAACATCACACTGCACTGAGGGTGACATCTAGCGGTTATCTATGAAAGCTGTATGGCAAGATGCAATTCAAGTATTCATATCTTTTGGCTTTACGAATTCAGTTTGAAATAGAATAAAATTATTGTCAATCAGTCTGTGATACACGTTTTGAAAATTCGACTTCCGGTTTACCGATTTCCTTCGGACTGTATTTTTTAAACATATTAAACTCTACTCTATATTATGTATTTGTTGCCGGATGTATTTGTTGTTAGCGTGCGAAGTTTTCTAGAAAATTTTTGGAACCATTTTTTCCTGTCTCTTAGTAATGTAAAAAAAAATATTCTTAGCGAATGTGTGTATGTTCGAGCAATATCCATTAACCGGAAGTGCGACTTTTGCTGAATTTTTTTTTGTTTTTTCGGGATTTTCTCGTAAACGCTCCATGTTTTCGTTTTTGAGATAGTTTGTTTTCTGTATCACAGATAAGCAACACACCATTCGCTATAAACATTTTCATGATCAGCAACATCAAAACATGAAATTCCAGTAGAAAAGCTAAATTTCGAAAATCTGACCCGGTCACAATAATACTTCATCATAAAACACTAAGATGGGAAATTTAACAACAAAAAACCACGCAGGAAAGAAAAAAAACGGAAATGAGGTTAACAGTAGTGAAGGTTATATAGGCATAATGATGAACTAGATGCATGTGATGCAGCTGTGGGCTATTATTAAAAAAAAAAGTGACGGAACGTGGGGTCGGGATATAGCTGCAGTGAATGAATGACAAGGTGCAAATATATGTATATATACATGCACACTGATAGAGGAGCAAAAACCGACCGCATTCCTTCCCATTTTACCCCTACTACTTCCTAGATGCAACACGATGCAGCTATAAGTGTTGCCAACCTAACTAACCCACTGACCCTACTTTTTTTTTACAACCTTTGTTGAACATATTTATACACACATACAGAGAACTTAGAGCCCTCTCTCGATAAGATTATGAAGTAGTAAACTGTTTTTGTTTTATCCACATACCGCTCATGTATTTTGCTCTTATTGCAATGATTACAATAATTGTAATTGACTTATTTTCTTCAAAATTTTACATTAATATTACATAATAGAATGTGCTTTTAGCGAAGATCTGTAGCTCCCTCTGTGTATGTGCTTTTTATGTAAACAAAATATCAAATCAAAAATTATAGGAAGTTCAATTTTTATATTATTTCAGGTCCCAGTACCAAATCTGACACGAAAGTTCCGGTCTAAATCCATCAACCGGAAATGCAACTTTACCGAATGATTTGTTTCATTTTTCGGTCATTTCCTGGAAAACGGCTTCAACGATTTTCATTAAACTACCTGTATTATCTACACATATTGCCTATCTCTTTTATTTGCTCACATTTCTCCAGGAAAATTGATTTTTATGGATGACCAACTTTAGGTTTTCGTTTAAAGTATCACTTCTGTAAAACACTGTTGTAAAGCATTCCGATTTAGATGAAAATCTGTGAATCCGAGTAGGGCGACTTTACGGAATAGGTTTCTTGAGCTTTTTGGGAATTTTTTCGAAAACGGGAACTGGGATTTTCTTTAAATTTGGAATGCGAGATATAAACGAATCACTTTTATTTGAAACATTTTGATGGGGGGGGGGGAGGCTCTATGTCACCCAGGCCAGTCCAGTATCTTTAACCCCTATCGTAGTTTTTATATGGCAAGCCCAACTAGATATTGCATTTTTAATGAAAATTTTCAATTGTCTATAATTGCATTAATGAAGTTGTGTTTTATGAATTAATTTGAAGTTTATCTTATTTGATTATTTTGCATAGATACTTACTTTTCTATATAAAATAAAAATACCACGTAGAATACCGCAAGTTGCTAATAAATAATCCTACGTGGATGGAATAATTGATACATTAATAAAGATGCTTGGAAATACTTGGATAATTACTTGAGATATAGAAAATAAATAATAAATAGGGAAGAATATGACTATTATAATGAGAAATGTTAATTTATTGTTATTATTATTTACAAACTGTTAATTTGCATAGCAACGCCATATTTGATAATGTGCGCGCCCATATTCAGGTTTGTACACACACACACACCTCTATTAAAAAAAAACCAAAGGAAGAAGATCTCTTCTTCACACATAAAGACAGACAAACATACTTTTAACGTAGATGATCACAATCTAGGCGTGGTGATAGGCCTGGCTACAACAGGTTCTCCTGTGTGTTCTACACTACTACAACACACATAGGTTAGATTTACCGGTTCAAACAGACGATGGGCTTGCTTGTAAGGTCAACACAGGTTCACGGCAGTTTTATCAAGCACAGGAATATATATATATATATAATCTTAAGATGTTTAATTTGATTACAAATATATTTTAAGTATCCATTAGTTTATTTACGGTCTTTTCTTGTGTTTATATGTTTATATATGTGTGTACATAATGTGCGAAGGCGTTGGAGAATAAAATAACTCTAAATCGAAAAATCTCGGGAACACAGTCTTAATATCCAGTTTAAGTATCGCCAATACATCGAACAGGGTCAAAACCCGTTCAATCGAAGTGCAAACTTATTAATCCATTTTCAAAACATCAAAAAATCTGGTCTGAAACACACACGACTTTTTCTTACTGCGACTTACGTGCCGAACTGCAACTAACTGAAAGGGCAGAAAAACCAAAAAGTTTAAATTGCGGCTAATAGCAGAGTTGTGATATTAAGGGTAAATAAACGGTTAATAAAATTTTCAAATTAACAGAATATTTTCAAAAATTAGTTTAAAGAAAATTAGTAGTGTAATACTCGTATGGGCAATAGGAGAGAAAGTGCAGTGAGTATTTCAGTCCTGATACTTTACTTTATACGGATATTTCCGGTCCTCAAAACGGATATTTCCGGTCAAAATCTGACGTGAAATACTCACTCGACTTTCTCCTACTCTGGACCACAAGGGGGATAGGTCAGAGTGCCTTGTGAGTCTCTGTTCGCTTTAACTCCCCAAGTCAACCCCACCTCCTCGTGGTGTGGTCTGGGCACCTCCCTTGGGAGGCTATGACGGGCCGGAGTAAACCCCCTCCGGTCTCTTACCTTCCTCTTCCCTCCTTGGTGTCATGTCCCCTTTATAGTATCCCCACCCAAGCCGAGAAGTGATGCGCGTCGAGGCTGGATGCGTACAGGGTGTCTAAACATATGTGCGGTAGCGGTCACCTTGGGGCACCGGGCGACACCCATTGTAATGTAGCCTTCCTGTGGTAAGAGGCTCTGTCACAGGCGACCGTTTAGCCAACTCTCGTGGGAACAACATGAGTGAACCATTTAAAAAGAAGACTTTAGAGAAAAGGGGCGAGGTTAAAGGCTCGCTCAGCCTCTGCCATCGGCAGGTGGTGATTCCCTAGGTTCTAGGGAAGGTATACCAGCGATGACCGAAACTAAGGGGGGCAATCAATCCGTCCCGGTTGAAGGGAGTCATGAGAGGGTGGTGGCTGGAGGGTCTGGTTGTCCAGGCTCCTCTTCGGCGGACCCCTTCGGTCAAGTGTCGTCAAGAATTGGGGGCATCAAGATCGCTCCCAAAAGGCCCAGTAGAGCCCAGCGGAGGCAGGAGGCGAGGCGCAGGGCTGCTGCTGGGGGGAGGGAGTGGATCCCCAATTGTGTGTGGAAGAGGATGCAGCGGGGGAGGGCCTCCTCTATGCAACCGGTGAGAGCTGGCGTGGCTGGGACTTCGTCTGCCCGGGGTAGTGCCGGCGGGGCTGTGAGGAGGGTGGCACAGGTTGCCGCTCCCCCTGCATCCCTGCGGACTCCCAAGCGGGTGCGATCGGAGGTGAGTACGCCAAGCACCGATCCGGTCGCGCCCGAAAGGGATAGTGAGAGGGCAAGGGGTCCTGACGAGGTTCATTCGTGTTCCTTTAGGGATGCCCTTAGCTCCCACCGAATGGCGATCGCTCTTGAGGCGTATCCAAGCGACCAGCTGACGGAAAGTCAGGCGGAGCGGATACAGACTGAGATCGTCGCCAGTATAGTTGGCGAGAGCAGGCCCCAGTTTAGGGGGTGCTACTGGTCCAGGGGCGTATCTTTGTTGTTTGCAACAATGAGGCTACGCGCCTCTGGCTGGAGCAGATGGTCCCCTCTCTCCAGGTTGGGGAGGGCAGGCTGAGGGTTGGGCTCGCCAGGAATATACTTAGGTCGGCTAAGGTATCCGTATGGGTATCTGGCTCCCTAAAGGAGGCTTCTCCAGCGGTCGTCTTGGACAAGCTCCGCATTCAAAATGAGGACTTAGAGACGGCGGACTGGAGACTCAGGAGCAAACCCTGGTCTTCGATGTGGCAGATCAGACCCTGGAGAGACTGAGGAGATCTGGGCTCGAGGCTTTCCTCGGGATGCATCTCTTCACGTTCCGGGTAATATCTAAGCCCAAGGAAGATGGACAGGAAGGCGAGGGACCTCACGTTCCGATGGAGGTTACTCCAAGTAAACCTCCATCACAGTAGGGGAGCATCGTCGGCCCTGTCCAGGTATCTCGTCAGAGAAAACATCTCCATTGCCCTTATTCAGGAGCCCTGGCTAGTCCGAGGAAGAGTTGCGGGGCTTGGAGAGGCAACAGGTGAGATAATTTATGATCGTAGCCTGGCAAATCCCAGGAATTGTATTTATATCAGGGAAGGAAAAATCTCGTTGCTGCTGATGGAATTTTGTTCTAGGGACCAGACTGCAATGAGAATACGCGCGGAAGAGGGGACCAGGGAGATAGTGCTGGCCTCCACGTATCTTCCGTACGACTCACCAACGCCGCCGCCGTCAGAGGAGATGCGGAACCTGGTCAACTGGTGTAGGGGTCAAGGCCTACAGCTCATAATTGGCTGCGATGCTAACTCACACAATACTGTGTGGGGTAGCACGGACACCAATAACAGAGGTAAGTCACTCCTTGAATTTATTTTGTCTAACAAGTTATACATTATGAATGAAGGAGAAGCTGCAACTTTCTGCAACATCAATCGCAGAGAGGTGATAGATCTGACCTTAGGGACTAATTTTATCTCGACCCTGGTCGAGGAACCCTCACTGTCGGACCACATGTATATTAGGTTTGATAACCAGGTCCTTCAGGAATCCCAGGCGCGAACAGACTGGGACACATATAGGCGGGATCTCAGCCTTAACATCGGTTCAGTCAAACGCTCCTTTAAGACCCTGAATGGCATGAGCACGCTGCGGGTCAACTGCAGCGAGTAATCTTGGATGCTTTCAGGGATAACTGCGCGGAAGTGGTGCGAACGTCCACCAGAGGTGTCAGCTGGTGAATGACCAGCTGGCAGGCCTCCGCGCGAGACCGAAAAGGCTGTTCAACGCGGCGAAGAGAAAGGGAACATGGAAGGAGGACCGTGAGGCCCTAACCTCTTATAATTTAGCTATTAGGAAAGCTAAAAGGAACTCCTGGAGAAGGCTGTGCGAGGACGTAGAAACGACCTCCGAAGGGGCCAGCTTCACAGAATACTGTCAAGGGTACCGGCAAATCCGCTGGGAACAATCAGGAAACCTGATGGCGGCTTTACAGAGGCGGGAAAAGATACACTGTAGCATATGGTTCAGGTGCACTTTCCTGGCTCGATGGTGACGACGATAGTTCCGCGGGATGAATCACGAATGGGCAGACCCGGATTCAGGGGGGATTGGACCGCGGCCAAAGAATGCGTCACATACAACAAGATTAAGTGGGCTATACAAGACTTTAAGCCCTACAAGTCGCCGGGACCTGATGGCATCCTTCCCGCTTTATTACAGCAGGGAAGTGACATTCTTACTCCTATTCTTTGCAGGGTAATGAGGGCAAGTGTGGCCCTCAACCATGTTCCATTGGCATGGAGGCCTGTAAGAATTGTCTTTATTCCGAAGCCTGGGAAGAGAACTCATGCCCAGGCTAAAGACTTTAGGCCGATCAGCCTTTCCTCATTTATGATGAAAGTGTTGGAGAAACTGGTAGATCTGCACATCAGGGGAACGGTGCTTCAACTGCGGCCCCTGCATGCTAATCGGCATGCCTACCAGAGGGGTAAATCCTGCGAGACGGCCCTCCACTCCCTTGTTGGAGAATTGGAGGCGGCAGTATACGGCAGGGAAGTGGCTGTGGGAGTGTTTCTGGACATTGAGGGTGCCTTCAGCAACACGACCTACAGCTCAATCACTAGCTTTGGAAAGGCACGGGGTGAATCGGACCATTACCGGGTGGATTGGCAGCGTGCTCAGAACTAGAAAGATCTTAGCTAGCCTCTATGAGGAGACGCTTGAAACTACGGCTACAAGGGGATGCCCTCAAGGGGGAGTCTTGTCTCCTCTCTTGTGGTGCATGGTTGTAGACGAACTTCTGGTGGAGCTTGATCGCAGGGGTTGTTCTGTCCTTGGCTATGCGGATGATGTGGTGGTTGTGGTCAGGGGCAGACACGAAACTGTGGTTAGTGAGTTACTACAGGAGGCCCTGCGAGTGGTGGAGGGGTGGTGCGGAAGGGCCGACTTGATGGTCAACCCCTCCAAGACCACCTTGGTTCCATTTACCAGAAGAAGGAACGTGGACTGTTTCAGAACATTGAACTTCTTCGGAAGAACTCTAGATGTGTGTGGACAGGTGAAATACTTGGGGATCATGTTGGACGCCAAGCTCACCTGGGGAGCACATCTTCAGTATGTAACACAGAAGGCGAAAAAGTCTCTCTGTGGAGTCACCAGAGCTTGTGGAAAAACATGGGGACTTTCCCCAAAAATGGTCCACTGGCTCTACAAACGGACCATCATACCTGTCCTGACCTACGGGGCAGTGGTTTGGTGGCCGAAAATGGAACAGCAAGGCGCGAGGAAGAGCCTCTCTGGGGTTCAGAGACTGGCGTGCATGCTGATTTCGGGGGCGTTTTGTAGTGCCCCAACGACTGCATTAGAAGTTCTGCTGGGGTTGCCTTCTCTGCATCTTTTGATACAGGCGGAGGCGAGAGCCAGTGCGTACAGACTAATGAACAATGGCCAATGGAAGCATAGAAGCTCCCTAGCCAAGCACTTGGACATTATTCAGAAGGTAGACCCTGGCCCTATCCTTAGGATGGCTGGGGAGGTGAGTTGTCCAACATTCCACTTTGAGCTCCCCTTTCAAGTGATAGTAACGTCACGGTCGGAGTGGGCTAAAAGTTGGGAGAAACGGGGCCGGATTGGGGGATCCTGGTTTACGGATGGGTCCAAAATGGCCTGCGGAACTGGAGCCGGGATCTATGGGGTCAAACCGAAGGTACGCATTGCGAGGCCTCTCGGGGGATACTCCACAGTATTCCAGGCTGAGGTTTATGCAATAAAGATCTGCGCTGAGGAGAACCTGCGTATGGACTCTAGAAATAGAGAGATATGCATCTTCTCGGACAGCCAGGCTGCACTGAATGCTCTTCGGGCGTTCAGAATCACCTCCCCTTTGGTCAGGGAGTGTAGAGACTCCCTGGAGGCATTATCCCGGCACAACAAAGTACGGCTAGTATGGGTGCCGGGGCATAAAGGGATCATAGGAAATGAAATAGCCGACCAACTGGCCAGGGAAGGAGCGAATACTCCCTTCCTTGGGCCGGAACCTGCTCTAGGGGTAGCCAAAAGTATGGCGAGAGCGGCTCTGAGAAACTGGACTCGGAGGAAACATAACCGATACTGGAGGCTGAGTACTGGGGCGAAGCATGGCAAAATGGTTATGCCGGAGCTGTGTGGAAGAAGGACCAGATACATCCTGGGTCTAAGCAGGTATCAGATTTCTCTGATAACGTGCCTGTTTACTGGGCATGGCAGGTTCAAAAAACATCTGCACAAGGTGGGGTTGGTGGATGTAGAGCCCTTGTGCAGACTGTGTCAGGAGGAGAAGGAGACGGCCTCTCACCTGTTGTTTGATTGCGTTGCAATCGACAGACTGAGGTACGAGATCTTCGGCACGTTGAGACCGGAGGAAATCGTGCTCCAGGAGGGACTGGTGGGGAAGGTTTTGGACCTCATGAAGAGGGGGGCTTCCACTTCTAGGTTTGAGGGGTTCGCACAATAAGCCTCAATGGGAGGCTGCGGTGCCTGGGTTTTAGTCCCCCCCTGCATCATTCTTCTTCTTCTTCTTCTCCTACTCTTCTTAATACAGTTAAAGTGGCAAATTTTCCCCTTTAATCACAAAACAAATGTAGATGTGATAGAGGGACAAATACCAACAGAGACAATGTAGAGAGGCCAATAATACTAAACAAACAAGTCTCAGAATACTCAGAACCACATGAAAACTTTTTTTCAGAAAAATGTTAGAAATAAAAGTGATAGGCCTATGTGTGTCTAGAGAGTATACCAAATTTAAAGGAAATCGTTATAAACGTTTTCGAGAAAATTACAACAAAAATTTTTTTCTGAAAAATCGCATTTACCCATAACTTCTCCAAATTTCTTCAAATTTGGAATTCTACTAATACTTCTATAATAGTAATATTATCGAGGTGGTAACGCCATACATTGTACTGTAGTGCTAATTCAGAGAAAAGCATGACGCTACTGTTCTCTCCAGAACCCTCTCAAAAAAGAATTCCCGGAAAAAGATTTCAAACAAAAGTGATAGACATCTGTGTGTGAGGATCGCAAATAAAGTTGAGAAAAAAATCGTTGGAACCGTTTTCTAGAAAATCGCAAAAACTATAAAAAAAAAAAATTCAGCAAAGTAGCACTTCATTAATGGATTTTGCCCAAAATCTTCAAGTCAGATGTGGTGGTAGTAACTCAACGCAATACTAAGTTTGAGGTTCCTGCGGTTATTTGTGTGTACATGTAGATCTTTCGCTAAAAAACATTTTTTTCTTATTCAGGAGACAAAAACATGTGTTTCTGGTGAAAAGTCAATGTCCCCACCCTGAACACTAAGGGAAAGTAAAAAACATCTTAAGAAGCTCAACTTGTTAATTTCGTTTGTGTAACTCAAAGTTTTGGTCTAAATCCCTTTATCAGCAGCATGAGGAAGTAAAAAATATTTTTCCCTGAGAAAGGTCCTTACTAGTTTTTTCATTACATTTAATTTATTATACATCAAATTATCGGAATGTTGTAAGAAATATTTATTTATCTGATGGATTACTTGGTTGAACGTATTTCAACAGGCCACATATTTCAACTACCATGCATTTAAAATTCTTTTCTACTTTATAAGTAAATCCAAAAATATAAATCCATTACTACCAATATTAGACTTTATTTTAAATGTTATTGTGTTTAATCTCAAAAATAAAAAAAATATTACTTACTTGTATTTCTATATCGTTTCTTTGGTGAAGAACGTCTTCTAACCTTCACTTCCAGTATTATCACATTGATTATATCGTATTCCATGATTATGATATTACTGAAATTCTAGTAGTTTCCTGATAACAATACAACTTAAGAATACCGAACACAGCAAACCAGCAAGAACTAACTGTTGCTTCTTTTCAAATGAATCTAACTCAAGAAAAAAGAGTTTGTGGATACGGGTTGGATTTAATACACCCTTATATTATAAACAAATTACATTATAATTAAACAAATACATAAATCTAATTCAATCAAAATTTTATATTTTCATTATCAAATTACAATGGTAACTTCTATTTGAACCGCTCCGTTGTAATAATACACTGCCATCTTGAAATATTAACACCAACACTCGAGAAAAAAATTACACTGCCATCTTGAAATATTAACACCACTTGAAATTTTTTACTCGAGAAAAAATTTATAACTCACATTTCATCTAAAATTTTTTTCCACATACAATACAATTGAAACTAAAAGATATCACATTGAATTTTAAACAACATAAGACAAAATTAATTGAATCCATTTGCACAAACCGAATAAAGTTGAAAAATAATAAGCTCGTAGTGTCACGACTTTGTTGGCAACCCTAATGATTACAGAGCTGCAAAAAATGCGTGTTTCAATTTGTTCAATTTGAGGGAGGTACTGGGTTTTGAAGTTATGAAATTTTCAAATTTTCATTTCTAGTCGTTTTTTTAAATATTGGAACTCCCAGTTTATTTATTTATTGGATGTGATATATTTAAATAATGATTTCAATTTAGGGACAAAATTTGAAAAGACTTTGATGACAAGTAAATAAAATAAATGAAAACTAACTGCTACCGACTTTCTCAAAAAGACTAACATTGAAAATGGTTGTAGCTGTTGTAAACAACAAAAAGACAAGTGTGTTTGTTTGCAAATTAAAATCGATATGTTTCTTTTCATTCTTTTGTACATGTTCCTTTGTTCGTACTTGGTTATTATCTTAGGTTACCCATAAATAAGATTATGGTAATTAGAAGTTATAAAATTGTGAAAATCAAGTTGGAGATTATTGTCAAATACAAAATCAATACATGTATTTACTCTTTTGTTATTGTTAAAGACGGATCAGATTTTATATAAATATCAAACGTTTCTTTCATTAATTCTATGAATATTTCTGTAATATTTTCTATTTATATTTTTTGTATTTTTTTTTTGTTTATATAGTCCCTGAGGAAGGATACCAAAGTTGTCCGAAACATCAAATCAACTTTTAAACTAATTTTTAACCCCAGCCAACTAATTTTTTTCCTTGTATGAATATTTTAATTTTCCTTCTTTTTTGTTTTTCCTATTTTCTGCGCAACCTAAACACCTTACTTAAATCTGCACTATCGTTAGAAGAATTCGATAGACAAGAATTATTTGATATTTTCAGGAGTTCTTACACTGTTTATTATGTATTTGTTTATTATTATTTACAAATTAAACTATGGACCAGCTCACTTAGAGCTTCACATAAACAAATTACAATAATATAAATGAAAATTAAGGATATTGATATAGTCGGGGTTTTAATCTTCTAGAAAGTGTAGGCTTGCCTATGTAATAGTATCGTATGCTGCTGAAGATAATGTTTGAAGGGTTAGGAAGAAGTTGCGTGTAATTTAGTCATATTTGTATGAATATCTGAAATATCAGTTCTTTATGTATTTGTGTGTTCCTGGTAAACCAAGGGGCGTTTAGTACAATTCTTGCTACTTGCTGATAGCTGGTATCCAAAATGGGCAGGTTTATGTCAGTAGTCGACAGAGGAGTGGTCTTGTAGAGAAGTACGGTACAGCAATGTTATTAAGTGTTTCTGTTTATAAGTGGGTACAGTTGTTTGAGTCGGGTGTATGCTTGTTGAAGTTTGGTGTTGATGTGTAGTCTTCAGGTGAGTGTTGTATCTAGGATTACGCCAAGATAGCGCACTCCTTGGTCCTTTTGTTTCCAGCGAATTTCTTGGTTGTTAATTTGGAATATATGAAATCTTCAATCCGGAACCGCCTAAAACTGAGGATTTTTGCTTCCGTTTTGGAAGGGTAAAATATCAGTAAAGCTATTTATTTTAGAGAGCAAAAAACACAGAATTTCACTAATCAAGTGATCAGCTGGTTCTATTTTTAATTTCTCTCTCCATTTCTATATAGTTGTTGTGTTGGTTGGTTCCGCAGAGCTGGAAAGCATCTATATAGTACTTGAGGCACCTCCTATAACCGTATTTCTAAAGGTGGTAATTAAAACTAAGCGCTCCAATCATAAAACACCTTCTTTTATAGGTGTCATTCACCCCTTCAACCTCCCCACCAAAAACCACCCCAACCCCTTCCCACCACCATCCTCACTTGATGTGACGGTTTTGTATGTCGCTTTCCGCGTTTGGTCTTCACCAAACACGTCTCGGTAGTAAACATTTTCAATGTTAAAAACCAGCTGATCTTATGTAATATCTGTAACAATTCTAATGCAGGTTACATGTTTATAAAAGGTCAAGGTAGGTCAATGAGCGCGTATAAAGCCAAACCCACAGCCACATGGAGAACTTTTGAGACTCACTCGAATGTCGTCTGTAAAGTTATAAAACGTGTAATGTGAGTGAATGTGTCGCTGTGCTTGTGGTTGCCAATTAGTTGCTCATACCTACTACCCAGTGCAGATGTTGTTTAGTTGTTACAACGCACTACCCTTAGGGACGCCTGTATCCAAAACAAACTGGCTAGCCCGTTTCCCCCTAAAAGGAAGAATCATAGAAATAATTACATCATTTTTCTTGGTATCAGTATGTTATATGATGGGTCCAACATGGCAGTCATACGGGCTAACACCCGTCCCAACCCCTACCCTTTATGCCACTTACCTAGCACATCGATATTTTATCGAAACATTTCTGCTTTCCTGCTGTCCTAATAACAAACTGATTTCTCTCAGACGATTTTTTTTTTCTCTAATTGTAATTCTGACAATTCCATTTGACGAATTTTCTTCAAGCTTTTTTTTGAAGAAACATCAATTTTGAGCCATCAAAAATGATTTTCTCATTTTGAAAAAATTCTCTTCAGGCACAAACAAAGAAAAGAAAAGAAACAGCTGATTGCAAGGAATTGAGAAAACATTAAATCACAGCTAACATGGTTGTATTTATGCGTACTTTATCTCCTGAAATAATAAGTTTAGTAGTAAGATATAAATGTGATTAGCAATCTACATTAAGCCATATTGTAAAATAAACCTTAGCAATAGGTACTTCAGTTGATATTATAGTCTACAATATATCACTTTTTAACTACATAGTCAGTTAAATCAATAATAATAATAATAATAATAATAATTTTATTATTGTACAAATTCACCATACATTTTTTTCAAAAAAAAAGATATATGAAATATATTCTAAATTATATCTCAAATAATTTTTTGTTTTGTTTGTCATACTCATTTACTTTAAAAAAATAATTCAGTATTATAATAATTTATGAACTGATTAAAACATATGACTGTCAAAATGTTGGACGAATACTTCTCTTGCTCCATATGGAAATTCTATTGTACAAATTGGACAATTGATTGGTCTTCTTGCCGTGGTAGTTTTGAATCTATCTTGTATAAATCTGGCCATATATCTGCAATTTTGCACCTATTTCAAAAAGAAACAAAAAAAAAATGTAGAAAAGTAAAATTATTAAAAAAAATATGCCATTTTTTCGTATGCTTTATTATTTTGGTGAAAATATGACCAGCATTGAAATTGAAAAAGTAAAAATACTTCTTATGAAACACTCATATCTATTCGTTTTTGGAGTGAAACTTGTAAGTTTATTCCACCAAAAACAAAAAGCCCTAATAAGTAAATTAGGAAGTCTATAGAAGTGAAAATTAAAACAATAGCAATACAAACGGTCCTCGAAAAAGGGACAAGAAAGAAAACACCTGTAACAAATTGGGCACAAGAAGCTTTGGAAGAGTATCAAGAAAATATTAAAGAAAGTGAGTACACTCCTCCTATAGTCCTCAAAAAACTCAAAATCGAACAGTTAACAAGTATTCCGAAATTAAATTCAAAAAGTAAACCAAGGCTAACCTCATTTGAAAAAGAAAAAATGCAGATCGACCAAATCAATAAAAAACCTACTAACAATAAAAACCATATGTTTATAACCTACCACAAATTCCAACTCATAATAAATTCGCACCCTTATCCGACATAGAAATGAACGAACAGCAAACTAATAGTGCAACAAATAAATTAATAAAAATACCACCAATATTTAGAATGGGTACAGACAATTATCAGACAGTTATTCAAGAAATTAAAAACACCATTGGCTCATCTTTCGAAACTCAACTCTGCAAAAATAAATTAAAAATAATGGTCAAAAATTCAGAAGATTTTAGGAAACTAACAAAATTTTATGATGACAATAGCACTAAGTATTTCACATTCTTAAACCCCGAGGACAGAAAATTATCGGTCATTATAAGAGGCATTCCACATTCAGTCCAAGACAAGGAAATACTAGAAGAACTGCAAGAAAATTATCAAGTTATCTCTGTAACCAGATTACTGAATAAAAAGTACGAACCACCTGTTCCAACGCCTTTATGTGCAGTCGTTTTAGAAAATAACGATCGAGGAAAAGCCATATTCCAGCTAACACATATTTACTATTCAGTAATTACTGTAGAACCCAGAAAGAAATTCAGCCTCATTCCACAATGCACTAACTGCCAGCAATTTGGACACACAAAAAACTATTGCCGGCTTGATCCTAAGTGCGTGAAATGCGCAGGCGATCACCATTTCTCAGTCTGCCCACACCGCCAGCTCCATACTCCTAAATGTATTAACTGCAATGGAGATCATGTTGCCAACTATAGCCGATATGAAACATTAACTAATTTAATCGATAAGAAGAAAACACGCCATGCAAGACATAACGTATCTGAAAATAAGACCCTCTTTCATGACAGTCCATCCAGAATGAACACTCAGCAAGCCGCACAAACTAAACAGGATTTGAAGGTAAATAATCCCCCCGATTCAGTACCTAACTACTGGACCCAAAGAAGAAAAATAAGCAAGCCGACACAACAAGACTCCACCAACATCTCTTTAGATTCTAATACTCCTGTAATCACTCTTATAAAAGATCTTCTCCTGCAAATAATCACTCCTATAATACCTCTCCTAAGACAGTTACTTACTGACTTGATTCAGACTGTCCTATTTCCCAACCATGAACCTTAGACAGCTCTCTACACATAACTTATCACTGGTAAACTGGAATGCCAACGGAATAAAAACACGAACCTCTATATTCTACGACTTTCTCACTAGATACAATATAGACATAGGATGTATCACTGAAACACATCTCACTAGCACTGACCGACTTAAACTATCAGGTTAGAACGAACAGCAAACTAACCTGATAGTTTGCACTGATAGATAGCACCGCACTGACAGACAGTCACTGTAGCCTCAGGTGGAGTCGCTCTCTGCGTGAAACGGACCATTAAACATGAATTTCCTCTACCTCCACTGGAGAACCTCGAGGCAGTAGCTATCCAAGTTAGCACAGACACTGGACCACTAATTATTATATCTGCATACTTGAAACCTAACTCTAGACTATTACAAGAAGACCTCCAAAGAATTTTCACACAAAACAGCACATTATTACCAGGCGACCTTAATAGCAAACACACATACTGGGGATGTCGAACGACTAATAACAACGGTACCAGACTACTGACGGCGACAGACAACCTTAACATACTAATCTCAGCTCCCGAAGAACCAACATTCTACCCCTCTGCACGCAGTCATCAACCTGACATACTGGACATCGCACTGTTACACAACATTAATATTCCAATATATTTGGATTCAAGTGAATTAGACTCTGACCATCTTCCAGTATTATGCAGGTTTCACTCACACCTACAGCGCAGTGAACCACCGCCAAAATTAATAACTGGAAAGATAGAATGGGAAACATTCAGACATGATTTTACCAAACTTATGACTATACCCAAACATTTCGGAACCGCGACGACATCGACACATCGCTAGACCTACTCACACAGATAATTCACACAGCTGTACACAACTCTACCCACAAAAGGCAGAATAACAATAACAGACACAACTGGCTACCAGGACACATACTCAACCTAATTCATGAAAAAAACAGAATTCGAAAAGTATGGCAGAGGACTAGGGATCCGTCAGACAAGACCCACTTCAACCGACTAGCTAGACGAATTAAATGGAAACTTGACAATCTCAGAATCTCCAGATACAGATCTTACTTAGAGGGTTTAACTCCGGGTGACTCTTGTCTCTGGAAAGAAACTAAAAGACTTCTTAATGATCATTGCCAGATATTCTCACTACAAGTTGGTGACAGACTTGCAACGAGTAATGAAGAAAAATGCGAAGTAATAGCAACACATTTGGAAAATAAATTCACACAATCTCACCAGACAGACCAAGACACTGACGAACACATCAACCATGAACTGCAACAACCTCATCACAACGTAGAGCTTCCTATCTCATTCACTTCCCCTTCAGAAATAACCTCCATAATCAAAGCACTTCCTAACAAAAAGACTCCCGGAGACGACCTAATACCGAACATTCTTTAAAAAATCTACCTCCGAAAGGTGTCGCTTTCTTAACCTCAATCTTTAATGCATGCCTCGAACGGGTTACTTTCCTAAAAAATGGAAGAATTCAATAATAGTTGTATTCCACAAAGCCGGTAAACCAAAAAACGACCCGAATAGCCATCGAACAATTAGCCTACTAAACTCTCTCTCAAAAATATTTGAGAAAATAATCTATAGACGACTGTTAAAACATCTGACTGACACAAACGCAATTCCACCACATCAATTCGGATTCAGACCGAAACACTCACCAGTACATCAAATTAGGAGAATTACAGAATACAGAATACACAACTTTGAAAAAAAGAAACATACTGCAGCGATATTTCTAGACGTAGCCGCTGCATTCGACACAGTTTGGCACTCAGGACTACTCTACAAATTCAGACGCACAAACGCACCTGACTACATTACTCAAATCATAGAATCCTTTTTAAGGGACAGAACATTTCAGGTAAGAGTCAACAACACATATAGTACTAGACGCCAAATTCTCGCGGGACTACCGCAAGGTGCAATCATCAGTCCTATACTCTTTAATCTTTACTGTTCGGACATACCTGAACCAACTTCAGCTACTTTAGCCACATACGCAGATGACACAATGATAGCCTCAACTAACGACAACATTGACCAAAGCATCACTGACTTACAAACAAGTATAGACATCATTACAAAATGGTTCCAAAAATGGAAGCTACGTCTCAACATCACTAAAACAGAAGCAAAAATTTTTTCTCTTCGGAGATTTCAAAATGAAGACCTTCGGCGATTAAGACTAAACAACCAGGAAATACCCTGGAAACCGAAGGACCAAGGAGTGCGCTTCTTGGTGTAATCTTTGACACCAGATTCACCTGGAGACTACACATTAACAACAAACTACAACAAGCATACAGCCGACTGAAACAGTTATATCCACTTATAAACAGAAACACACCACTCAAACACTCCTGTACAGTACTTCTTTATAAGACGCTTCTCAGACCTCTGTTGACATACGCTTGCCCAGTCTGGATACCGGCCAGCAACACACTGACGAAACGACTTTAGACATTTCAAAACAAAGTACTCCGAATTGCTTTAAGAGCCCCTTGGTTCACCAGAAACACTCAAATACACAGAGAACTAGACATTACAGATATTCACACACACATAACTAAATTCACAGACAACTTCTTCCTCACACTTCACACACTATCCTCAACGTCCCACTTCAACATAGGGGAACCTACTCAATCTAGAAGACGGAAACCGCGACTTTACCAAGATTTATGAAATAACATATTTTACCTCTAATCTCTATGTGTAAAGCTCTTGGTGAGCTGGCCCATATTATGATTTGTAAATAAAGAAATAAAGAGTATTCGTTTTTGGCGATAAATTTTTACCTGAATGTGACAATATTGTATGGAAGCGCTATCTGTCGGCCCTCATTCCAATTTAACGACAGTTTTGAATGTTAAGCCTAATTCATAAGATTTCCCAGCACCAAAATAAATTTTCTCAGAAAAAGTTATTTCAAATAAAAGTGATAAGATTTATAGTTGGGCACTTAGCATTTCCAAGTTTAAAAGAAAATTATTCGAGCAATTTTCGAGAAAATTCAAAAAATAATTCAAGAACTTATTCTGGGAAAATTCGCAGTTCCGGATTTCTTCAAATTTGGACTAAAGCAATGGATTTAACAGACCTTTATCATACAATAAGCCATAGAATCCTTCCTTACATTGAAATGGTACTTTAAAGCAATGGTCGTCAACCTTTTAATACCTAGCGCCCATTTTTGTATCTCTGTTGCATGTTGAAACTTCCTGACCACCCACCGATGGCGCAGTAACTGGATTTAGCGAACTGAGTAAACTCAGAGAAGCGTCACTATGAATTATTAGCTAGATTCAAAGTTAAGAAATAAAAATTCAGAAAAAATTGGAAAAATATATATTAAAAATCAATCTGGCGAAGTTAACAGTATATTCGATATAAATATGGGGAAATAACAGAAAACCCATCGTTCACCATGAAAGCTAGAAGCGTCCGCTAGTGGATGGTAGGGACCAGGTTGACTACCACTGCTCAAGGCATTTGCAGCTTCTCCTAGAAACATGTTTCGAATGAAAGTGATAGTCGTGTATGTCTGCAGTTAGTATGGGAGGTTTATAAGACAAACGTTGGAGCGATTTCAAGAAAATCGCGAAATAGTAACGTAAAAAATGGGTGCGAAAAATAGACTGAAACAGATTTTGATGGTGCAGGCCGTTTAGGTAAACGGAATATCAAATCAAGTTTATAATGCTTGCACTTTTTCGTTTTTAAGATATTTTGTTCTCCAAAAAATAGCCCATCGTTAAAAAACGTCCCCCTCCCTCCATTTCGCAAATTAGACACGATTGTCGTATTTCCTTTTTATCGAGTAATAGGACAAAGTCAAAAGGAGATGCTCAGGATCATCTTTGGCATTTACTAAGATAGTCAAGATTTAAAATGTGATCGCTAGCATAACTTCGCTAGTCCCTTATGATTCTACTCACTTGTTTGCATTTAATGTAATATTATAAATATTTTTTTTTACAATAAATACATTGTTAAAAAAGTTGTGATTTAAAATAAAACCTTATAGTCTGGTTGTGATTAAAATATGCCTAGGTTTAAAATTCACGAACTTGTACTTGATTGGCTGTAAATCAACGAACAGCTGATAGCTATGAGATATTTAAAAAATTATAATCAAATAATTATTAATTTCTTTTATTTAAAATAAATATAAATCCAAATATATATATTCTTGAAACCGCAACAATATTTGGAATATTTGAAATATATTTGGAAAGAAATGAAAAAGAATTAAGGAAATCAAAATAATATATTTCTACCCCAGCCAATAAAACAAACCTTGCTTTTCTTAATACTTTATTTAATAAAAATGCACAACTCTGGTGCAAACTAACTTATTGTCACACAAAATAATTTCAATCTGCTTGTTCCATCACAATCTTCCAGACGAATACATAGAAATGTACAAACATTGGCGCAACAAAAGATTTGGCTACGCAACCATACCTTCCTTTTACATATCTATATCAAATTTTCCCCCATTTTCTAATAAAAATAGTGTTTATACTTATTTAAATATCATTGGCGAATTCTACTTGTCAAGATTCAAGAACTGGCACAGAGAAAATTAGATTTAGAAAGCAACAAGTTGCCTGTCTTAGAATTTTGAATTTAACCCATCTACCTTTGGACTTAACTCAACAAATAACTCTAGATCGAATTCGTAGATATAGGAACATCTATTATTAGATAAAAGATACATTAGTATTATTTTCCTAACAAATAATGTGACTATCATTTTTTTAAAAACAATTTATTTATATAAAATTAACCTAAATAAACTTGGCTAATATGCAATCAAATCTGAAGCTGGAGTGACCAATGCAAAGAAATCTTTTATTATCCCAGATACCAGTATTATTACATTTTTTTTTCTCTCTCTCGGATCTTGTACCAATTAAAAAATCATCGATATCTAACTTGCAAATTCTGAAAACATAATTTTTACATAATTAGAGTGTATAAACATAATTAAAGTATATAAACTGAATTTGCTCTGTGCAAGTCTGTGTTATCACTATCTGACAAACGCATCCTGAAGATGGGCGAACGCCCGAACCGGTCGATGACCACGAAATGAAGCAGGTTACCACGGAAAATGTTTCTTGATGCTTTCCAGCTCTGCGGAACCAACCATCATAATAATTAATGTATTTATTCGTGCTTTATTCAAATGAATGTATTAATCTGAAAACGTGTTTTATTTTAGATGTAATTATAGGTATGATGACAGTGCAGCCGATTTTTGCAAAACCCCATGATGGTATTTCACAATGATGGTTTTCTTTTTTCATCATGATATTATGGCTGTTAGCGGAAGCTGTGGGACAAAAAAAAAAATATAGGGAAACGATATCTTTTAAAACTTGGGGTATAATTTATACACATGGAGATCTAACCCCTCTCCCCCGTTGCAATGGATATAATTTTTTACAGGAAAATTGATTTAAAAGGAGTTGTGGAGGCGTTGTGAAGTCATGCTTCTTGATAATGTATCATTTCCTTGGATCGCATAATTTGTCCACCATTATACTATTAAGGGCAATTAAAATGTTTTGCAAAAAATTCCACGTTTGAAAAAAAAATCAAACCGGAAGTACTCACTGATTGGATTTTTAAGTTTTTCCCAACTCACAACTTTTATTTGGGAACATTCTTCCGAAAGAATTCATATTAACGGCATTGGGAGAGTTACAACGTAGGGTCAAATTCACAACCAGGATAACTTAAGTGTTGAGCACAACTAAATACCCAGTAAAAATTACAACCGTTAAAAAAAACAATCCAATTAAAACTGTGAGATTTGTGAAAAGAAAAGTTGTATGCAAAGTGAGGAGATAAGTCGTATGCATTCAACATGAAATATGTATTATACTTAACAAAATAATCATACTCACTCTAGCGGCAAGTTGATTTTCCAGTTCTTGTACTTTAGTTTTATATTCGGACAAAGTTTCAGCGCTGATTTTCCCAATCAATTCTTTACGCAGTTCATTGATAGTTTTTTGCATACGTTCACGTTCATTGATCGATTCCAATAGTTTTGCTTTCAAATCAGATATAGTTGTATCATTGTCTTCCAACACTCTTTGCAATTCTTCCACACTTTCTGCATTTGAATTTTTAATTAGTAATTCTTTTTCTCTCACCAGCTGTTCATATTTTACGCTAATTTCCTGTAATTTATTGTTCATTTTAGCGTCTTCCTGTAGGAGGAATTCTACTTTTGATTGTAATATTATTTTCGCTGTTTTCTCTTCTTCCAATTTCTCTTCGAGCAGTTTCTGTTCGGCCACTGTGTCATTGAACTTCTTTATGATCGGCAAGCTCTTGTTCAATGAATCCAATTGTTCGGTAATGACGGAATGCGCCGGAGATGGTGTGTTCGATACCGCACCAGCTGAACTCTTAAACATGGCCAGCTCATATTCAAGCACATTTACCCGACTTTTTAACGCTGCATTTTCTTCCTTAGTTTCTGCCAATATTTTCTCCAATTCACTGATTCTATGTTTCTCTTGTACTAAATTTTCACTTAATTCTGCCTTTAGTTGTTGTAAGTATTTGATTTTTTCACGTAACTGTTGTTTTTCCAGATCATCATTTTGTTCTGTACTGACGTCGGTCTGTTGCTGATTGGATTTACTGTTCAGTTTTCCTTCAAACACGTTCTGCACATGTGAACACGCTCCGCTGAACACTTCAAACAGCTGGCTGGCTGGATCTTTTAAAGGTGCTGCTAGGGATCTCCTGCCGCTAGCAGATGCAGATTGTAAAGTATTCTCCAATTCGGTAATTCTATTCTGCAATATAGTTTTCTCTTTCATCCATTGGGTTTTTTCACTGTCATGTTTTATTGTTAGCTCATTCGTACGTACGTGCATTTTTCCGTCACATTTAGAATGATGCACCAAGAGATTTTCAAATTGTGCGCGATATAAATCTCTTTCTTCGCTACATTTTAAATATTGATTCCCTTCTGGATTACTAGTCATTGCATTACGCTGTTCATCGATTTCTTTTTTCATATCTATAATATTCAAAATGAAAACAATATATTAGAGAAATCATATTTTACAAAAAAATAAATAATTAAGTTATAACAATAAATAGCCCGCAAGGGGTATCTGTTGCATGCAGTTACTTGGGGAGCAGCAACCCCAAGGGTTACCACAGCTCAGTACTCCAAGCACTTCGCCAGAACAGTACACAATACACTTAAACTACATACACTCTACACTTTACAGACAAGGACAAACACAGGACACAAATTAGGGTCTCTGTCTCTAGTTAATTGGCGAAAGCCAAGGGAGAAGGAAGGGATAAGCTCAGTGGTAGCGCGCTGGACTAGCAACGCGGAGGTCCCGGGTTCGAATCCATCATGCTGCCCTTAGATTTTCTCTTCCTAGGAGCCTCTGCAACTCACTGTCCGGTGATGGGCAAAGTTGTCTGTAGCTAGAGAGCACTGCTTGGAGGCCGGCTGTGCGTTGGAGAAGGCTCCGGGGAGCACAATAGATCTTTCAGGTCGCAGTGCAATAATCCCCTACAATAATCTACAATCTACAACAATAAATTAATCCTAGTTCCACCAAATTAAACTTTTCACCAATCTTTGATCGGTCGGTCGAATAATACTTGGTTGTTGGGAAATTACCACGTATCGAGAACAGTTCTCCGGTCGGAATGTTGGTGTCTGAAAGCGTGCAACACTCGATCGTCGTTGAGTGGCATTCATCGACATTCAAAACCATGTCAATATATGCTTTGTACTTGAATAAATGGCATTTTATGAACATTAGATAAAAAATACCGCCCCTACGAAAGATAAGAATTTTTTTACTTACTGAGATTCACGGAATGAATTACAATAGCCCTCCAAAAATGTTTTGCTGCAATCTACAGGATTCTGTGCACTAAGAGTCACATCGTCGGCATACATTAAAATTTTAATATGGTTCCAGAAATACACGTACACCACTTTCAAGCAGAGAGGTTAAACCATCAAGGAAAAATGATAATTTTGTACCTTAAGAGGCTTAAGAAGCACCCTTGCCTCAAACCGTTCTGAACTTAGAAAAAAACAGAAATACCATCTTTCCCCCTCAGCGCCGCAAATGACTTAGAAAATAATTATTTAAGTATTATAACGAATTTAGATAATACGTCGACGTTAAATAACATTAAAAACTAAGCTCAGTGGTCAATATGGTCGAATGCGGCTTTTAGATCGACAAAAAAGCAATATAACTCGTGGTCATTAGTGGAGTAGACACGCCTGAGCAGTCAGCCTGATTCTCACTCAGCAGGTTGTTATTACAAAGAACTCAAAGAAATTAATCGTTAAAAACTAGTCCCAAAAGGGAGAGAAACAGAGAAAAAACAAACGGTACACAGTTTGTATAAACTGGTCATGTACAAGCTGTGATAATGTAACTTCCAATACATTGTGTGTGTGTGTGTGTGTGTGTGTGAGATAAACCCTTGTATAATCACATCGACTCAGCGGGTGATGATAAACTTTTGTTTAATATTAATTCGGTAAAATGTATTTAAAAGGATAAGGAAAGATAAGGAGAACAGGCGGTAAGGAATGCTATTATTTGGGTCAACCTGGTGTTGAGATTGATCCACAGAGATCTGATAGGGAAGAACAGGTTGCAAGAATGGCATATATCAGATTATATATCAGACTTCAGCTCTGAAGTAATTCTTGAGAGACCGGAGAGGTGCCCTCATAATAAAGCAGAAGGACTCTAAAGTACTCCAAAGGAATTTTTTGATGTTCACTTTCCAAATACTATAAGTAGCTGAAATAGTCTTTTATTTCAAAATAACAAAATTAAACGAATTATTTTAAAAATAAAAAAAAATGTTCAACTCTTCTTGAATGCCAGGCAAAATCTACATACATCTAGAAGATAGTCAGTCAGTTGTCAGTGTTGCCCCATGTAGTTGAGAAGACAATATCGCTTCGTATTAACAAAATATATTGAACCAACGATTTGAAACTTTTATCACTTTAAAAAAAAAAATCGATCACTTACTTTCTATCACTGCTTCAGCTTCTTTTAACTTGTCGCTCAAGATATGTGATTCAGCCATTGCTACGTTATGCTTCTCGGATAGCTGTAAAAAAAATTAAAATACAAATTTGTCACCTGAAATATATGTAATTCATATAATATTAATACATGTCGAAACGAAATCTAAGACTCCATTTTTAAAATAAAAAAATATTGGAGCTTATAAATTAATATGGTGCAGTGCCAGTGAAAAGAAAGTCAAATAAGTGGACAGTTCCAAGAGGACAAATTTTTTTAAGAAATACATTTCTAGTACAACAATGGGAATGTTTTAACAGCTTCATCTGATCGTATTCATTAGTGAAGAGACATAGCTTCAGTACAAAAGTGTGGCGAATATATTCGAACTTTTACTGAAAAGATGATTCACTTTTTTTTGGGTTTGACCAATAGTGTAATGCAATGTAATATGTGCATATATTCTTTCGGAAACATTACAATGCAACATTGAGTTAGAAGGGGCAGAGAGTTCGGGAATCTTCTTGTGATTACAGTGATGATGATTTGGGACATCGGGGCAACTCTTTTAAAGAAGACAATAGTCTATAAGTGAAAATGGAATGTTCACTAGTATTGATGTCACAATATTTTCTACATTCAATAGAACATATATCACATTTAAAAAAAAAAAAAAATCTGAAACTTTAATAAAGTAAACATATGAATCTTTAATGAAGTAAACAACCCTTTCTTTAATTTTTTTTTTTGTTTATATAAACAAATACTAACCTCTCTGAGTTTAAATTTCAAATTACCAATTTCTAACATTAGATTGTCATTAGCGATATTCTGTTCTCTTACTTTGCTTTCTAAAATTTCTTTATCCTAAAAATGCAAAAATCTTTTAAACTAATGAATTCATTACATTATTATTTAGTGAATTTTATTAAAAACAAATACCCCCTTTAATTCATCAGCTAACTTCTGTTTCTGATCGACTTCTACTTTGAAGTTTTGATACGCTTCCGTTGTTTGTGGTTTTTCTTTCAAATTCTGTAATTGGAATATAATATTAGTTCTTTTCAAAATAATGACAGACTACGTAAATTTTTAGAGTGTTAGTGGAATGAAATTATTAAGAAAATAGATGAGATTAGAGTGACAGAATGGTATAAAAATGGCTCTGAGAATGCAAAACAGAAGCTTGTTCAGTTGTATAGAAGGCAATCTTACATTAATTTACTGCAGTGTTCCATTTTTTTTTTTTTGAACCAAATTTGTGCATAACTTCTAAATGGTTGTTTAGAAGTTTGTAACTGTAAATGCTAAAATGCATACATCCTTTTTCATGTAGTATTTTTATATGGTGACAGAAAAATGGTGAATAAAAAATTCAATATGCAAAAAGCTACACGCTTCCTTTAGGCTATGAAGAAGAATCGGGCCCTTGGATTATAACTTAGACAAGCAATCCATGGGGAATCCACATACTAAACTGAAGAGTTAAAAAGTGAAAGACGCTATCGACTATTAAAGAAATTTATAAATAAACAACAAACTACTCATTTACAGTTCTTTTACTTAAACAGAGGTTTTTCACTCCATTCTTAATATTTTGTCTAATAGCTTTCATTCCATACCCTCTGAGACAATCCTGGCTGAAGCGCCACCGGACCTCCCAGTACATAGTTTTAATCATCAATGCATGATTTCTCTGTAGCAATTCATGTCAACTAATTTATTGATTATATACACTCGAGAGTATTATTAAGTTCTAAATTAAAAAAGAAAAAGATTCTTCTGATGGTACTTACTGTTATGGAAATTCAAAATGCAACAAAATAAGACTCTGCAATTTTACCCACACCAGCGCCCGCTCTAGGGGCGGGCAATCCGGACATTTGTCCAGGGCGCCATTTTGGCTGTAAGTGTGTGAAAAATATTGATACCTTAAATACTCAATTAACAGAAAATTTCACATATCGATTTTATCGTTCGCTAAAAATTTACAGTGCGTGGCTATTTATATTGTTTATGTCTGAAAGCTAAAAATATTTAAACTATTATTGAAAAATTAACGCAGAATTTGTAAAGGATGAAGCTCGAACTTGTTTGAACATGCATATACTTCTCTGAACAGAATAGCATTAGCACGCGAGCGAGCTCTGCTTCAGCTTGTGCTTGAACAAGCATAGACTTGCTTAATATATATATACATTCTTAAGGGGCGGCAATTTGTCTTTTTGTCCGGGGCGAAGTAACCACTACAGCGGGCGCTGCCCACACCCACATTTTAAAATGACCCATACTAATAAGAACTCTGAACAAAAAGTCTAAAACTGTACAGCAAATCTAAAGTCTTATTTGTTCATAGGTTTCCTTAAAATATTAAGAAATAAATGTTTGGAATGATACAAAAAACAACACTTACTTTATTTTCAAAAAGAAGATGCTGAATGTGCGACATTAAAGAAGTGATTTCATCTTTAGATTTATTCAATTCTTCTTCACATTGCGCATATTTATTTTGAAATTCTATTAAAGATGCTTCCATATCTACGCACTTTGTCTCATATTTTTCCCTTTCTTCTTTCTATACATGGCGTAATAGTAAAAAATTTTGAGTCAAGGACTGATGCAGGCATGTGAAACTTTCATAGAAATTTCTCTTACTGCAATTCTTGTACTCCTAATTAGCAGCAAATTGTCTTCAAATATAGAATTTTTACAAAATATTTAGCTACCTTAATATTACATGGGTGGTGATTCCAATTATGTATTGAAACGAAAGTTTAGAATGCAGATTTTGAATGTGGCAATTCCCTCAGTTGAATGTATCTTAAAACACATTTTCTGGGAAAAATCATTCAAATAAAAGGGACAGGGTTATTCTTCAAAGCTTGTACACTGTATATGGCAAAGTTAAACTAAGCTATTTCGAGAAAAAGGGCAAAAATTGAAAATTATCCATTCAATAAAGAACGCAATTCCTGTTCAAAATCAAAGTAATTGATCGAAACCTTGTTTACTGTAGCAAATAGAGTGAAAATACTGAAATAAAGAAGGAAGCGTTGGATAATTAATGAATATATATAATATCTGACATACCAACATATCTTGCATCTGTTTTTCCATATCGTCAAAACTTCTCTTCTTATCTTCCAACACTTGTTGATGTTTATTTTTTAGAATTTCCAATTCATTTTCAATATTGCGCATAATGTCCAGGTCATTTTTAGTTTTTTCCAAATTTTTCTGGACTTCCTGAGACAATTAAATTATTTCATTGAAAAAAAATTGTTGACTGATATTACTAATTTTTTAAAACACTTTTTAACCTTAGACTAAAGGTTTACTGAGCATCAAATGAAGAGCACATTGAATAATAATTCAGTAAGTTTACTTGTAAAAGTAAGACAAAATGAGTGTTATCACTATCACTATGTGTTGCCAGAAACTCGAGTGAGATTTCTCATTTCCTAAGGCTCCAAACTTGGCAAACTATGATGTCCTGTATTCTGCAACGAAACTGTGAAATTTCATTGACAGTTTCAAAGGGAGCTAGTGCTTAGATAAGGTCACAATTAAAGAGATGTTAGCCAAAATGATGTGGTCATTCGGTACCTGACACTAACTATGAATAGCCATTAACGAAGAATCTCCTTGGCATGACGACACAAGATTTTCAGACGCTTTCGGTGTTCTTTTTAGATCCACACGGTCGCTTTGATAAGAGATTGAGGAGACATAGTATGCAATAAAACCTTAGTCTTTATCAGCTAATTCGTTACCAAGAATCCAGATGGAAGAGCCAAATCTGGAAACATGAGCGCCTTCAAAGCTGATTGATTGACCATAAAGAAGATCCAAATACCAGAGCCAATTAATCTCTTAGAGCAATTATCAAGATAGAGGCTATAACTTTAAATGAATCCACCTTCAGAAACTGCATCTATCCTGTCCTTAAGTGAACCATTCGTAAAAATAAGAAGTCCAGAAGGTATCTGGAGTCATTACAAATGAGTCCATAATGCGAGATTAAAATATCAAGAGGATATCAATCGTATTTTATCTTCCCGACCAAGATCGGCGTGATTAACAAATCTGTCTTTGGGACCTAGGGAGCACTTAGTCAATATGTCGCAGATGGAAAGTGAGTTTTACGGAATTTCCTGTAGGCTGTAAGTAGAAGAAGTACTTTTTTAGGAACCTTGGCGAGCAGAGTCATATGACAATCACTTATCAATGACCTATCAGGGACCTGTAGAAGTCACTTGATGTGTGAAACTATTTAGGTTTCCTAATCCACAGAAACAAATTCGACCTTATTCCATATACACGTCTATTTGCAGAAACCTACATGTTTACTGAAAACTACTGTACAGTCCACAAACAAAGACATTACAAGAAGCCTCAGCAGATCTCAAAGAACTCAATCTTTGTAGCAGACACTTGCAGTAAGCATACTCCCTACATAAGAAGGTGAAATAAGTTTCATATAAATTTGAAATGCATTAAATCCTTAACTAAACTGCTTGTTTAGATTTTCAATTTTAAGTCGAAATGCTTCTTCTACAACAAAAGGCCTTCTGTTCTTTGATATAATGCCTACTCTCGGAAGATTATGAAGAAAAACTTTGTACTTATTTAATAATAGTAATTTCTAATAATAACAACAAAATGAAAATTTAATGGGAAAAAGCAACCACTCACGTCCTTCTCGGTGATCAATTCCTCTTGCTTCTTTAACAACTGCGTATTTTCTTCTTTAGCAGCGATTAATTCATTTTCACATTTATCAAATTCTTTCTTCAAAATGTTGAATTTATCATTTAATAGATCATATTTTGCTTCAAGCGCTTTTTTCTGTTGATTTTCCTGAGAATTATAATGTAAGTGAAAAAAGCAGGTGGAAAGATTAAAGAGTCATAAAGAACGAAACAATATTTACTAATACTTGATAAGAGATAAAACAAAAATTGGCAAAGATTCATCTGATTTAAGAATAACACACAAGAAATCATGAAAATTATAATGAAGCAAACCTGATCCAAATCACTTTGTAACTGTGCCACTCTTGATCTGAACACAACTAAACCCGGATCCGCTGGATCTTCAACGGCAAGAAATTCACTTTCATGCGGCTTACGAAAACAAAATGGCGTACTAGCTCCGGCAATTACATTTCCACTTGTCACATAACATAGCTGATATAGTTCGTTATCTTTTTTGGGAAACGTACCAGCTGGAAAATTATGTACGTATTATTTAGAGGGGTAAAAAAATCAAATAATAATAATGTAGGAAGAAGCTATTAACAATTTCATCAGGGAACCGAAGAGGATAAAACAGAGGAGATTGCAGTTCTGGAAAACGTTGTTGGTAGGTGTGGATGAAGTTATAGCTGCTGCCATTGTCATTTTTTAATGACAAAAAATGTAAAGCTGATCTTACATTTTTAATTCATAAATTTCCTTCACAGGTAGGAATGTTTATTAAATATTTAATTGACCACAATATTAGATAGGTGATATAAACACGCTTATAAGGTGCATCTTCAGAATTATCTATAATCAATCAAAAAGCGGAGGGATTAGCTAAGTGGTTAGAGCGTTGGACTCCCACACGGAGGTCCCGGGTTCGAGTGCAGGGCTACCCTTAGATTTTGTCTTTCTAGGAACCTCTACAGCTCACTGTTGATGGGCAATGTTGTCTGTAGCGAGAGAACCCTGCCCGGAGGCCGGTGGTGCACTGAGAAAGCTCCGGCCGCTAATGACCATAGGTGTTGAAGCGCCTTAAATTAAAAAAAAAACTTTCACAACAAAATTAGGTCTATATTTGTGAAATTAGTTGATACCCAAAGTTACCTGTTACTATTAGTCGCTAACGTAAAAATTAAAAAAAAAACTGAAAGAAATCATACAGGAAAATCCGCACTTCCGGTTAACCACGAATTCCGAATTATGGCAACACATTTAAATCTCTATAACATTATGTAGGTGTTAATATATTAACATGACAATACAAGGAAAAACATAATTTTACCCCATCACCAGGTAGCCTACTTAAACCACTTTTAAGTACATATTATTATTGGAGCTGTTTTCCAGAAAATCGGGAAGAACTGAAAAAGCCATTTATAAATGTGCTATTATCAGTTAAAGTACATATCAGAGATATTTTCCGTGATAGTCTGCTTCTATTTGTGGTCATCGACCGGTTTCAGGATGTTTTTGTCACTACACAACATAGCCTTGCACAGAGCAAATTAGTGGATACACTCCAATGTATGTATCAACCAAATTTGCTATGTGCAAGTGTATGTTAATCACACTGTTTGACAAGAACACCCTGATGATGGGCGAATGCCCGAAACCGGTCGATGACAACAAATAGAAGCAGACTATCACGGAAAATATCTCTGATGCTTTCCAGCTCTGCGGAACCAAACAAACAACTTAAGTACATATTGTGATCGAAATCTTGCTATTGGATAATGGAGATAACCAAACAGTATATGTGCTTGCCATTTTTTTTAGTTTTCGTGTTAGGCAAGGCCCATGTACAAATTTCATGCATCCCGGGGGAGAGAAAAAGAGAATTTCTTAAAACTCCTTTTTTTGATTATGTGAAATTAAAACATATATTTCCAATGAAATTTTAAACGACTCCCCCTTTATAGTAGGAGGAGAAAATAAAGTAAATTACACATTATGGTAGAGCATCCAGTAATTATTACTTTCAGAGACATTTTACCTGGTTCATTTTGTGGTCATCGACCGGTTTCGGGCGTTCGCCCATCTTCAGGATGCGTTTTTTCAGACAGCGTGATAACACAGATTGCACAGAGCAAACTTGGTTTACACACTAGTTATTTGCAAATTTTTAATTATTTGTTCTACAAGAGTTAAAGCAATGCAACGGAGTTTATGAAACCAATTTGAAATTATGAGAAGTGAGTAAAATGGATAACTGAAAAACATGTCTTTTTGTTAAGTTAAAACTTAATTTCTATTTAATAACGGGGAAGTAATGAATTTTCGGTATTTGTTATATTTAACATTCGTAAATTACTAAGAAATGTTTTCTAATTGCCTTTACGCCATAAACTCGCAGATGAATAAATCTTTTAAACTCTGGTTAAAAAAGACATGCTCTTAGCTCAAAAAAGAACCAATGTATTGGAACGACTACATTACAATATTTTGTATGTTCATTAAATACTTATGTAATTTAAAAAAAAAAAAATAAGAAAAGAAATTATATATACATAATTGCGTAATCTTAAAGCCAAGTTTATTATACTTTGATATGTTATTAAAATACTATATCTCCCTGGCAATGATTACCTTTAAATGTAACTTCCAAAACGGAACCTTCTCCAATTTCGGGTACTTGAGCTCGAACAAATGTGATATAATCAGAAACGGATAACCATCCAATTTTGAATATAGCTATTTTATCACCAGCTTGAGGTTTTACATTATCCGTAAGTGAATAGGTACATTTGATATCACTGTCAGTGGGGTAAATATCGCAGAGATCATGGAAGATAACCTTTAAAAATAAAATAAATATTAAAATACTGCAAATATTCATTTAGCCAGAGAACCTAAATTCTGCAAACATTTTTTGAGTTCTAAATGTTTGCCACATAATATTTTAATTATACCTGACTATATTGTGATTTGGTGAAAGATGAAGACATATATTTATCGACAGAAAGATGTGTGAAGTCGTCAAGACTTGTAAGACTGCTCTGCATATCTCCGGAAGCTTCACTTCTTTCAGCCATTCTATTGTTCCAGCAATTAACCAAACAACAGATATTAGTAAAAATGTATTGTCATCTAAATTTTAGAAACCGTCATCACAACGCAATGAATGTTCCTTGAACTCAAAAGCACTGATCTATGAAAACATGAATTATTATCTTACCTGACGTTTCAAGTGTATAAATTATTACAATTAATTAATAAAACGAAAAAGTAGAGTTCACCTTTTATTTCTCAAACATAAAAATAAAGGAGAACGTCCAATCGATGCCTTAATCGTTGGTTAAAGAAATACAGTTGCAATTACACAATCTGTCTAGTATAAGATCACTCACTCATTCCACTGTAACTACGTGCTGTCAGGTTGCCATTTCATTCAAGGTTAATATCAAGAAAGATACATACATATACGCATGGAATTTTTCTCTACATCGTTTTACTGTTTTGCGAAAACTAAACTTTAAATTTTACTTTCTTCCACTGCCTTGTACAGTAACATTATTATTTTATTATAGTTAAATAGGTCTGTAGTATTTTTGTTAACCGATTGATATAAATCGATAGGATTCGATTAAGTGTTTATTGCCTTCTGTTTCGATTTTAAATATGTTTTTGAATGTATTGTACATCAAAGAACAATAGATTCCTCTATTCTATTTACAGTGATTATAAAAGTAAACAATGATGAATTTGTTAATAAATTATATAGAAATCATGCTGATCACTTCTTTTATGCTAATAGCAAATACTTTTTGTTAAACTGTGATTAACTGAAATAGATAAATTTGTTTTGTTTGTTTATCAAAAGGAAGAACCAGACGATATAGATGTTTCGAACAAATTATCCTTAACAGTAAAATACCAAATATGCTATTTTTTACTCAGCTTTTCTTAAAAACTGCCCCAACAATTTTCATTAAGATTTATGTATAAACATTACTGTTCGATTGTTTAAATCTGAACAGGCTTCTTATTAAGCATAATATTTAAAAAATTATGAACAAATAAAACGCTTCTTTACAATAATTACTTAAAATACCAAAAGAAATTTAATTTTTTATTAAAAATATATGTAATATAAATATTTATCACCGTTCAATTTGTGGATGTTTATATCCGAACAAGATAAAATGCCCTTCTACTTTCTGATAATATTTTAATGATTCTATAAAATATTTGTTTTTATTATCACTATACATAAATAATAATAAATTATAATTTATATTTTTGAAATAGCACTAAAACTTTTCAACAGCTTTTCAAAATATTTTCCTTTTAATTTTCATTCTAATATAAGAGTTTTTTAACCATTGCAATATTATATGCATTTTAATAAATGTATATTACTTCAGATTATATCAAATTTCAACTTGTGATCGAAAAAATATTATATTTTATGAAAAGTTACATAAGAAAAAAAAATTTGGTGTGAAACACTCACACGACTTTCTCTTACTGCAGTTAAAAAAAATGTTATGGAGCAAATCGCGAAAACTGGAAAAATTGTTTAATAAAAACGAATCTCTGGTTAACTCATTTTTTTGGAAACTCGAAATATTGCAACATATTTAGTTCTACTTAGATGGCACAAATAATTGTGGATAATAAATGGAAATAGCACGCTAGAGGAAAACCTAACCCCAAAAGTACCTTAAAATGAGTTGTTGTGGTTGGTTCCGCAAAGCTGGAAAGCAATCATGCTTGCATAGTCCTTTTCAAAATTGAGTTTTTCACTGTGAATACATGTTTTTATATGTGTCAGATAAATGTGTGTGTGTGAAGAGCATAACAATAAACCACGTTTTTGTTTTTGTAAATATTTATATATCCGTGCACAAAAGTAGGCACATGTATTTAGGAACACGGAGGAGTTGTGGAGACTCTCCTCTCCCCTCCCGTCACAATAACGTACGATGCTACTACCTTATACAATACGTAAATTAAATATGTTCCCATAATTCCGACTTTAAAAATAAGAGATTGACAGGAAGTGCTAATTTAGGCATGAAATTTTCCGTTTTCTGCATTTTCTCTATAAAGACACATTGGGATTCTTTAAATTGGTATACTAACTATACATCATATTATCCATTAAAGCAACTTGTATTAAGATCATGAAAAGCTAAAAAATCGATCAACAATAATTCGAGTCCAAAAGGTAGAATTAAAAATAATAATACTTAATAAAAAAAACCTGATCGATCTTCCACTTGTACTTTATTATCGAACATACAACAGAATATTGACGATCATTTTACTGAAAAGTGACTTGGCAAAAAGAAATGACATAACAGATAAAACAGTAAACATTCAAAATGGCTGTCAAACAATCCATTAATACAATCAATATTTTCTAGGTTTCTGCTTTTTCTTTTTCATCAATTTCTCGATTTGATGATTTAATGCGTACACCTGGAACAAGAATGGCTGTATTAATAAAAGGAAAATATTATTAGTTGCAAGGATAGCCAGTACTGAGTTTTGCAATCATAACTAAAGGAATTATTTAAGGTACTGATGTCTCAGAACCCCATTAAATTCAATTTTCTGGATAAATAATACAATTGAAAAAAATCTGGTGTGAATCATTCACATGACTTTCCCTTACTGTAATTTAAATAGTTATAACTGACAAATTGGCTTCAAACTTAAAATTTAGTTTTTCTCTTACTCCTACCTGCAAGAGGAAGTATGGCAATCGTGCCAAATTTTCGAAATTGATTTTTCCCCGTTTGGGGGATCCCCTGTATGTTTTTAGCCAATGCTCTGTATGTATGTGATCTAAAAACGAAAGTCGCAGGAAGTTCAAACTTGGTATTCCGTTTAGGCACTGCCACTGCAGAGACACCAAGATTATAAGCAAAATCCATCATCCGAAGTACCTGAATGTTTATTAATAAACATTAGATGCATTAATAGAATTCAAAATTTGAAGGAAATCGGTCAGCCAGAAGTGCGATTTTACAGAGTAGGTTTTCAAAGTCAGTTAGAATTAGAATGAGGGGGGACTCGAACCCAGGCACTGCAGCCTACCCATTGAGGCTTATTGTGCCAATTCAAAGTCAGTTAGTTTAACTTTAAATTTGCACAAGCTTTGTTGATTTGAATAGAGCGCCGCTCGAGTATTTAAGAGTTTTTAACCATTGCAATATTATATGCATTTTAATAAATGTATATCAAATTTCAACTTCAGATTATATCAAATTTCAACTTGTGATCGAAAAAATATTATATTTTATGAAAAATTTACATAAGAAAAAAATTTGGTGTGAAACACTCACACGACTTTCTCTTACTGCAGTTAAAAAATTTTTATGGAGCAAATCGCGAAAACTGGAAAAACTGTTTAATAAAAACGCAACTCTGGGCTTTGAGCTGCCTTCATTTGAGCTTCCTCATTTTGGGTTATTTTTATCATAAAAACATACAACATTAGCTAAAAACGTGTTTTTTACATTTGGAGATGATAAAACAGAAATTCAATTTCGAACGATCGCAACAGAAAATATAAATCTCATATTTATATATAGAAGAAACACTTTTGACTTTCTTTTTTTTTTTGCAATTCTCACAACTTTCTTTTAAAAAAAAACGTTCTTAAAAAGTGGAAAATTCTTAAATTGGTTTGTAAGTTTTATCTATTAATGTTTCCTGCAATGAAAGTATGGTGCAATTTAGTCTGGTTAGATGGCAGCACGATATGGATACTATTCGAGCTCTAGCGGCTAGCGATGAAAACACATGCTGCTCTCTTATAAAGCCGAATTATTTCTGTTGCAGTTCAAGGTGCCATTTTCTTTAAACATTTATCCGGAATGAAATATCAAATTTGGCCTATCTACTGTTTACTTAAAAAATCAGAACGACAGTAGCGACGCACGCACTGAGCATTCACTGAAAACATTACTTGTTTTGCCCACAATTGGGTTCCACATCTCTTAGCGAAGGCAAAAAAAAAAAAATCGTGGTCCATTTTTGGATCGCTACGGGAGGATACAACAATGTACTGAGATCAAGAAGCTGGTCATTAGGAAGCGGATCTAGCCAATTGACATCAAAGCCTGGCTGGAGCATTCGCGTTTCATATGGCTTTATTATAATGAGTTATTGGAATGAATAAGAAAGTACATTCAGTAATTTGTCTATTTTTTTTCATGATTTTTGTTTTTTGCGCATCAACTGCCCTAGTCATTAGCGCTGCTCCACTCATTTTCCTTCGCGTTTTGTGACCACTCGAGTTTCACAAAATTATTAGTTTCTTCTACAGCTTGCACCCAAACATGTTTTGATATCAATTTGATGGAATTGCCGAGGTATTATCTTCTAAGAACTGCTTCGTAAAAATGAAACCATTAATTCTATTCAATATTGTCAATTAGATACTGAAGTCTGCAATTCAAAAATGGAGACCTGCTTTAGCCAATCGAAAAGGATTTGTTTTTCAGCAGGATAATGCCAGATTTCACACATCTTGGCAAACTAGGGAGGAAATCAAACAGCTTAACTGGGACTTATCCAACTTTCCTATTCCTCTCATCTTGCTTCAACGGATTTTCATCAGTTCCGCTCATTACAAAATCATTTAATCGGAAAATTATTCACTTTTGAAGAAACAATAACATAAATTAAGATTTTTTTATTAGAGGGTTCCAGGCCTTGCCTGACCGCCGGAAAAATTTACTGGAAAGGTTGCTATAGGAAATTATATCATAAATTGAATAAATTTTTATTTAAAATTTCACAGAACTTTTATTTCACCTAAAGTCAATTATCAAAACTTTTCCAGTTACCTTACATATATATTTATACGTATCACTTTTATTTGAAACATTTTTTTTGGACAAATCAATTTTCGGGACTTGTTAGGCAATATTTAATGATATTAGGATTGTTCAATGATATTTCGCTATCTTCTGGATTAAAATGTAAACACATTCAAGTAAAACCTGCCAATTTATGTAGAGAAAGTAAATAAAAAATTTCAAGTTTAAAGAAAGTATCAGCATTTTTTTTTTCAATTGGAGTAACTGCAATATATTATATTTTGGATGCCAGGGCAAGTTGACGTGGAAGGAAATAAGATGGCCGACATTCTGGCGGGAAAAGGCGCTGCACCTTCCTTTTTGGGGCCTGAACCCTTCTGTGTATCATGCGACCAGTCTCTTCGGCAAGAACTTAGAAATGAGGAGGACGTGAAGAAAGCACCGTTCTGGAAAGCCAGACCGAGACAAGCTAAGACCTGCCTGGTCGAATATAACCAGAAAAGATCTGAAGTTTGCAGTTTTATCACGGAGATTGTACACTCAGGGGGCACCTGGAGAAACAGGGCCTAGAACATGAGAGCACCCGTAGATTCTGTGGGGAAATGGAGGAGACTCCAACACATCACTTAACGGACTGCGATGCTATCATCCAGAGAAGATGTGGAATCGTGGGTAGTTGCCAGGCGTTGGAGGAAGATATACTCTTCTTGGTATTTTCCGGATCCCGAGATTCCTCAGAGATCTCAATCTGGAAGAGGTGCTGTAGGTGAGTAGTCTCACCCCTGCAAATAATAGGGTGGCAAAATAGATCTCTTTTGGTCGCAATTATTTCCGGTTTAAACTCAGTTTTGAAGATTAGACATAATTTTAATATTTTCTCCTACAGCAATAATAAAAAATTAAATAATAATTTAAATTTTAAAATAAAGAAAATTGTCTTTACATCATTAACTAATAATAAAAATGCTTTTATAACATTTTCATCTTCTTCTAACTTTTCGCATAAATCTTTAAATTCTTCAATAACATCTTGATTACACTCTGTTTTGCTCTTAATTTTTGTTTCTAATTCTTCTTGACGGCTGGAAACAAAAAAAAAATTGTAAAATTGTTCATAATTACACATAAACTTTGTGCCGCGAACTTGCGCAGAATCTGGGTCTGATTCAATGCGCCCCTTCTTTACTTCAAGTATGATCCACTGCCGGTCATCGAAAGCGCACAAAATTCACTAAATTGGGATCGTGCAGTTCTGACCGACCGCGTCGACATTAATACCTGACCAGAACGATTACGAATTTTTTTTTTTTTTATTGTTTTATTACTTACCTATTTATTTATTGTCTGTGTGGTCAAGCCCCATACAACATTTTAGAATGGAGTATGGTTCCAAAAACAAGTTATACATCATACAATTTATAATATGGAAAATATAGAATACATCTTGTTTGAAAAGTAAAAATAATATAGTCTTTTGATTTATGATTAGATATTTAATTTTTATATAAATTTATTTAAAAAATTATATAAACTTAGAAAAACCTTTAGTGATTATGACAAACTGCTGGGCCCAGTATTTTTGACTGATGTCACTATAGTGTACCCCGGAAGCTGACAATATTGCTCGGGTGTATGCTGTGAAAATGTTTAAAAACAGAGCGTCGGCAGGCAGAAATAAATGCCCCATGGAGGGCAATGTGGAGGTAATCCCTCTTATTATACAGGGTTTACCCGTAATCGTTCGGTGAATGGGTCGAGAAGGGTTGGGACTCAGGAAAGCTCTCTGAGTTTCGAGATGCAGCAGGCAGTGATATTCCACAACCATATTGGATAAGTAAGAGAAGTCCTGCAGTACAAATGAAACAGTAGTTTCTGATCTTGATCTCCTCTCCCCGCTAGTATCATAAAAATAGATTTGAATCCCGTGCCTCACTTGCACTCGGGCCGCGAAGTGCCTCTCTATACCAGTTTTGCTGAGGTTGAATAATTAATAATAATAATAATAATAATAATAATAATAAACCATATCACTTTTACTTACTCCAGATCTTGTGAAAAATTTGAATGCAATGTCTGTAGGACATTTTTGATTAATTTATTTTTATCGCAATTTTCTTTTAACTGAAATGATGACCTATTATTACAATCCGCAATTGCTGGAAGCATTGTTTGAGTGAAACTCCTAAAATAAGAGAGATTACATTTGTATTAATTCAGTTTTACTGGCACTTACTGGCATGGTATGGGCGTTTAAAAACTGTTCTTTGTGAAAAATACAAGAATGTAAAACATTTAAGAAAAATGATTCTGAAACATTCACACGGCCTTCTCTTATTGGAGTAAATTCAATTATTATAGAATTGCCTTCAACGTTTAGTAGCAAACAGTGATAGAAGATTACATTAAGTCTAGCAGTCAGTGGCTCTATCAAGCAATACTTGAAGTGTGAGGTCACTCAATGAGGAAAATCGATGGAGATGTTTTCTATAAAATACACAACAAATAAACTCACAAACCTAATTTATAAACCGGCACTTGCAGTAAACCGAACTCTAGCAATATTTCTAATACATTTTTTACTATTATATTGCTAATATAACTTTCTCATTTGGCACTTTAAAGGAATGATTAACGCTGCAGTTCACCACAGAAAGCTCAAAAAAAAAAGTTATCCTAGGAAAATCTTTCAAATAAGTGTGATAAGGCCTTTAGGTATAGTCGAGAACACGAAATTTAAAGTAACTTATTGAAGCCATTTTTGAGAAAATCGCTAAAAAATGAAAAACAACGACAACAACAATAATTTCCAGTAAAAATCTCAATTTCTAAAATTGAAACGATCAATTAAAATAATCTGGTGTGAAACACTCACATAACTTTCTCTTACTCCTACAGTTATAAATAAAAATCACAAATTTTCTTAAGACAAGTACCAAACCTAACAACTGAGGCAAGTAGAGAATGGATTACATTGTAGAGAGGCCAATAATAATTTGAACAAACATATTTTAATTTTAACGTCTCATATTCCTCAAAGCCGGATATAAACAATTTCTTTCGGAAAAATGTTCCAAATAAAAGTGATACATTTCTATCTATACAGTTAGCATTCCAAGTTTATAGAAAACATTGTAACCTTTTTCGAGAAAATTCCAAAAACACTCAAAAACCTATTCTGTAAAATACCATTTCCAGTTAGCACATCTTTTTAACTTTGGAATTCTAACAATGCTGCCAATGTGCATTAATATTATACTGGTGGTAAAACCATATATTATAAGAAGTGGTACTTCAGTTGAAAGCATAATGCTACTGTTCCCTTTGAACCCCCAGGAAATTGATTTTCCCGAGAAAATGTTTAAAAAAAAAATTGATATGTATTTATGTGTGTAGATAGTATGCTCCGAAATTTAATGAACATGGTTGGCGATATTTTTTTTATCGAAAAAATCACAAAAAACTGAAAAAAAAAATTCAGTAAAGTGGCACTTCCGGTTAATGGATTTTGTCCGTAATAGTGCCTAAACGGTACGAAACGGATTAAATGAGACCGATCCACGTAGTGCCCCTGATAACTTTTCATAAAGCGCATGATTACAAGGTCCATAATTGTCGCCAACAATCCAAGATGTTAATGAAGAAGAAGAAAATGCGTCAAATAAATGCTTTACAGAGCTCGACAAATCCAGCTTTAAAATTTTCTTTTGGATTGTTGGCTTATATGGCACAATAAGTACCATGGAAAAGGGAGCAAGTCGAAAAGGGGAAAGTGGGCATGTGAAAAAAAAAGTAACAGGATTTCCAAGAACTCTTCCGTGTTAAGTTGATGTAGCCTCTTTTCGCATGCTGACCGCCAAGGTCTGTTGCAGAAACTCCACCGCATACGCATTGAGACAGGCCCCTATGTAACGAAGATGATATGATAGGAGAGATTTCACTCTCTGCCCTGAAGAACTGATGGACGCTGCATCCTCTGTAAAATCTATTAATGGGCTGCTAGAAGAAGAAAAAATGGCCAAAAGGCCTGGCGTTGAAAACAAACAAAAATCTGGTGTGAAACACTCACACAACTTTCTCTTACTCCATTTTTCAAAATTGTAATTAAATTTTATAGTTAGTATACAAAATCTAATGAAATTAGTCGAAAACTGTTAAAATGTCCAGTAAAAACGCACTTCCGGATTACTAATTTTCTTTTTTCTTGAAACTCGGAATTTTGGCAATCTATTTATTTCTAATTATTTTGTTTATATGGTAGAATTGTGTAATCAACCATGATAGGACTTTAGAGGGAAACATAATCCCGTCCTTCCTCCAAAAGCCCCCTTAAATGACTTTATAGGAGAAATACTTCAAATAAAAGTTGTAGCTCTTTATATGTGTAGTTCACATGCCTAGATTAAAGAATATCGTTGGAGCCGTTTTAGAGAAAATATCAGAAAACTCAATAATACATTTCGGTAAAAACGCACTTTCGGTCATCAGTTTTTCTTCAAACTCGGAATTTCAACACCACATTTAACTCCAATTAATATTATTTAGATGACAGAATTGTATTGTAAACTGAAATAGCACTTCAGAGAAAAACCAAACCCAACCCCTCCCCTAAAAGTGCCCTTAAATGAATTTCGCTAGAGAAGTGTTTTAAATAAAAGTTGTAGACCTTTGTATGTGTAGTTGATATATAAAGTTTAAAGAAAATCGTCGGAGCTATTTTTGAGAAAATTGCAAGAAAGTAAAAAAAACATTCAACAAAGTGGTATTTCCAGTTGTGGGATTTTGACAGATAACCTACTCTCGTATCCCATGGTGGTACCTAAAAGGAATATCAAGTTTGAACTTTCTACGGATTTTTGTTTTTGAGCTATACTGTTCACATACACATACACACACACACACACACACACCATTTCCTATAAACCACTTTTTTGGATTCAGGGGATCTCAAAACGTGTATTCCAGGTGAAAACTCGATATGGAAAATTTGCCACGATTGCAATACTTCCTCTTTCTAGGAGCAAGAGAAAGTAAAAAGAAATTCTATTAAATAAAAGCTGCACTCACCTTGATTTGATATTATTGATCATATGCATCTGATTTGACAAAATAAGATCAATTTTACTGATCTGCAGTTTAGTTTCCGCTCGGTTATAATTCCTATGATTAAATATCCTATTCTCTTGCAATCTGGCGGCTAAATTGTGCGACTTATTTAAAGACTGCCCGGCTATAAATGGTATCTGCTCTAATACATTCGGCGATCTAAACTTTTCCGTCCTTTTCATTACTGCTGCAAACGTTGGTGTTAAATAGTTGCCAATATGGATCATATTATTTCGTTTCA
Organism: Triatoma infestans; assembly: GCA_011037195.1. Lineage (NCBI taxonomy): Eukaryota > Metazoa > Arthropoda > Insecta > Hemiptera > Reduviidae > Triatoma > Triatoma infestans. The sequence goes on along the minus strand of JAAEAF010000094.1, from coordinate 303,186 downwards.
AATGTTTTCTCTTTTTATGCATTTCTTTCTTGTTCTTTAAATAGAAATTCTCTTTGTTATATTTGACGACACGTTTGTCACCAGCATCCTTTCTTAGTTTCGAGTTACCCTCATTGGCTGCATTTTTCTTTTGTTTGGTGTCTTTAACTTTTCTTGATCCTGGTTTGAGGGCATTCTTTATTGAGACAATCTGATAACATAAAAAACAAAATGTCTTTAATAAAGCAAATTTATAGTGAACATTATTTCTTACTCGTATATTACGAAAACTCAGTTTTAGTAGACATATTGCTTGGGCTTAGTGTACTAATAGTATAGTGAACAATAAACCAGTCTTCAACCCCCTATTACTTCAACACGCCTTGCTTCCTAATCTATGGAGGAATATAATTTGAAGAGAAATGGAGGGAGCTTGATTGTTTGAAACTTATTATTTTATAATTAAATACCCGCTCCTATATTTATGGTAGATTATATTCATGCTCACAGATACTAAGTTCTGTTTGTCCAATTTAAAATGTCTGGCTCCTGATACAGCCTCAAAAAGCCTCTCATTTTCAAAACAACCTAATATTTATACGTCACATTAACGACCCTCTCTAATCAACACACACACATACCATAGTGAAGCAGTAATTCAATTCATGCAATACATGCAAACTCTACGCTCACTAACTCACGTGAGTTTACCATAAAACTGTAAACAAGGCACCATAAAACTGTAAACAAGGCACCATAAAACTGTAAACAAGGCACCATAAAACTGTAAACAAGGCACCATAAAACTGTAAACAAGGCACCATAAAACTGTAAACAAGGCACCATAAAACTGTAAACAAGGCACCATAAAACTGTAAACAAGGCACCATAAAACTCAAAAACCTATTCTATAAAATCGCATTTCCGGTCATCCAATTTTCTTCAAATTTGTAATTCTATCAATGCTTCTAATGTGTATTAAAATTATGTTGGTGATAAAAACCATATATTATACTATAGTGGCATTTTAGAGGAAAGCATAACGATACTATTTCCCCTCCTCAGAACCCCAAAAAATGAATTTTCCCAGGAAAATGTTTCAAATAAAAGTGATAGGTATTTATGTATGCAGATTACTCGTATTTGCGAAGTTTAAAGAGATCGTTGAAGCAGATCCCGAAAAAGTTGCGAAAAACTGAAAAATAAATATAAGTAAAGTCGCATTTCCGGTTGATGGATTTTGCCCGAAACCTTTACTTCAGATGCGCTATTAGTAACTAAACTAAGTAATAAGTTTGAGCCGCCTGCGATTTCTCGCTTTTGAGATATTTCGTTCACTCACTCTCTTTCTCTCTCACACGCACACCAAAGACTATTCGCAAAAACATTTGATTCGCACTCGGGGAGGGGGGCGGAAGCACAAAATAGAATTTCCGGTGAAAACGCAATTTTGAAAATCTGACACGATCACAATATTTGGTAAAAAAAAAATCTGGTATGGAACACTTACGCCACATTCTCTTAATAATTTATTAATTAATTTTAACTTTTAATTTTAAATTTTTAAAATTTATTTTTAAACAATTCTTAATTTTAAAAATTAATCAAGAAATTTTTTCTAAAATTGCAATATTACAATGTTTAGTTGGACTTGCCATAAACATGGTGGCGGGAATTTTATTTAACTGAGAGGCCTTATGTAGAATGCTCTGCCAAAAACAACAAAGCTTCTGCAAATTTAAATATAAACAAACTGACAGACCCCCAATAACCCCCCTCTAATATCAAATTTTTCCAAAAAAATGTTTCAAATAAACGTGACACGATTCTATCTATGCAGCAAGCGTTCCAAGTTCAAAGAAAATTAACCGTTTGAAAATAACATTTTCGGGAAAATTCCTAAACTCAAATACCTATTCTGTAAGATCGCACTTCCGGCCAATCGATTTTCTTCAAATTTGGAATTCTATCAATGCTTCTAATATGTATTAATATTGTGTAGGTGGTTAACACCATATATTATACTGAAGTAGTATTTTAGAGGAAAGCTGTTCCTCTTGGACTCCCAAAAATAAAAAACTCATCCCGGGATAATGTTTTCAATAAAAGTAATAGGGCAATAAGGTGTATAAACAGTATATGACGTTTCGAGAAAATCACGAGAAACTCCAAAAAAAAAACGTTCAGTAATGTTGCACTTCCGGTTGCTGGATTGTGCCCGCAATCTTCGGTGCTTCTGATGCGGTGATAGAGCTTCCTGCGACTTTTTGTTTTTGAGATATTTTGTTAAAACACACACACACACACACATACGGAGTGACAAAGGCATATACAGATTCAATACTCTCTGGACGGACTCAATTGTATTGGTCAGGGCGGCACTTACCACAGGCGGCCGTTGGACTAAAAAAACAACATACATTTGATCGAAAACTCAATTTTTGTTAGTTGGTGCAAGAGAAAGTAATAATAGGTTGTAGTTACCATTCCAAAGAAAAAGAAAATCGTAGGAGCTGTTTCGAGATAATGCAAAAAGAGCTCGAAAACGATTCTTTAAGCTGTAACTTCCAGTTAACCGTTTCTTCAGACATGGAATTCGAGACATGCATTTAATGGGCCCTAATGGTGTATGGATAATAAAGCCGTGTATTGTTTTGAAGTGGCAATTCAGGGTGCGTGATGTCTCAACTCTACAAGAACTCGCTTACCCCCCCCCCCCCACAAATCAGTTTGCTGGAAATATCAAACTGATATTTCAAAGCTTATTTCAAATATAAGTGTTAGTCAACGAAAGGGATTAGCTCAATCATAGCGCGCTGGACTTCTGGGTTCGTGTACACTGTTAGCTTTAGATTTGTTTTTCTTCAGAGGAATCTCTACAGCTGACAAGTTGGCTATTTTCATGAAAAACGAGTAAAACTGAATTCATTAAAAGTCAGTGCATTCCTGGGTGATGTATTTTTGACCGGAAGCTTTATGTCGGTTACTATGGAAATACCTAAATGGAATTTTTGGTTTGAAATATTTGTTCACAGACAGAAAATTCACAAAAAAAAAAAACACACACCAATAAACCTAAAGTAATGCCAATTTTTTCAGACGGGCTTATCGTCTAGTTACCAAATTAGGTGTCGTACACCAGGGGACGAAAGCACATACTGTACTATTAACATTTTTTAAACGATTATAAAATTTAGCAGTTATTCGCGGCTCTCAAACTGGGGACCTCCTAGTTACAAGTCATGATCATGACCACTACACCAACACTCGCCACTCACACACAAATAATGGAACTGGGAGCACAAATCAATACTCACACCGCAAATCAATACTCCTGTTAGAACCGCAATTTACCTTTTCACATTTCATCTTCCTCTTCTTCTTCCTAAATTCTTTTTTCCCGCCAATATTGGAGTAGTTCTGTTTGACAGCATTCTTGTCTTCTTTCACCTCCTGCTCTTCTTCCTCTGACGTGGTTGCTTCTTCTTCAACTTGTTCGGCTGTTTTTTGCCCGGTGTTTGTTCCAGAATCATCCATAGCACCGGTTACTACTGAAAAGGAGATAAATATACCAGGAGATTATTAGGGAAATATTTATTCAGAAATGGGAACTTTTCTGGAATATTTAAAATAGGATGTTTTTGAACCTTCCAAATTTTAATTTGAGCTCAGAATTTTTATAAGAGATATTTTCCGTGATAGCCTGCTTTTTTTTTATGGTCATCGACCGGTTTCGAGCGTTCGCCCATCATCAGGATGCGTTTGTCAGACAGTGTGATAACTTAGACTTGCACAGAGCAAATTTAGTTGATACATTGTTCATATTTTCAACTCATAACTAACAAACAAAAAAGTAAAAAAGAGCGTATAAACTAAATTTGCTTTGTGCAAGTCTGTGTTATCACACTGTTTTGACAAAACATCCTGATGTTGCGCGAATGCCCGAATCCGGTCGATGATCACAAAAACAAGCAGGCTATCACGGAAAATAACTCTGACGCTTTCCAGCTCTGCGGAACCTTCCAACTCAGATTTTTTACATCAAATCTAAACGAGTTAATAATGTTGTAATTACAGAGAAGAAAACAATATAATTAATTACTGAGCCATTGCTCTTCCAAATTCATCCCTTAAACTACTTATATAAAAAAAAAACTTGTGAGAGACACTTAAGCCTAGTAAGAGAAAGTATTGCAGCAGTTTCAAACTCTTGATATCGAGTTTTCACCGGAAATGCAAGTTTTGAGGCCCCCTGAGACAGAAAAAGTGCTTTTTAGAGAATGCTCTATTTGTATGTGTTGTGTGGTGAGGTCACCACAACTCAAAACCGAAAAATCGCAGAAAGTTCAATTTTGATATTTAGTTTAAGCGCTAGCACAGGAAATGACAATTAGGATTTTTCAAAATGGATCGAATGTTGCCTACACATATAGAGAGCTGCAGCTTTTATTTGAAACATTTTACCGGAAAAATTCATTTAAGAGCGTTTTGGGGCGGAGAGTTGAGGTTATGTTTTCCTCTATAGGTTCTTTCAGTTAACGAGTATTATATCATTTTATTATCAATTAAATATCATTATATCATAATTATATTATATCATAATATATTATATCATATAATATCAATTAAAATGAAATGCGATGTCAAAATTCCTAATTTAAAACAAATTGGCTCACCACCGGAAGTGTGAATTTACTGAACAGGTTTTCCATTTTTCTGTGATTTTCTTCATAAAAACAGCGACCGCTTTAAACCTAATAAGAATATTATGTGCGATAAGAATTCGCCATTTTGAAAGAACTCCGGATGTTTTATTATTAGGTTATGTTCCCGCCATCTGTATGAAGTAAAAGAAACTAAACTTTTTTAACAAAAAAAAAAATCTGGTGTGAAACACTCACACGACTTTCTCTTCCTGCGAAATGGCAATTTTTCTTGACACTTACAATTCTTATTAGTGTTTAAAAGCCTTCGGCATTTTTATGGAGAAAATCACAAAAAACTGAAAAACCAATTCAGTAAAGTCGCACTTTCGCTCAACAGATTTTCTTCAAACTAGGACTTTGGCAACTTATACAATCCTAAATAATATTATGTAGTTGATAGAATTCTATAGCACATTGTAGCACTTTAGAGGGAACCATAACCCTACCCTTCTAAAAGTGGCCTTAAATGAATTTTCCGGAGAAACGTTGCAAATAAAAGTTGTAGCTGTTTGATGTTTAGTTGATGTGTCAAGATTAAAGAAAATCGTTGGAGCAATTTTCGAGAAAATCAGAAAAAAAGGCTGAAAAAAACCATTCAGTAAAGTGGCACCTTCCGGTGGGTGCATTTTACCCGAATTTTTCGTGTCTGACGCGGTGGTAGTATCTAAACGGAATGCCAAGCTTTAGCTTCGTGCAACTTTTCGTTTTTGAGATATTCTTTTCACACATCCACACACAATTTTTAAAAAACCACTTTTTTGGACTGAGGGGACCTTAACGTGTATTTCTGGTGGAAACTCAATTTCGAAAATCTGGCACGATCGCAATACTTCCGCTTACTATTATTAGTAACAGGAAGTAAAAATAATATTGAAGAAAATGTTCAGTTAAATTTATAACTACAGTAAATAAAAGGAGTGTGAAAGTTTCGCACCAGGTTCTCCCCTCCCAAAATTCTAATTGTTGCTAATGAACAGACGACTCTAGTAAGTACTTACTTATAGAACTAGAATTTGTCATGACTGTTTCCTGCCATTGATTAGATGATGACACAAGCAACTTTTCCTGTGTTAAAAAAAAAAATACATATAATTTCATGCAAAATTCGGAAAAATGTAACAATTTTCCTATAACTAACCGAACAATAAAGTACATAAGTTACCTTATTTATGGATACATTTCCATCATGATACTTTTCCACCCTATAGTATTGTTCCACAGGATCACCTCTTCCTTTTACGTAATCAATTGAGTATCCTTGCTCGTACACAGTTCCGTACGTTTCGTTTTCTTGATACAAAATTACATAATAAAGTTAATTTTTAAAAAAATGTAAAATTTGTGATAACTTAAGGTTGGTTTCTGTGTTTTACAGCGACCTTGTCAAATTTTCACTGGAATGTATGTGTGCACAAAATATCTCGAAAGTGAAAACTCGATTTATGGAGCGTTCTGGGGCAACTACAACGTTAAGCGTTCCTCCAAAGAATGCACGTATCTACCAGATTAGGTTAGACCGGGAGGTGATCGCAGCCAGTTCTGATTTGAGGCTAATTGTGCCTTGCTCCTTATGTCTAAGAGAGGAAACCTGCCCTCTTCATGAGGTCGAGCGATTTCCCCACTATTCTTCTTGCAATTACGATCTCCTCCGTCCTCAAAGTGCCAAAAACCTCATAACGTAATCTCACAACAGGTGAGAGGCCGTTTCCTCCACCTCCTGACACAGTCTGCACAGAGGCTCCGAGTTTAACCCTACCTTGTGTAGATGTTTTTTGAACTAACCGTGCCCTTTGAAAAGGCCCGCTAATAGACAAATCTGATTCCTGCCTAGGCTAGTATCTCTTTGGTCCTTCTTCTACACAGTGTTGGCCACGTATCTACCAACTATATAACATTGTGATGTTTGTGGAGCTAGTGGCAACTAATCTCACCTTTCGCTCCAAGTAAAAGTGTATGTGTAGCTTATACATAATTTATTTCAACGATAATGAACATTACACTTGTCATTTCTCAAACAAGTCGACAACATACACACACACACACACACACACACACACACACACTATCCAGTAATCCACTATCTAGCTGGGCTGCTGCAGGATCTTGGGCAAACTTCTACTGTTCTGGAGCAAACCCATCCCGGTATCCTGCAGGCAGGTTCTACCAGGTAACACACATTAGGTGGGTATTCACTGTAACATCAGGCCTCTCCCCAGCTCAAGATTCCACACTTTTGACATCACTATTACATTTGTGGAGACAGCGTGAATTAATTTTATCTTTCGCTCGTAATTAAAAATGTAACAAAATTTTAAAGATTTCAGTTAAGCTATAGTAGGATTTTATAATGTTTCTCCAGTTTTCGAACTTTCTCGAAAACAACTCTTCGAAAGTTATTTTCTTTAAACACACAAACATGTTATGGCTAAATGCTTAAATATAAACCAATCAATTTCATTTGAAATATTTTCCTGGAGAAATTGATTGTGCAGACAGCCAAGACATGATGTGCCTCAACTATTACAAGTATGGTGGACTAGTATGGTATACCCTGTCAGCCAAGAGGTAACCACAAACAGCCCCGCTCCTAGTGGACAATTCCTGTGTGAACATACTCGACTTTCTCCTACGCCTCTTAATACAGTTATATATAAAATAAATACAAATTCTATACATTTCAAATTTTGTTCATTTGTTCTGACATAAATATGGAGGTGGTGGGGGACCAAGTGCCCACCTACCAACAGGGGCAGGAAGAAAATGATTACAAAAGTACAGAGCGCCAATAATATTCAACAAACACATCTGAATTATAACGACTCAGATTCCTCAGAACCAACTAAAAACAATTTTGTTCAGTAAAATGTTACGCATAAAAGTGATAGGTTTGTATGTCTGTGCGGTTAGTATCCCAAATTTAAAGGAAATTGTTACAGTCGTTTTCGAGAAAATTCCAAATAACTCAAAAATCTATTCCATTAAGACGCACTTCCTATGAAAGGTTTTTTCCATATTTGGAATTCCAACATTGCTTATATAGGTGGAAGTACCATAGTATGGAAGAAATACCTCAGTGGTACTTTAGAGTAAAGCTTAACGTTGCACTTTCCCCTGATACCCCCCCCTAAATAATCTTTCCAGGGAAAACATTTCACTGACAAAGGTGATGTGTAGATAGTAGATGGAGTTCCAGAAAATTGTTGAAGCCGTTTTCGAAATAAACGCGAAAAAATGCAGTAGTAGCCCCTAAACGGAATACCAAGCGGAATAAATCTAACAGCTTTCCGCGATTTTTCGTATTTGAGATATTTTGTTCACACACACACACACACACACACACACACAAACTTACAGGCCATTCGCTAATAACCACCTTTTTCGTGCTCCTGATCGCCCAAAACATGTATTTCCGGTGAAAATGGAATTTCGAAAATCTGACACGATTGTAATACTTCCTCTTCTTACTAGGCGTAAGAGAAAGTAAAACTATGAAACACTACGATGCCTTATTGTAGTGGAAAATCTACAAATTTTCGAATTTGGAAAATTTATTAAATGATTAGTTGTGATTAACATTACTGTACATAAATTTAGATGAAAGAGATGAATTCATTTTATCTGTTATTTGTTCCCGATATGACAGTCAATGGATATGGTGGACTATCAGCACCTTCAATTGCCGAAGAAATTTAATTATTAAGTGTTAAATCTAAGCCACCGATCAGGGATGGGATTTGTTCAATGGATGTGCGCTAGTCTCTCAAGCGCAGGTCCTGTGTTAGAGTGCAGTATTGGGGCAGTGTTGTATGTAAACAGAGAATACTGCCCGGAGGCCGGCAGTGAAGGAAACTTTGAAAGGACACGTTAACGACAACAGATCGCAGTGCATATGTCCCTTAAACAAAAAAAAAAGTCAAACATTTCCCAAAACTCTCTTAAAATCGTAGATATTGACGGATGCTGGCCTCAAAACCTTCAGATCCGATGTGATTAATCAGAATAGCAAGTGCAAGTTCGAACTTTCTGCAGTCACTCGATTTCTAGATATTTTGTTTGCGTATACACACACACACATATATATATATAAGAGCTATGACGCAACAGCCCAGTAAAGGGCCAAGACTTGGGATGTGTGGTAAGTACGCCGCGGTCCCCGCTGTTTTAGTTTCGGCCTTCGCTACATTTGTAGCTCCCCACTTTTTTCACGATGCTTGATCAACACCGACTTTGCCCTCACTGGAATCGAACCCTGAACTCTCGCACCAAAGGCGAGTGCGCTAGCCACTAGACCAACGCGTGAAGACGTAAATATACATATTATACGAGAGAAAGAGAGAAAGAGAGTGACCACCCACTAAAAACATTTTTTTCCTTCTCAGGGGGGTCTCATAACTTCCATTTCCGGTGATGGCAACAATTTTAACAATTAAATGAAAATGTCTCTTCTTACCAGTCTGTTTAGGATCTTGAGTTGGATTGTATGTGGAGACTTGTGCTTGTGGTGTATCTAAGGAAGACATCTTAGCCACTTTTTTGCATCCTAGTTGCAATTTATAAAACATACAAATTAGAACTGTTGCACTTAAATATTTATCTATTTAACAAAATAGTTAAAGTGCTACATTAATACATTCGAACTATCAGATCTAATCGGGTCAATTTTAGGGCAGGTTTTAGAGGTTGCCTGAGCATCCTAGTGAGCGAGACTAGGAGGTTATCTGGGTTCCGACGGCACACCAGGGCAAATAGCCAACAAAGGATGCGGAAGGATGCTTGTGAGGACTCTTCAATGATTCTCGACGGATCTGAGAACCTTTCTTCAGTATTTAAAAGATATAATGAATGATGAATGATAATCATATCAGAAAACAGACCAAGTAGTTCCAATTTTCCCTTCAGAGGACATGTTAAGTTACAAAATACAATAATACAATCTATTATGCCCTACTGGTGCTTGGCTGAAGATATTTTCAATCTTAAGCACCCCTTCCTACTCCGTATCTTTTAAACATTTCATAAACTGAAACGGTTCAAGGGAGGAATATCCTCTTGTGATAACTGATATACACCCAAGCGATTAAACTTTTCTTGAAAGATAGTTTCTCAGTCTATTAGCACTAGGCTCCGCAAAATTTTTAGTTAGCAGCACGTTCTAGCCTAGTTTCTTCAGATGTCCATTGAGTTTACAAAGCTTCGTGAAAGCCTACTTTTGTTCAGACCAATCCACGCCTCAGATCATTCTCCACCATACTGCCTAGAAGTGCCTAGGCCTTAGCTCAGTCCGACAAAGCATTATCCTCCACAGCAAAGCTCTCTTAGCATCCTCCTCACTTCTAAGCTGGGAAAGGGTAGAATAGACCACTGGTAACACGCATTCTATAGGCTTTTTATGTAAGCTACTCTCATCACTTATAGCATAGCATTCCAACTTAAAAGGAAATCGTTATTCGTTTTCGAGAAAATTCCTTAAAACTCAAAAAACACGTAGTGTAAAGCCACACTTCCGGTTAACCGATTTTCTACAAATTTGAAATTCAAGCAATGCTTCTAATATGTATTAATATTATATATTGGTAGAACCATAAATTGTATTAAGTGGTACTTTAGAGGAAAGTTAAAAACTACTGCAAAATCAATATTTACGTATTTAGATAGTTATAAGAAGTTTGAAGAAATTCATTATCGCAAAACAATAATGAAATAAATAAAAAATTCATTAAAGTCGTACATCCAGTTTGGTGGGATTTTGCCCACCTTCGTGTCAGATACAGTTGTATTACCTATTTTGAGCTATATGCAAAATATATGATATTTTTTCCAAAACATACATAGATACGGCAGCAGAGCAATCGCTAGAAACAATTTTTTTCATCGGCGACTTTAAAACATAAATATGCGAAAATTTGACACGATCGCAATACTTCCTCTAATCAGGAATGACAGAAAGTAAGAACTGTCAATCATCAATCAATTAAGCTCCCTGCTAAGGAGATTTTTCGAAATTTCCTGTTGTATTTCTTGTAAATGAATAATCATATGATATAATCTACATACAAAGCCATAATGATTTAGTTAATAATTTTGACTATATGAATTTATTCAAAGTGTATAGGAGGTAGGTAGGTGTAACAGCAGCCAATGATGCTAGAGACTCCAATGCTTACCTTGAATGATCTGCGAGACGGTCATTGATGGAGACGTGGCCGTAAAATGCGTGTAATACATTTTTTTTTAAATTTAGGTTAGTGTGAGAGAGAAATCATTAAACACAATCAAATCAATAAAAATCTTAATTGAAATTTAGAATCCTGTGCATAATAAAAACTTGATCATTTTATTGGTAACATGTTATGTAATTTCGATGTAAACAAAAAAAAATTAGAATTAGTGTTTATAACATATTAATGACAGCTGTGCTTATTTAAAATATTTATCTGTTCATTTATAAAAGACCATTTGTGGATACTTTTGATATTAATATTTTGGTTAAATTAACACTTATTTAATGGTCTCTTCATTGGGCCAACATGTCCCAGTATATAATATCAATTTTATTTTTTATATATATATAATAAAAAATCTGGTTGGAATGAATCCGACGTTTTGTCTCTTACAGCAATTATAACAATTTTTTAGATAATTGGTCTTTAATCTCTAATATTTAAAATCTATTTTCTAATGGCCTCGAAACACTCCAAACTAAATGGTTCCTCATGAGACGATTTATTGTCCACCTGGAAAAAGATGTTTTAATGAAAATGGTTATTTGGTAGATAAAGATTAAAAAGATGGACAATAAGGGATTAAATAGATCAGTAAAACAACTGATTGCAGAGGCTAATTCAGTTACGACATGGAACTAGTAGCGGTTGTGTTGTTACATCCAGTTTGTAGTCCCAATCATTAAAGATTCGTAGGATCCGAAGAACAATCGCAATCATTAAAGACTCGTCGGATCCGAAGTCTAAAGAATCAAATATTAATTACTCCTTACTTAGGCAAACTTCGGAGGGAGAATTCCATATAAATAGAGGCGAGCTAGCCCTACAGGGAGAACAGTTTTCGTCACCAGTCAGCCAACACATTCCACGTACTTTTATTTCTCAGCCAGTCTGTCTCTCTCTTACCACTGCATCTGACACACGAAGGTTTCGGTCAAAATCCATCAACCGGAGTACGACTTTATGAATGGTTTTTTCTTTCGGATTTTCACGATTTTCTCGAAACTAAACGCTCCAATGATTTTCTTTAAGCTACGTTTACTATCGGCACAAATAAATCCTTATAGCTTTTATTTGATACATTTTCCCAGAAAAATTGATTTTCTGGGGGCACTATATGTATAATCTTCTGATTCAACTGCTACCTGCCTTGGGGAGGTACATGTTCTCCGGTCAGTTCCATATTTATGTTGAGGAAATGAGTAAATTTCAAATATAAAGATAATTTGGCATTTTTATAATCGTATCGAAATGTGGTTAGTAGTTTAAAGCCAGGGTCTTTCTGTAGCTAAATGTAATGCAGTAGATGGCTAAGATTCCGGCTGATAACCTTTGATTTCAATTATTTATTAATAGGTTTAGTTTCTTTGAAACAGTCCAGTATTAATTCACAGTAAATTGTCATTGTTTACTCAGTTTGGCAATTTAGCTAGATGTTGCCACCATGAGACCATCACAGGTATATAATCCAAATAACATGGTATGAATCAGAAAGGTCATGCTAATGTTACATAAAAGGTCATTGCAAAGACACCAATACACCTCACCAGATGTCCCCGCCTATTCCAGCGCACCACCCACTATTATATTTCGTCAAGTCACTACCCGGACATAACTCCATTCGTGACCCAATCACAACAACAACAACGTGTTCCAGCATAAATAACATTTATTTATACTAAACATAAACAAAATACATTAAAAATAAATGATGTAGGTATCTAAAAGAATAATAATTATACAAACACGAAAATATAATTGCATCATTTATATTATAAATCAGCATTACTAACAATACTGCGATCCTATCATATACTTTGAAATTGAATTTCCATTTTTGTTGTTTGTTTTTTAATATTAATGTTTTGAGGATTGCTGGGTATGGAGAATCTGGTCATGAACAGTCCCATGACTTCCTTTTAAAGTTTGGTATTTTTAGTAAATGCTAGTTTCCTTAACTCTCACCAGATAGTAGAATCGTAATTGTACAGACTGACATTGTAGAAGTAAGTTAACCAGCTCCGCTCCTCCAGAACCTGCTCAAAATTCAATTTACCTAGAAAGTATGTGTCCAAAAAAAGTAAGAGGCCTAAATGAAAGTGTTACTGAAACAATTTAAAGAAAATCCGTGGAACCGTTATTTTGTGCTTTTTTTTCAGGATATAGCGATAAAATTTCAAAATATTCAGTAAAGACGACTTCCTGCCTGACCTTCAAGAGATATCCAGAAATTCAGTAAACTGATGAGCCCTTATGTGCAAAGATAATTGAGAAAAAACTTTACATTTGTTTTTTCGTACTCAGAGATCCTTAAAACAATTCTGGATATCATTCTGGTGGAAGGTAGTAACAAAAAAAAAATTCCGGTTTTCCAGATTTTTGGCTGGAATCTTTTTGTCGATTTTGTTTTAAACCTTTATAATATGCACACATATTATAAGCCAATCACTTTTCTTCTGCGACAAATACTAGTTTAGGCTTTCCTCTAAGCTTTCCATTTCAGAAAATATTTAGTTAAACAACTTGGACACAAACAATAACTAAATATTTTAGAAACATTCCAACTTCCAGGAATTGCAGAGAAAGGTTATGTGAATGCTTCACACCGGATTTGCCCATCATGGAACTTAAAACAGGGATATCCTGTTTAGATATTTCCAAACTTAAAGGAAAATAATTATAAATGATAATATTATATCCTGATCATATTTTTTTGTTTTTCACTTTTTCTAAGAATATAAAAGTACTAAGAAATGTATGCATCTCTCATTTCACTTTAATGGTCAAAACCACCATAACAAACAAAGATAAAATATATACATTGTTTTAAGTCATTAAAAAAATAAATAAATAAATAAATAAAGGAAAAACCACAATAATATAATTAATATATTCTACACAAATTCGTGTTTATTAGTTTTCCATGGCAATAAGAAGTGCGGAGGCGTGGACAATGTAGGAGGGCAACTTGCACCAGCTGGATTAGTGAGTGTTTGCATCGAGCTATTATGTTGGTATATACATGTTATGGCTGAGACTGGCAGTCAAATTCATGATTGAACAGGCTGATGAAGATGATGTAGAAGTGAAATCTATAAGATAATAATAATAATCGTGTGTATGTATTATTAATATTAGAAGATTAATATTCTGAGAATGTATCGTAACTAAATCTCCTCTTCATATCCTCAACCTAACCTAACCTAAACTCACTTAAGGGACCTTGAATAATAATTTTTCTATTAAAGTTTTGTTTTTTTTACAAAAATGATATATCTTAGGCATTAAATTGTAAATTATTTTTCCTTTTAATCGGATAACACACTATTAATTGATTTATTACTTAATAATTTAGTTTTATAAAAAAAGAAGTATGAAACATACTTGACTTTCTCGTGCAGTTAGTATTGCAATTCTAATCTGACTTCCTTTTATATTTACTTTCTCCAACTGCTGGTAAGAGCGAGTACTGCGATCCTGTCAAATTCTCTATATTGATTCACCGGAAATAGGCGTTTTGTTGTCCCCTGAGTCCAAAAAAGTACTTTTTATAAAATGGTCTCTGTGTGTGGCTGTATGTGTGTGAAAATCACAGCTCAAAAACGAAAATTCGCAGAAAGTGATTCAACTCTGACATTCCATTTAGTGGATATCATGATGGGATCCCTTCAGGTTCTTACTTATCAAAATTCCTCAACCGAAAATATTTTGTTTTTGAGTTATTTTGCTAACACACACTCATACAGACCATTCACCAAAAACATTTTATTTACCCTCAGGGGACCATAAATACAAATATTTCCGATTAAAACTCATTTTCCAAAAGATTGGGACACAATCACAATACTTCCTCTGATTGGATGTAAGAGAAAGTATAATTCATTGGAGCCATTTGCAGTGAGGTAATTACGAAAAACTGAGAGGGAAAAAGCTCTAATCAATTTTGAACTTGAAATATCAATTCCGAAAATTTGACATGACCTCAATACTTCCTCTTCAGCACTACGAAAGAGAAAGCAAAGCGATTTTTAGAAATTGGTATAGATGTGTGTTTGTCTGAATGTCAACTGATATAGTCAGTTGAAGTTGCGACATGTGATTGGACACGAAGGTTTTGAGTCCAAATTTCTTAGGTCCAGAAGTTATCAATTTATTGAAAGAAATTTTTGTTTTGTTTTGTATTTTCTCGAGTTATTCCATCATGAGAATTAAATGTATTGTCAAAAATTGCGCGTTTGAAGAAAATCGGTGGTCGCAAGTGTGATTTCACTGATTTTTCCTCATTTTCCGCTATTTTTTCGATTAAGTCATCAATGTCTTTCTTTAAAATAGGAATAGTAACTTTGTTTTTTAGACTTATCACTTTTGTTGGAAACTTTTTACCGAAAACTGGTGTTAAGTGTTTCTGGAGCAACTGTGATGTAATAATATCCACAAAGGTGACATTTTTTTTAATGTAGGTTCCCCTAACCTTGGTACACTGAAGACGACTAACATTCAGTCACAAATCCAGGTTTTAAAAAATTTGTCATATATATTTTGCAATGGGAGAAAACCTTGTCCTTGTGAGTGTTTCACACTATTATATTTATTTTTCCGACTCTACAATGATTTTTTCAAGTTCGGAAAATTTACTATTCCTATAAAACGTCTATCACTTTCTTTTGAAGGGCTTCCTCCTGTACAATATACACTTCCTTTTGATACAGAAATTATTGTAACGAAACAATTCAAAGTTCGAAAAAGAATTTTCAACTGTAGTTGGGAAATGAAGTACAAAGAATAGTGTGACTGTTTAGTTGTCCCCCCCCTCCACCCTCTTACTTATTACTAAGAAATGTTGATTCGTATCAAACTATCAGAACCACTCCGGGGGAAGTACATGTTTCAAGATCATACTGAGTTGGAAATTGCAGTTTTCTAGAAATTGGATTCTTATTTTGTATTATACGTATCCGTTTGTGAGAATAGCATAACTCAAAATACACAGGAAGCTCAAATTTTATCACTTTCGTTAAACCGGAAATACCATTTTACTGATTTTCACTTTCTCCAATTGCTGTAAAATCGCCCTATTGCCTCTTGAATACAACGTAAGCTGTAAAAAAATTTAGGACTTCACATTGAGACCATGATTTGCCTCAAATGATGTTGAGACATATTTAAAAACCGACGTTTCGCCCATATTACAAAAAAGTCTCCTTCTGGGTAGTGTTGCCTCTAATGATAAACTAACATAGTGTTGATTGTTTAGTTGTAGTGTGAGCATTTCACATCATATTGGTAGTTCAAATTTGCAGTATTTCTAACGTCTTTCATCAAGCTTCCTGTTTTACCACAATGACATTTCACATTTTTTTTCGTCAAAAAAATAAATTTTTGACGTTTCCTGGAGAATAATTAATCTAGTATCGACTGATTATAATTGATGAACTAAATAGTCATCAGGCTCCATGACGAAGTTTCTTTCTGTAGATCGTAAGTTTACTTATTGTTCGAAACATAATAAATAATAGTTCGAAGAATGGTGATCTATTTGCTATATTTAGCTATGTGACATTCTTTTTACCTTTCATTCAAAGTTAATTGGCTACCACTACACAAACAATAACATCAGCTGCGGGCATTTTACATTTATATTTTCCTGACAATTAATTATGAAATTCTTTTTGTATCATTCATTGGAATCCAACTTTTCTAATTTAAAAAAAAAAAACAATAAATAGTTAAGGAAATAAATAGTCAGGGAATAGCTAAGTGGTTAGCATACTGGACTCCCACGCGGAGGACCCGGGTTCGAGTCCAGCTGTGCTACTCTTTGATTTTTTCTTCCTTGGAGCCTCTACAACTCACTGTCCGGTGATGGACAGTTTTGTCTGCACCGAGAAAACACTGTCCGGAGGCTGGCAGTACAGTGAGAAGGTTCCGGGCGCCAATGACCATAGATGTTGACGCTCCTTAAATTAAAAAAAAATAAAATAAATATCGATAACAGATCGGAATCAAACAACATTGTTAGCAAGCATGTTTGTTACTCTCTCTAATTATTGCAGTGTGAGGAATTATTACATGCGGTCAAATTATTCATCGGAAATATGTGTTCTGTGATGCTGTGAATACGACAAAAATAAGTGTTTTAGCGAATGGTGAATTAATGAGTGAAAATGTGTGTGTGAATGAAATATTTCAAAAACGAAAAATCGATATTCCGTTTAGTTGGCATCACTGAATCTGGTACTGAACATTTCGAACAAATTATTTTCGGGATTTCTGGAAAATGCCTAAAAAGATTTTCTTTCTAACTCCTCACATGCAGGCCTATTACTTTTATTTGAAATATTTTTCCAGAAAGAGTAATTTAATTCTTTTTGGGGGGAAGGGTTAATGCGGCAAGAGAGCTTCACCGAAGTGCCTTTGCCTCAGACTTAAAGCCAATTTACTTACTTACTTTTAGCTTCTC
Organism: Triatoma infestans; assembly: GCA_011037195.1. NCBI lineage: Eukaryota > Metazoa > Arthropoda > Insecta > Hemiptera > Reduviidae > Triatoma > Triatoma infestans. The sequence continues at coordinate 285,820 of JAAEAF010000094.1, read as the reverse complement.
ATGGTTGTTAAATAATATATGTATAACCTATCCCTTCTCTCCTGAGTGTATATTGATCACTCAAAACGTTTCACAGGGTTTTCTTAAAACTTGGAACGCTAATCGCAAATACATAAACCTTAACTTTTATTTAAAACATAAATCCGGAAAAAAGTAATTACCTTGACATTCAATTTCAAATATGTTCCAAATATTGGGATATTTGGATGTGCGGAAAATCAAGATTTGTCAGTATTGTAATTAGGTAGGTTACAGTATATTTAGGTAGGATACAGCATATTTAATCCGCATAGATACAACATTCAATATACATATCAAGCAACAAGTGTTTCACGAAAGAAATCATTCAGCCTGTCTCATAGGTGCACATAATTCCTTCTCGTAACGAAAATTAAAAAATATATATATATATATAATAAAAAATTGTATTTAAATATAGCAAAAAAAAAATTCACAAATTAATAATAATTACATCACTCTAACTAATTACATTCTTTGTAAATTATATATTCATTATATTTCTTCTATAACTGGTACCAGGATTCAGAACCCTTAGCTTCTGTGTTGTGAGCAGTTAACACATTGTAGCTGGTTATCAATTGCAACAACCACGATATATCTAGTTGTGTTGGAAATCCCATCTCTATTATAAATACATCTCATATAGAAATATTACAAGCAAACAGTTCAATGTCGTTTAAAAACCTTTCAGAGAATGAATGAGCGTATGACTCATAATTTGTTTAATGTTTGCAACAATTTACTTCGTATTGCTTTTCATTATTATTATTTTTTTTTTTACACAACTCATTTGTACCGTTATATCTCTCCATTTGGAATGCACCTTAACTTTTTTTTCCTCATACATTCATTCTTTTACAAAGAAACATTTATCAATTATTAGATTGAAGTGTGAAATATAATCGAAATAAACTTAGGTACAAAAACAAAACAAAAAAAAATCATATGTGAAACACTCACACAACGCTTCGTGATTTTTTTCCCCTAGAAATCTGGTGTGAAACAATCAAAGATCTTCTCTCACTACAATAATTATAAGCGATAAATTTTCTTATGAATGGAATTTGATTCAACGTTTAGTTGCCCTTAACAGTATTATATTAAATGGTCGTGTGACAGATAGCTTCTCATCAAATAACAGGTGCTGAATGAGATTACATTAAGTCTACAGCAGGCAGTGTTTATATCAACTATCACTTCAACCCTAATATCAAATTTGGAATTCTATTAGTGTTTGTTTGCAAGGTGAATTAATATTATGTAGGTGGTAAAACTGTATTTCATATTGAAGTGGTACTTTAGTGGAAAGTATAACGCTACTGTTCCCCCCCAGAACACCCAGAAATCAATTTTCTTCGGAAAGACAAAAGTGGTAGGCATTTATGAGTGTACCATTCCGGTAAAGTGGTACTTCCGGTTGAAGAATTTTTGATAGATAAACTGAGAATTAAAATTTTGAACTTTCTACGAGTTTTCGTTTTTGAGCTGTGCTCTTCACATACCCGCAGGAATACACACACACATACACAGGGGATGAAGTGAAAGAAAGAGAAAGACCATTTACTAAAAACCACTTCTACCGACACAAAAGGCTTTAAAACGTATTTCCGGTGCAAACTCGATATTGAAAATGTGACGCGGACCACAATACAGCCAGCAACAGTAAGAGAAGTAAAAATTAAGGTTACTTTTCCTCTTACAGACACGGACCATTTCATATTTCATAGTTTAATAATATATTCCCACTGCCATATAATTAGAAGTAAATAATTGCAAACAAATAATTTTTCTGTTCACTCTATTATTGTTACAAATTGCGTTTTGTTTATATCAAGGTTAAAATTTCATGAATAAGACATTAAGGTTAGTTTTATATTTGAAATATAATAAAACTAATTAGAGATTTCCCTATTATAAATTTAATGTTTTCATTAGAGAGTTGCATTCTAAATAATTATTGGTTTACAAAGTATACCAGTAAAATTGTTACAAAATTGCAGAACTCCGTGAACCTCTGAAAATTTGAAACAAAATATTAATAGGCCTTGTTTTCCTGAATTTAATATTTCTTGACACTACTTGGTAGAGCGTACATTATGTTGAATCACGATTTACAGAGAACTTCAATCAATAATCAATTTTCCCAGAAAAAAGAAATTAAATTGACGTCATCGTTTAGTCAACATATCTAGCAGGAAGAAAATCCTTGGAGGCGTTTTTCCATTCAGTAAAATCGCTCTTCCGATTGAAGGATGTTGAAGCATTTCGTGAACCATCTGTGATTTTTTCCTCACCGCTCACAATGAAGTTGGTGTTATCGTGCTAGATTGCAAAGCAACTCCAGTCTAGGCAGTGCTGTCTTAGTATTTCTCATCCTAGGGACGCATAATTAGTATCATTAAAAGGTAGTAATTAGTAGCAGTAATTATAGAGAATGAAAATTGCCGGAGGCCCGAAGTTCACTAAATCTCGCTCCGGTCGCCAATGACCTAGATCTAGGTGCGCCTTAAAAAACACACACAGACACACACCGTTCATAACATTTGTTTTCATTCATAAAAATATTTATTAATTTTTCACATGTTTTAAGGTCTCCTGCGTACGAAAAGAAAATACTTTTTACCGAATCATCTGTTTTATGTGTAGGTATGTGTATTTAGGTAATGTTTTTATGTATAAAATAAAAATTAAAAATCACAGGAAGCTCAAACTTGATATTCCGCTTAGGTGGCAGCACTGTCGCATCCGTAGCACGAAAGTTTCGGTCAAACTCTGACAACCTTACATGCGAATTTATTGATTTTTTTACACTTTCATACTCTTTGAATACTTCCTCTTAATATCGCAATAGCGATCGTATCAAATATACGAAATTGAGTTTTCGAATATACATGTTTTGAGGTTCTCCTAATACGAAGAAGTGATTTTTAGCGTGAATAAAATAATTTAAAAAAGAAAAATCGCTTAAACTTGGCATTCCATTTAGGTACTACCACCGGATCATACATGAAGGTTTTGGGCAAAATTCATCAACCGGAAGTGCCACTTTATTGAATATTTTTTCTTCTTTTTTTTCACGATTTTCATTAAACTTACGAGTATTATCTATAAACATACAGTATATATATATATATATAAATTTGAAGAAAATCGGCAAACCGGAAAAGAGAATTTACACAACAGGTTGTTGTGTTGTGTTATTTTAATTTTCTCGAAAACGACTAATGATTTCCTTCAAACTTGGAATACCAACTGCACCGGTAAAAATAAATTTATTCGTATTTTTTTTTATGAGATAAAATTGATTTTAGAGATTTTAACGGAATATGAGACGGTAAAATTCAAATGTGTTTCGTCAATTTATTGGCCTCTCTACAATGTAATCGTTCTCTACCTGCCTTGGTTGGTAGGTTGGCACTTGTCTCCCCCCACGGCCGCACCTGAATATTTATGTCAGGACAGATGGGCAAAATTTGAAATTTAAAGCAAATTTGTCATTTTATATGTAACTGTATTGAAATAAAATAAACTTAAGAGGTGTAAGACAAAGTCGTGTGAGCGTTTCACACCAGATTCTTTTTATTGTTTTGTAGCTCAATTTAGGTCAAATTTTGCTGGTAGCTGACAGAAGTGCCGACCATATTCAGGGTGTCCTTATGCCTTCCTCCGCTTACAAATGAATAATCCCATCACTTGTATTATTGTGTAATGTTAAGACCAACTAAACGATTAGTAAAAACTCCCAAATTTAAATGGGAATGATGTGTAGAGGTGTTTCACTTCCGGTTTTTTTTTCTATTTCTTTTAAATGTTGCAAGGAGGGGGAAAACACAAAACTATAATATAATAGTGCAAAGAACAATGAACTGTCCGCGTGGTCACAGATATATATATATTGATATAATGAGTGGTATGATCAAAGAGGTATTTCCCTAACTATACATCCCATACTTAGTAAGTATTACTGGAGCTGGTGTCAGGGTGAGGGTACACATAGAGGACGTCCTTGAGTTCTTCACCACCCAGTAAGTGCCGACGGACCGGCAGTGGGCATCTCCCGGACTATATAAATGTAACCAACATCGCACACACATCTTCAGTATATTGTTTCCGTCCGTACGTCTACAGTAATCGCAGCGGATCTTTATCTTATTAACTTTTTGTTGTGCAAACATTCACTCTTTTGGATTTACCTGCACCAGGTACTACACCCTATTTTATTCCTATTTTTGTATTACTTTCTTGCGTCAAAAGTGAAACTTCACCGCGAATACATATTTTGAGGTTCGCTGAATGTGAAAACAAGTATATGTTGGTTTTTTTGTGTGCTAACAAAAAATTCACGGTAAGCTTAAACATGATAACAGCCCACCTTGGCAAGTGATTAGAAGTTTCCGGCCACAATCAATCAAGGTATGAGCGGCTTTACTAAATAGGTCTCAATGCTTTACGGAGCTGAAAGAGGCGCTGTCGTTCAGTAGATGTAGTTCTCATATTCAGGTAATCTTTAATCCCTAAATAAAAAAAAACCTCAAGTATGATCTTCATCAGCTATATTTGTATGCAATAGAAGGCCAGCACAATGTTTAGTAACAATACAAAGTTTGAAATAAATTTGTGAATTAACGGCCGCAATAATAGAAAGGAGTGTGAACATTTCACAACTAATTATTATTAGCCCGTGTTTCCTTATTAAACTTCTTGAACTGCAGTGCGTATATGAACAGGATAACTTCAAAACAAAAAGTCAATATAAGTTACAAATTGGTTTATCATTAGGCTACTAGTAATTATATCTTGCAAGGAGTTTTTGAGAAAATCACCAAAAACTAAAATGAAATTTTAAAGAAACCTGCCAAATTCCACCTATAATTGAAGGATTTTTGGCAGAATCCTTCGTCATGGACCTAAGAGAAATAGATTGAGTTATTTAGATCACTGACAGGCAGACCAATGGTTGAATGGTGATAACTGACAATGGATATTTTCCGGTAAGAACTCACTTTCAAAGGATGGATATTTTCCGGTAAGAACTCACTTTCAGAGATTGGTATGACTCAAGTAGTTCCTTTGAAGCGGCAATAAAAAAAAAAAACTGAAGTGAAACACTCACACGACTTTTTCTGATTGCAGTTTGCAGAATTATAATTAACATATTTTCTTCAAACTTATAATTCTCTTACTAAATGACTAAATGCTCTTCAATTTCATATCAATTGGAGCAATCTAAACTTAATAAAATAATTTTTTTTTGAGGAAAGTATTCCTTCCCCCCCCCAAACATATTTGAATGCGCTCTCTCAGAAAAACTTTTCTCACAAAAGTGATAGGTCTCTGTATTCATAGTTAGTGTAAACAATTTAATGAAATCTGTCGGTGTTTTTATGGAGAAAATCGCAAAAAAATTAAATCGGCATTTCCGGTCAACCTTCCGTTTCTTCCAATCCAGAATTTTAGCAATGTATTTGAATATATTTGATGAAAGGATGCATAATAAACTAAAATAGCACTTTAGAGGAAAACACAACACCACATCTCCGCCAAAAGCCAGCTTAAGTGAATTTTCCCAAAGAAAAGTTGTAGCTATTTATATGGGTGCTTTGTACAGTAGGTTTAAAGAAAATCGTTGCAACTATTTTTCAAGAAAATCGCAAAAAAGTGAAAAATTGAATTCAGTAAAGTGTTACTTCCCCGGTTGGCCGAATTTGATTAAAACCTTATTGTCGGGTCCCTTGCTAGGCACTTAAACTAATTATCAAGTTTGAACTTGCTGTGATTTTCCATTTTTTAGTTATGCTGACCACATATACACACACAGGTCAATTTCTAAAAACCACTTTTTCAGACTTAGGGGACCTCAAAACTTGTATATCCGGTGAAAACTCGATATCGAAAATTTTCCTCTTACTAGGAGGAAAGTAAAAAAAAAAAAGACATTAAAAATGTCTGTCAGTTTGTCAGTCGCTAATCAAGTGAAAATAATTAAAAAAAAAACATTCATCCAAAATGGTTTGGTCTAATCTGATAATAAGAACGTTAACCTTGAAAGATTTTTACTAGAATCGTTATGGGTTGGAAAATCTAATATTATTACTCATTAATCAATACACTAACGTCAAGTTTCATTTCCTAGTTTTGGGATCATCAACAAGGTCTGCTTCTTCTAAACAACTAACTTAGAGGACGTTCAAAGATACCGCGTAATAATGTATAAAACGTCATCATGATAAATATATATATATATATATAAAAGAAAAAAAAGTCTGTATTTATACTAATTACATAATAAAGGCCATAAAAAAACTAACAAAATTGATTTGCCTTGTCTTTTTAAAGAAATTGATTATACATCATCAGCGATTGATGATTCACTTGATGGAGATGATGCGTGGATTTTCATTAATATTATTTTATACATTCTGGAACTACTGTTATCCATTTACGACAACACAGTGTTGTCAGGAACATTTTACACGCTGAGATACTGAGTAACTTCAATGTTACATCAAGTAGGCAGTGTTTATCTACAGCCTTTTTTCAAGTTCATATTTCTTTCGTTCTAAAAATACTAATAAATGATCACTGTTGTTGATTGTTTACTTTTTCTTAAGAAAGAACATTGCATTTGTATTTCAGTTTTCTGGAAAAAACTGGGTGTCAGTTGAATGAATAGCACTACCCAAAAATGAAAAAAAAACAATCACAGGAAGAACTTGATATCCCGTTTGGATTGGCCAAGGAAGGTTTCGGTCGAAATTCCTTAACCGGAAATACCAATATAGATAAAATGGATTTTTCACAGTTGTTAATGATTTTCTCAATAATTACACCAATAGGCTTCTTTAAAAGTAAATATTAATAAATAGAAAACCTATAACTTTTGTTTGAAACGTACGTTTTCCTCAAAATTACCATTTTATAATGACGAAAATTTCCCCAACTGTATGATTTGGCGGCAACCAATCCCTAGACACAATGCAAAGATTTAATACAATTTCCCAACTAAAACTGCATTCATGAAGAGTATGTGTGTATGTATGTATGTATGTGTGTATGTATGTATGTGTGTTATGTATCTATGTGCGTATGTCTGTACGTGTGTATGTGTGAACGTGTGTATGTGTGTACGTATGAATGTGTGTATGTGTGTTATGTATGTATGTATATGTGTATGTGTATGTGTGTGTATGTATGTATGTGTGTTATGTATGTATGTGTGTTATGTATGCATGTGTGTATGTATGTATGTGAGTGTGTGTATGTGTGTACGTATGTGAACAGGATAGCCCAAAAACCGAAAATCTCAAGAAATAAACTTGACATTACGTTTGGACATAACCACTGAAACATTGAATCCGACAGGGAGTTATCTGAAAAAATTCCATCAACCGGAATTATCAATTTATTGGATGGATTTTTCAGTTTATTTTTGTGTGCAATTTTCCTGAAAACGGCTTCAAAGATTTTCTTTAGACTTGGCACAGCAACCACGCCACCACATTGAGTCACCTACACCTTTAATCGGCAACATTGTTTCGGGGAAACATTCATGTAAAGGGCGTCTGAGGGGAAGGCTAGCGTTTGCTATCCTCTAATATGCTATTTTAGTTTATTTATACGATTCCTTCATCTAAATAAATAATATTAATTATATTGCCAAAATTCAGAGTTTGAAGAAAATCGGTTGTCCGGAAGTCTTTTCTGATCAGTTGTTTGAGATCTTCTCCATAAAAATGAAGGACTTCATTGAATTTTGTATACTAAATAATTTATAGACACCTATCACTTCTGTTTGAAACATCTATATCTGGAAAAGGTCATTTAATGGGGGTTTTGAGGTTGTGCTTTCCTCCAAAAAGTAGTTTCGCGGTTTTGCTAGATTGTGCTGTTGTTAAAAAATTAAAGACAATATTAAACATTAGTTAGTGACAACTGTGTGAATTGCAGTAAGGGAAAGTCGTGTGAATGTATCACACTATATCTGTAATTTGTACATCTCTGGAATTAAATAAATCACAGTAACAATTTCTGACCATAAATATTCACAATTACATAGACGGTGCGAGCACAGTGTTCATGGCCAACCTCTCAGACAGTGTGAGAGGAGTCAGATTGCTGCAGTTGTATCTGCCTGGACAAAAAACATTTTTTCCAACTCCAGGCGGTCTTCTTCAACCAGAACACACTATCCACGCATTTTAAATCAGGTTTCATCTTTTCTCGTTTTACGTTCTACCCTGGGTTCTATCCTAGATGTATATCTGATGATTCGGTGAACATTCATGCCCAGCATGTGTCCAACCATCTCTCCGTCTGGAATTAATGTACAAACTTATATGTACTTCATTCTAATAAATATCTAGGATAAAATGATAAAATATTTTAATTTTTTTAAAGACAGACAAAAAGAATTTGTTTCAATGGGCCGCGGACAGTTTTTCTATTTAAAAAAAAACAACAAATATCTATGTAAAAAACATGAATTTGTCTCATTGCGATTTTCACAACGCTATGTAAATAATTTCCCTAGAAGTTAGAATTTTCATCTAAACGTTCACTAAAGGGGTGGAAAAACACCTGACACTGATATAAATTGTGTAGCCAAACATTGCACAGCTCCCCCAAACACCAAAATGCATTTTTCCAGATAAGTGTTTCAAATGAAAGTGGCAGAACTTCAAATGTGCAGTTTAAAAGTAATCGCTGAAGCCATTTTCGATCAAAAAATTGGAAAAAACAGTCTAGCCAATAAAATTATACTTCCGGTATATAAAAGAAGTAGCTCTTAGTAATATGTGTAGTTAACATTCCAAGTGTAAAGAAAATCTTTGGAGCCAATTTAGAGAAAATCGCAAATAATTGATAAATTCCTTACTTCCGGTTGTCCGATTTTGATCAAAACCTTATTGTCCGGTCCCATGTTCTGCAAAGTCGCAACTTCCGTTGGACAGATTTTGACTCAAACATTCGTGTTGAATACGATAGTTTTGAATATCAGGTATGAGCTTCCTATGAGTTTATTTATTTATTTATTTGAGATAGTTCGAGTGAACTAAATATCAAGATTGAACATTCTGCGATTTTCCGTTCTTGAGTTTAGCTGACCACACACACACATGCACTGGTCCATTTCTAAAACCCACATTTTTAGACTCAGGGGACTTCAAAACGTGTTTACCCGATGAAAACTCGATATCGAACCTGTCAATATTCCCTGATCCCAGCAGTAAGAGAAAGTAAAAATCCACTGTTGTTTCGATAACCTGGTTTTCTTCATATTTAATTTTCCTCAATATTATTTTGGAATCGAATTTTGAGAAAAAATACTAAAACAAAATAGAAAAACACTATCCGTACAACCATCCAAAATATATATATTTTTTTAATGTTTCCAATAAAATTATTACGTTTTTATCTGTGAAGTTAGCATGCCAAGTTTAAAGGAAATCGTTGAAGTCATTTTTGAGAAAGTAACAAATTACTCAAAAACCATTCAGGAGAGTCGCACTTCCGGTTGATAGATTTCTGAACAAGATCTTCGTGTTTGACGCGGTAGTCGTAACTAAACGGAATACCAAGTTTGAGGTTCCCGCAATTTTTTGGGATAATTAGTTTTTGAGATAATCTGTTCAAACACACACACTTACAGAGTCCGATCGCTAAAAACACTTTATCTAGTATTCAGTGGATCCCAAAACATGTATTTCCGTTGAAAACTCAATTTCGAAAATCAGACACGATTGCAATACTTCCTCTTACTAGGAAGGAGTAAGGAGTTAAATGAAAAAAATCACAAAACAAAAGAGTGACAAAAATAGCGAACCTAACCAATACACACAATGTAGATTAAATATTAGAATTATACTGTATTGTGCATTTTGGTGTCTCCAATGTCCAGTATGTAAACGAGTGGGCGAACTTATATGCAAATGTGGTCTTTAGTTGTACTGTATTTCTCATCGTGTTATGTACACATATCACAGACGAACACATACACACACACACACACACACACACACACACACACACCACATAGTCCATCCTCCGACTGTTATCATTACACTTTATGGCTACAGTAAACATTACAATGTACCTACAATGTATCCAATTTTCTTGCTTTAAAGTTTATTATTATTCCAACATATAATAATGTTCGCTACATAGAATATTGTTTAAAATGTAGTTTTGTTTCATTTTATACAAACAAATTATATACATATCTTTTCTAAATTCTTATTGGGTACCAGCTGTATTGACAGCAATATTTAAATAAAATAAAAAATCTGGTATGTAACACTCTGGCCACTTTCTCTTATTGTAATTTACACATTTATGAATATGGCAATTTTTCGTTAAATTTATTATTCTAACTGGCAGTTTAATTGTCTTTAATGATAATATCAATGGAAGAATTTAAACTTAATGAAAAAAAAACGTTTTTTGTGAAATGTTTAACCTCCAAAACCCCCCACCCTTAAATGAAGTTTCTCTCAAAGAAAGTTGCAAACATAAGTGATAGATTTCTGTAGGTATATATAGTGTATATTCCAAATTTAATGGAATTCATCAATGTTTTGTTTCAATCTCTGATTCAGTGCTCTATTAGTTTTCAAAATGTAACAACCCTGAAGAGGCTTATTACTGCAGGGCAAATCGTCGGTTACTCGCAAACTATTGACGCGCTCTCAATCCGGAAACTCAAATAATGTTATTCATAATCAAGTTATTTACATGATACAAACCTCTAATAAACTAAAATAGCACTTTACGGGGAGACATAACTCCGCACTTCTCGCAAAAAACCATCTTGAATGTATTTTTCCGGAGAAATGTTACAAATAAAAATAAGTAGCTCTTTATATTAATGTCTAGTTGATATATCAAGATTTGAAGGAATCGTTGGCACCGTTTTCGAGCGAAATTGCAAAAAAAAAAAAAATGCATTCAGTAAAGTGATAATTCCGGTTGAGGAATCTTGGTGATACCTAGGGAATGTCCTAGTTTGAATTTTCCGCGATTTTTCAGAGCGAGAGACTGGCTCGAGCGACCTCAAAACGTCTATATCCGGTGTAAACTCGATATCCAACATCTGACAAGATCGCCACACTTCCTGTTACAGCAGTAAGAGAAAGTAAAAATGAAAATCTGGTATGAAACACTCATTTACACTACAATTCTCACAGTTTTCAGTCATAAATTTTCTTTGGAATTTTTACTAGAAATTTAATTCTCCTAACTGCCACCAGGTGGTGGAACCTTGTTTGTACTAGATAAGGATTATAAGGGCAGCCAAACATCTTAACAACCAAGAACCCCATTAAATTCAACTGTTCCGTAAAATATTTCGAATAAAAGTATATATATTATATGTATTTTAAAACTGGCAAAAATTAAATACATTCAATGTAGTCGCACTTCAGGGTGAAGGATTTTGAGCGAAACTTCCATGTTGGATCCTAAACGGAATATCAATTTCAGCTTTCTGTTTCATTGTTTTGTATAAATGTCCACACAAAACACATACATCACAAGCATATAATTCGCTAATTTAGTTCTATAATGTGGTAATTTTGAAACAAATATTCTATAAAATTCAAAAAACAGTGACCTATCATTTATCAACTTGCAGATTTTTCATTTCACATCATTAAAATGGAATATTTCTTGTTTTCCAGGAGAACGGTGATGAAAGAGTTGCTGATATTAGTGGCTGTGCTGGGCACCAGTGTAGGATACGGGCCGCTTTCAGCATCCAAAGGTGGTCGAAAAATCTCATCTACAGAACCACCACCGCAATCAGCCAATGAAATATTTCCAAATACCCAAGTTCAATCAGGCACTCTACCCGATGGTACTAATTACCAACTAGCTACGACAAATTTCAATCAACCTGGACTATCGTCAGCATCGGCGTCTAGTAGTTTCTGGTGGGCAGGACCCAATTCACCATTCGGTGGTAATCAACCACCGGCTGCAAAACCAAATCATGGAAAGCCTCCTTGTGGAGGTGTAAACTGTGCTGGAGGCGGAAAGCCTCCACGCCAAGATTCACCGTCTAATAAACCTCTTGATTTCGCAAACAATCCATTTCTAAGTGCTGCATTTTCGGGAAATACATTTTTACCGCTGTCACAAACGCATGAACCGTCACATCCACAACCAACCCAACCGGAAGGTGGATTACCAAACCAACCTGGATCTCCGTTTAGACAACAACCTAACCAACCCCCATTTGGACAACCCAAACCTAGTAGGCCTTCTGGAGGATATCCCGATCAACCGGATTTCCCAAATCAACAACTTCCATCACAACAGGAATCAAACAGTCCTAGTTCACCAAAACCAAGTGGACAGCAACCGAGTCAATCTCTGTTTGGCCAGAACCCATTTCTTTCACACCTAACACCTAATCAACCTGCCTTTCCAAATCAACAACCCAGTCAGTCTCCATTTGGCCAAAACCCAACTACTACTTCACATCCACAAACAGGCTTCCCTAGCCAGCATCCATCTTCGCCATTCGCTGGAATGCAACCAACCCAACCATCTAGCCAACCTGGCGGCTTTCCTCTCCAGCCAAATCAATCTCCGTTTGGAAGTCCTCAAAATCCACAGAATAATCAACAAGAACCACCTGGACGGAGTCCCACGAGGCCTTCAAGCAATTATCAACGTCCATCAAACAATGCAGACCATCCAAATCAACTTGGATTTCCTAACCAACCTGATCAACCATCGCTCGGTGAAGAACCAAATCCAAATAAACCATTTCCATTTCCAGATCAGCCAAGTCAACAAGATGGGCAACAGCCAAGTCCAAGCAAACCGTCACCATTTGATGGACAACAACCAACAAGTGCAGATTTTCCTAGTCCTTCTGGTGTTCCTAATGAGCAGAAACCTACAGAAGGATTTCATCCATCATCATCAGAAAAACCAAAACCAGATCAGCCATCGCCCATAGACGTGTCGAATAATCCCTTTTTATCAAGTGCACTGCAGAAGCCCATTCCATTTTCACAACATCCAAACAGCTGTAATAAAGACGCTCATTTTTGCGCACCAATGTGGGCCTGCGTCAATGGCCTGATTGTCGATCCTTCAATCGAAAGTAAACGTAAGGTGAGCAATAGAAATTTTATTATTAACAAAGAACTCCCAAAAATGAATCGATCTCTTTAGATTCAGCAAACTATCTAAATACACCGCGTGAGGAGGAGCTTCGTCCCTATAGACCTTTGCAAGCAGGAAGCACTGAGCCTCATTCAGTCTTAATTTGAAACCTAACGAGTATCAACGCTTTAAAGTGCTTTTTATTAAATAACATAGTTTGTTAGGTACACAAACTTATTTCACTATTAGTAAGTGATTAAATGAAAACGATTGCTGTGAAACAGTTCCTTAGATAACGGATCTACAAAAAGAAATGGAACAAAGTGCAATTTACGTACTATGTTTTTTCCTTTCTCTTACTCCTCCTAACAGGAAGTATTGTGATCGTTTCAAAATTTCGAAATTCAGTATTCACCGGAATATATGTTTTGCAGTCACCTGGTTTAAAAAATCTGGTGAGAAACTCTCACACGACGTTCTCTTACTTCTGTTAGTATAATTATACAGGGTGTCCCAAGGTATATGGATAACGACTTTTTCTCGGAAACTAAGATAGCTAGAAAAAACTAAAAAATACGTGACCCCGTAGTTTTTTTGTTAGAAAACCAAATTTAATTTGCAAATTTGTTTTGGTGCTTCGAGAAGCGAGATACAAGCACCAACTTCATTTTTTCAAATGGGGAGGTGTTGTTTTTATTTAAGAAATAGATTCCTCTATTTTTTGTAAGAAAAATTTACTTGAACGGCTTTTTTCTGTGAGCGATATTTTACAAGTTATGAATGAAAACATGATTCTTATAAGAAATTTCAAAATGATATTATAACGGTTTTTTGATTGAATAAGAAGAAAAGCACTATTTTATTATAAATTTTACTCCTCATTAATTACAGGTCTTGCTCGAACTGGCCCCCACCATTAGAGATGCATACACATGCTTTTTCCTGCCAATTGTACCTTACGACCAAAGAAATACATCTCTAATGGTGGAGGCCAGTTCGAGCAAGATCTGTAATTAATGAGGAGTAAAATTTATAATAAAATAGTACTTTTCTTTTTATTCAATCAAAAAACCGTTATAATATCATTTTGAAATTTCTTATAAGAATCATGTTTTCATTCATAACTTGTATAATATGCTCAAAGAAAAAAACCGTTCAAGTAAATCTTTCTTACAAAAAATAGAGGAATCTATTTCTTAAATAAAAACCACACCTCCACATTTGAAAAAATGAAGTTGATGCCTGTATCTCGCTTCTGGAAGCACCAAAACAAATTTGCAAATTAAATTTGGATTTCTAACAAAAAACTACGGGGACACGTATTTTTTAGTTTTTTTCTAGCTATCTTAGTTTCCGAGAAAAAGTCGTTATCCATATATCTTGGGACACCCTGTGTATAAAATGAAAATTTTCTATAAACTCAAATTTTACATATTTGTCCTTACATAAGTATAGAGGTGGTGGGGGGGATAAGAACCTACCTACTACCCTGGCAAGTAAAGAAGGGATTATACTTTGGCCCCAATAAAGCGAACCAACACTAAACCAACTGCACATATTACATTTGCAATTTAACGTCATACATTCCGCACAACTATCACAAATCAATTTTTTTGGAAAATATTTAAGATAAAAGTGATACGTTTATATCTGTCCACTAAGCATGCCAAACTTACAGGAAATAGTTATTGATGTTTTCGAGAAAATTCCAAATAACTCGAATACCTATTCTGTTAAGTACATTTCCGGTAAATGAATTTTCTTCAAATTTGCTTTTCTAGCAATGCTTCTAATACATACTAATATTATTAAACCAGATGTTATATTGAAGTGGTACTCTAGAGGAAAGCATAACGTTATAGTTTCCCCACAACCGCCCAGAAATCAATTTTTCCAGGAAAATGTTTCGATTAAAAGTGACACAGATTAATGTGTGTTGATAGTATAGATAGTATACAAAGTTTAAAGAAAATCGTTGGAGCCGTTTTTGAGAAAATTTCGAAAAACTGAAAGAAAAATACCATTTAGTAAAGTTGCACTTCCGGTTGAAGAATTTTGTCCGAAATCTCCGTGTCTGTTGCTGTGGTAGTACCTAAACGGAATATCAAATTTGAGCTTCCTGCGACTTTACGTCTTTGAGATATTCTATTAACGCGTGCGCGCGCGCGCACTCACACACACAGACCATTCGCTAAAAACATATTTTTCGAAGTTCAGGGGACCCCAAAACATGTATTTCCGATGAGATACATAAAAGTAAAAATTACAAGTTTAAAGAAAAATTTATGAATTTTACAATATTGTATTAACTGCAATCAGAGACAGTCGTGTGAGTGTTTCGCACCATTTTTATGTTCATGTTCAAAACTTTCTAAAAGATCCTCTTATAAACCTGTCACTGTTATTTGCAATTATTTTCTGGAATAATTTATATCAATGGAGATCTGGAAACACCGAGATATTAGGACTTCCTTAGAAAAAGACTCAACGTTGTTTAATAACAGAGTACGGTACCGCCTCCTGGTGGAAGTTTGAGGACAAATAAACGTTTAACATTCCTAAAATTCGGTTTGGCCGTTGTAGGCATTTCATTGAAAAAACTTGATTTTGCTTTAAAAGAAACTGGTCATTCTACCTGTATATTTATCCATACAGATTGGAATACACACCTTGACTAATTTTTTAATGGGATTTTTTTTACATGCATCGACCAAACTGGTAATTTATTTAATAATAGATATGTAGTAATTTTTATGTACATCACGGCGCTGACTATGAATACAGTTTTTCATGCCATTAAACCTAACTTAACCTAAACCTTACCCAAGTTGAAGTTTTTTTTTTCTATTGGCATTAAGCGGAAGTATTAGTATTACATGGTGTACAATATTGAAAATTCATTATTCACCGGAAATAGATGTTCTGAGGTCTTCTGAATACGAAAAAAATGTTTTTAATGATTGGCTTACTCAACAAGAATAAGACTTAAGAACTTTTCATCTTCGCATTTGGAATCGGGGCCTATCTGTCGAAAATAAGTACCGATCTTCCATAGTATTGTTGAAGATATACTCTCACGTATGGATCAGAGACTTGGACGATGAATTTTAGATTAATTTCAATTGTCACAATGCCACAAAGATGGATTTCTGGAAGAATACTTGCGCAAAACAGGACAGACAAAGTCAGAAACGATAAAATTAGGAGATAGAGTTGTCTGTATATGGTTAGGGCATCTGTAGAGAATAATGGACATCATCAGGTAGCTGTGGAAAGTGAGCAATTATGAGGTAAGTGGCAAAGAAGACATGGCAGACCCAGAACCCTATGTATGAGAATATAATTGAGAAGATGGCCAGTAGAGGCTTGAAGCAGGAGATTAGGAAAACAGGGATTTCTGGAGATTCTGGTTCGAATACTAAATGAAGGCCTGTTAGAGAAGCAAGAAAGAGAGTATTTCACGGAAATAGCTGTTCTGAGTTCCTTTGGGTATGAAAAAAACAATGTTTTTAGCGAATGGTCTGCATGTTTGAACATAATAACTGAAATAGGAAAAATACATGTAGAAAGCTCAAAAAGCTGACATTCTTTTTTTAGGCAACAGGATGCGGTACGACATGAAGGTTCCGGTGAAAATCCATCAACTAACTTTACTGTTTCCCGAGCCTGTCTTTAGGCACATGTCTGTCAAGCTTCCAGAACGTTTCATTCCAGCAATCATTCCTATGGATGAGCTCAGTGGACTGTCGGCAGTCTAAAATGCTGGGTCCGTACGGGAGGGTTATTAGTGAGTTGTTGCTGTTTTTTCAGAGTTCTCTCTCAGTCATCTGGTTGGATTCTTTACTAGGTATTGTGATTTAAAAAGATACACCTCCGTTATGGGACTCATAGCAGACACCTTTTTAACCTCAGTCTGTGAGACAGAGGAAGGAACAACCATCCACCTTATGACAAATTGCTTGGGTTGTAAAGGAAACTAGGTTTAGGATCATAGTACAGGTTGTCTGTGGAAAAGTTTAGGCTATTTCCCTTCAAGGTTATGTCCAATTTGTTCGGACTGCGTGAATCTTAGATGGGTTAGACCGGGTTTGTTGTTGTTACTTTGGGAAGTAGAGCTATATGTTGGCCCGGTGAGGCTGAGGATAGCGTAGGGTCCCTCCCCACTGATCCCTAAAAATAACTTTACTGTGTTTGTTTTAGTTTTACGCGATCTTATCGGAAATTTTCGCTATATTTCACTAAAATAATTAAATATACTACTAAATATTAAATATACTAAACATTTAGTAAAAAGTAAAAATATTTTTTATTATATATATATATATATAAAATAGTGAGTAAAAATGTGATAAATTTCTCAAAAAGGGGAGGGATTAGCTAAGTGGATAGCGCATTGGTGTCCCACGCAGAGGTCCCAGTTCGAGTTAGATTTTTTTCATCCTAGGAGCCTCTACAGCTCACTGTTCGGTGATGGACACTGTTGTCTGTAGCGAGAGAACACTGTCCGAAGGCCGGCAGGGCACTGAGAAGGCTCCGGGCGCTAGTGACCATAGATGTTGACGCGCCTTAAATTAAATTAAAAAATTTCTCAAAAACAAAATGGCCTCCAATGATTTTTTTTTTTTAACTTGGAATGATCACTAAACATATATAAACAGTGGCGTAATTTAGGGGGTGCAAGTACCCGCATTGTGGCATCGCAGCTAGACAGGGCGGCGTTATAAACGTTATAAATAATGTTTATTTTTATACCATTGCAAACATATTATCCGATACTACCGGGAGAATTCGCATTGGTTATTTTAAACATTTAAACACAAAACTATAATCTTTTAGTTTCTTTTACAAATTTGTATAATACGGATGTGCGTACAGTGCACTGCTTAATTTATAATTAAAAAAAATCTGGTGTGAACCCTCAAAGAACTTTCTACACATGGTTTCTAGTTTACCGAACTCTAATATATAATACTTCTTCTTGTTATAGTTTATTTGTTTAATTGCACTAATAGTAAGTTCGATTCCTTCTTTAGTGTTGTTGGGACAAACTAGATTTTGATTGAATTTGCTCACGCATAGATTTCCATCTTTATAGTTCTCTTTCAATACTTTGTAGACTGTTCGCTTTTCCTGAAAGCAACCAAATATTGAAACATAATAAATATTATGAATTCATTGGAGAAGTTTTTGTGGGTGTTTAACATCAATTTTATTTTGTCCCATTAGTATAAAGGGACACTTGACACATTCAATGCTACTCTGTGCTTGGTTAATTATTTATAGCTAATTATTTATAGCTAATTATTTATAGCTAATTATTTATAGCTAATTATTTATAGCTAATTATTTATAGCTAATTATTTCTATGAAAAATCTAGTTTAGAATCGTTTTTCTAATTTTTCCTTCCGAGGTATTTTATAAATTATCAAATCGTGCAATAAAAAAATGCAAAAAAAAATCAAGTTATTTCTAACATAATATTTACTGTTTTATACGTATAATTAATGTGAGCTATAAAGAAAAAATTTAGCATTTTCATGTCATTGTTGAAAAAGAAAGCAAAAGAGAATTAAGCAGAAAAGATCCAATGTAATTCCGCCATTTTGTATTTGGCCGTTTAAGTATACTAGTAAGTAGGACAAAATAAAATTGATTTTAAACACCCACAAAAAGTTCTCAATTAGTCCTTCTTGTGAAACTAAATAATGACCAAAACAGAACAATAAAAAGCGGCCAATTAATCTGACTGTATGAATGCGAGAGATGGTAAAATAATTATATAAATTTACAACACTAAAAGCAGCGCCAAGGCGATGAGATCAGCCGGGCGCCTTTACTCCCGGATCTCCTCTTCCTAAACTTGTCCTCTTCCCCATTAATATTTTCGTTAGAGTTTTTTTATCTATTTATTTTATTTTAATTTATTTATATTCATATAATTTTTATTTTTGTTAAATATATTTTCTTTATATAATATAAATAAAAATTACGCAATAAAATGTTATTTTCCAGATTTCTTTAACCGATTGTGATGTCATGCACTTTTTAGTTTATTTCTCTTCCTAATTGTCTAATTCCGGAACCTGTGGGAGACATTTCTTTCAGAATCAGTAACGCTTAAAATTAATTACAACCTTTTAGTATCGGATCTTCCTTTACGATTTGTTTTACGTTTTCTAGGATTGGCCATAGAAATCTTTTCTATTCAATTAGATAAGCCAGATTCGTTTGTTTTCTTGGACAAGTTCATGAAAAACAGACGTATCTGAAATCAATAAATCAGGGTAGAACAAAATAATATATAATAAAAACACCCCTTTCTCTTACTGCAACTAATAAAAGTTCGGTTACGCTTATATCCGTTCGGCAGTCTGCAATCCAAAATTATACAAATTCGTTATTTCCGTTTTAGAGAAAATTAAGAAAAAAAAATCTGGTTTGAAACACTCACACAACTTTCTCTTACTCCTGTTCTCAAAATTTAATTGACAAATGTTATAGCTTCTATACCAAATATAACGAAATTCGTCGAAAACTGAAAAAACTATTCAGTAAAAGCGCACTTCCGGCTTACTAATTTTCTTATAACTTGGAATTTTGGCCATCTAGTTATTTCTTATTAATTTTGTTTGGATGATAGAATTGTATCCAATTCCTCTATGATACCACTTTAGAGGAAGCTGTAATCCCACCCCTCCCCCCAGAAGTGCTCTTCAATGAATTTTCCTGGACAAATGTTTCAAATAAAAGTTGTAGCTCTTTGTATGTGTAGTTGATATAAAAAGTTTAAAGAAAATCATCGGAGCCATTTTTGAGAAAATTGCAAAAACGTAAAAAAAAAAACTAGTAAAGTGGTACTTCCGGTTGAGGAATTTTGACAGATAACGCACACTCAGATCCCATGGTGATACCAAAACGTAATATCTAATTTCAACTTTCTACGGTTTTTCGTTTTTGAGCTTTGCTGTTCACATACATACACACACACACACACACACACACACACACACACACACACACATTGTTAAAAATCACTTTTTTTGACTCCGGGGACCTCAAAACGGATATTTCCGGTGAAAACTCGATATCGAAAATTTGACACGATTACAATACTTCCTCTTACTAGGAGTAAGAGAAAGTAAAAATAGGCTCAAAACAATTCTATACAGTTGGCACTTCCGGCGGTAATCGATTTTCTGCAAATTCGCAATTCTAGTAATGTACCTTAATATTATGTACATGACAGAATCATACATTGGTTTTGGGCACAGAAGTGGTACTTTTAGAGTAAAGCTTAACGTTGCTACCCTTCCAGAACCCCCCTCCAAAAATCAATTTTTTTGTGTGTTGAAATTGTCCAATATAGAAGTGATACGCGTTTATGTGTGTGTACAATTGTGGCTGCTGTAGCTGTTTTCAGCAAAATTGCAAAAACTGAAAAACGAGAAATATTTAATAATGTTTGCTGCCGATGTAAGAGCCGTACCCTAATGTGAATATTAAATTTGAGTTTTGTAATTGGTTCCGAATCGCTAAGATCAATTACTCCTTCGAACTGGAATAATGAATCGCTCCCTACTTCGGGCAAACTAGGGAGGCAGAAAAGGGGTGAGTTCAATATAAAAGAGGCTCCCTGAGGAGGACAACCATTTCGACAGCCAATCAGTCTACAACATCGTAGTCTCTCTCTCTCTCTACCAGTCAGTCTGTATCTTTCTCTCGATACCTTATTCTCTTTCTATATAACTAACTGTGTAAAGTCCTTGCAGATCTAATTTATTTGAATATTACAGGGTTCAGTCAGGTTCAGTATAACAGTATTCAGTTCAGTGTTTAGTCAATTTCTTTCTCTTCCTAAGTATACTCAGCGTCAACCAACCCCAATTCATCCATTACAAGCTTCCTGCAAGTTTTCTATATTTGATATATTTTGTTTCCATACACACACACACACACACACACACACACACACACACACACACACACACTATATATATATATATATATTTCCGGTGGTAACTAAGCTATGAAAATTTGTCACGAATGCAATGCTGACTCCCTTATAGTGGGAGAAAGTAAAAATCTTGTGTGAAACAATCACACTTTCTTCTTAATCACAGCAGTTTGCATAGTTCACCTCATTTCCGAACCCTCTCAATATTCATTCTTTAACTTGGTAGAATTGGAGTAAGGCGGAGCCTTAACTTTTCTAGGAGTCGTGCAGGGGATAGTAGAGACTGACGATTTAAGTGGGACATCATAATGATGGTGAGCCTGCTGTAATGCTGGGGGTGTTGTGACACATCGGGCGAGTCTTATGATGTGTCTATTTGGTAATGTAATTGTAATGCCTGTATTTGACTTGTGGTGGACATAATTCTCTGAATCACACAGTGCTTTAAGTGCTATTTCCATATTTCCAAATAATGATATTGCTACTATTCAGAGAAAGTTCAGCTAGCAGCAAGAGAAAGTCAAACGGATTTTCCGCACCAGATTTTATTTTTATTTTATTTTACAAATTAAACTATGGACCAGCTCACTTAAAGCTTCACACATACAGTTTACCATAATATAAATGAAAATTAAAGATCTTGACATAGTCAGGATTTTAATCTTCTAGAAGGTATAGGTTCGCCTATGTAATAGTGAGCTGCTAAAGATAGTGAGTGAAGGGTTAGGAAGAAGTTGTCTGTTAATTTGGTCATATGTGTGTGAATATCTGAAATATCGAGTTCTTTATGTATTTGTGTATTCCTGGTAAACCAAGGAGCGTTTAGTGCAATCCGTAGTACTTTATTTTGAAAAGTCTGTAATAGTTTCGTTATTGTGTTGCTAGCTGTTATCCAAACTGGGCAGGCATATGTCAGAATTGGTCTGAGGAGTGTCTTGTAGAGAAGTACTGTGCAGGAGTGTTTGAGTGGTGTGTTTCTGTTAATAAGTGGGTATAGTTGCTTCAGTCGGCTGTATGCTTGTTGAAGTTTAGTGTTTATGTGTAGCCTCCAGGTGAGTCTTGTATCTAGGTTTACGCCAAGATAACGCATTCCTTGGTCCTTTGGTTATTTCTTCCAGCGATTTCTTGGTTGTTAATTTGGATTATATGAACGTCTTCAATCCGGAACTTCCTAAGAGCGAAGATTTTTGCTTCCATTTTGAAAGGATTTAGCTTCAATTTCCATTTTTGGGACCAGTTTGATAAAATGTTAATTGATGTCTGTAAGTCAGTGATGCTTTTATTAATGTCTTTGTTGGAACAGGCCAACATTGTATCGTCCGCGTATGTAGCTAAAGTCACTGAACTAGGTTCAGGAATGTCCGAGCAATAGTCGTTAAAGAGGATTGGACTAATAATTACCCCTTGTGGTAGTCCTGCGAGAATTGGTCGTCTAGTACTCTATGTGTTGTTGGGTCTTACCTGGAATGTTCTATCTTCTAAAAAAGATGATATCATTTGGATAGTATAGTCAGGTACGTTTGTGTTTGTAAAGTAGTCCAGAGGGCCAAACTGTATCAAAGGCGGCTACTACATCTAGAGATATCGCCGCCCTGTATTTTCTTTCTTCAAAGTTGTGTATAATGTGTTCTGTACATTAATTTGATACACTGGTGAGTGTTATGGTTTGAATCCAAATTGATGAAGGGGAATCTGTCTGTGTTACAGATAGTAACAGTCATGTGATTTAAAAGTCTTTTGAATATAATTTTTTCAAGTATTTGCGAAAGGTGTTTAGGAGGCAGATTGGTCGGTAACAGTTGGAATCAATTTTAGGCTTACCAGATTTGTGAAAAACTAATAATTGCATTCTTCCAACTTTTGGGAAAGTATTCCAATCGAAGGCAAGCACTAAAGACCTTAGTTAGGAAGGCGATACCTTTCCGAGGCAGATTTTTTAATATAGTATTTGGGATTAGGCCATCTCCGGGAGCTTTTGTTGGGGAGTCCGTTGATTATATAGTGAATATTTTAGAAGGAGAAGTGTATAAGATAGGAATTTCGGTTGTTAGGTGAGGTTGTTGTAGTTCGTTGATAATTTCTTCGTCAGTTTTTGTGAATTTGTCTTCGATATGAGTAGCTATTACTTCGCACTTTTCCTCATCACTTGTTGCCAGGCCGTTTCTTGTAATCAGTAGAGGAATCGATGAATGTTCGTCCAGTAGTATTTTTGTTTCTTTCAAGAGACAAGAGTCACCCGGAGTCATTCCTTCTAACAAAGATCTGTATTTAGAGATTCTGTGATTGTCAAGTTCCCATTCTTGTTAGTTGGTTGAGGTGAGTTTTATCTGTGGGGTTCCTAGTTCTCTGCCAAAAGTTGTGAATTCTGTTTTTTTCATGTATTAAACTGAGAATATATAAAGGCAACAGGTTTTGTCTATTGTTGTTATTTTGTCTTTTGCAGGTGGAATTATGTACAGCTGTTTAAATTGCCTGCATAAATGAAGTGTCGGTATTGTTTGGGGTCCCGTAATATTAGGTATTGTCAGTACTTTGTTATGTCATGTCTGAAAGTTTCCCATTCTATTTTTCCAGTGATTAATTTTGGCGCTGGCTCATTGAAGTATAGATGAGAGTGAAACTTGCAGAGTACAGGAAGGTGATCAGAGTCCAGTTCGTCAAGGGAGTCCAAATATATTAATAGGTGTATTAATATTAAGTATAATGCGATATCCAGTATGTCAGGTTGATAGTTACGCTGAGTGGGGTAAAATGTGGGTTCTTCTGGGGCTGAAATTAGAATATTTAAGTCGTCAATCGCTGTCAATAGTAGTGCCGATGGTATTGGTCGCACGACATCCCCAGTATATGTATTTACTGTTAAGGTCTTCTAGCAGTAGTGTGCTGTTTTGTGTAAAGGTTAGTTGGAGGTCGTCTTGCTGAAGTCTAGTATTTGGTCTTAGGTAAGCAGATATGATTGTTAGTGGTCCAGTGTGTGTATTCACCTGGATAGACAGCATCAAGATTATGTAGTGGAGATAGCTTCAAGCTTCTTTTCACACAGAGGACGACTCCACCTGAAGCTACACGTGTCTGTCTATCAGTACGGAAGGAGATGTATCCTGGTATTTTAAGCCGGTCACCAGAGGTAAGATATGTTTGAGTAATACACGCTATGTCAATATTGTATCTAGTAAGGAAGTCAGAGAATATAGACGTTCGTGTTTTTAGTCCGTGGGCGTTCCAATTACTTTAGAGATTGATTAGAGTGTTAGGTCCGGAAGAAGTGTATGGATTTTGATTAGGCGGCCTACTTGTTTCTCTTTATTGGGTCTAGTAGTTAGGAATTGAACTGGATGGAGTAATTCCGTTACGTTTATGCTCCTCAAGAGAGACATATTTGGTGTTTATTCTGGATGGAGAGTTTTGAAGAGTGTTGGGTCTTGATACAGTGTTTTCTCTTGCTTGGCGTGATCTATTTCAGTACATGATAGTGACTAATGTCTGGCTCTTGCTGAAGTTGGCTGTGTGGTTTCCATTGCAATTAGTGCATTTCGGAGTTTCCAGCTGACGGTTTGGACAAACAGAAAAGTGATGATCGCCCGCGCATTTTACGCATATACGGTCGAGTCGACAATAGTTTTTGGTGTGGCCATATTGTTGACAATTTATGCTCTGAGGAATACGAGTTTTCTTTCTTCTGGGCTCTACTGTGACTACTGAGTAGCAGAGGCGAGTTAACTGGAATATAGCTCTTCCTTTATTATCACTCTCTAGAACAACTGCGCATAGAGGAGTTGGTACAGGTGGTTCATATTTTTTATTCATCAGCCTAGTTACTGAGATTACTGGGTAATTTTCTTTTAATTGTTCAAATATTTCCTCCTCAGTTACTGAATATGGTATGCCCCTTAATTATAACTGACAATTTTTTGTCTTCGAGATTTACAAATGTATAGTATTTTGAGCCTGAATTGTCGTATGTTTGTTAATTTCCTATAATCATCCGAATTTTTTAATATTATTTTCAAGTTACTTTTGCATTGTTGTGTCTCGAAAGATGTGCCAATGTATTTTTAATTTCTTCGATAACAGTCTGATAATTTTCTGTGCCCATTCTAAAAATTGGTAGAATTTTTGTTTGTTTCTTTGAGTTGTTCGTTGTTTGTGGTTCGTCCGGTTCAATATCAGGTAATGTTTATTATGTGTTGCTATCTGTGAACTATTGTAAACATATGTTTTTTGGTTACGAGAGTGAATTGTTTGGTCGATCTGCATTTCTTCTTTTTCGAATCTAGTTACCCGTGGAAAATTATTATTTGAATTTAGGTCCAAAATTTTGGATGGTTGAGTCATTCTAGGCTTTTTATAAGAAATAGGAGCACTGTACTCACCCTGATCGATAGTATTTTTTTGGTGATTAACTAAAACTTCTTGAGCCCATTGAATAACAGCTTCTTCTATCTTGCAGCTCATTTTGATGAGTAAACTGGGTATTTTCTTTAATCTCCCGGGGTCATTCGTTTTGCAATTTCCTTATTTTTCACTTTTAAATAATCTTGTTGAGGTTTACTTGGAGAAGATTCCAAGTAAATTACATATATCAGTAAACCTGATTATTTTAGAGAGCAAAAAACACCTGATTTTATTTTAAACTTAAAAAAGAAAGAAAATGTACTCGGAATCTGAAGCATGTTATCTGAATATCAGTTATAATACTTTTAGATTTAACAAACTGTTTTGTTCACAGAAAGGCCAATGTTCACCGGGTGAAGTTTGTTGCCGATCGCCGAAATCTCCAAACGCATTATCAGCTTCTCCTAATTATGGTAAAGACAATTATTCAATTTTTTATTTTTTCAATCAAGTTTCTTCATCAATATTTACCGGTCTACCATGTCGTCATTGCAGCTACAGAGCCTACGATTCCAAAATATACAGGACCACAGAATACCACTCCACAACCTGGATGTCCCGCAGCCATGAAGTGTGTCGAGGAAATCTACTGCACTCATGAGGGTACCATGTCGAACACTCCAGTAACTATCTCTAAGGAACAACAGCAGAATAAAGTTCCGTTAATTGTAAGTGTGTTTTAGTCAAAAATCCATTTTTTATTGACAAGTGAGAGAAGTTAGGACACACTCGAGTTCAGAGTATGACCGCACGAGCTCAGCGAGTATGTCAAATTGACGAAAGTTATAAAAAAATCTTCGCTCACGAGTTGAATTTAGATTTTTCTGCAACCATATTAAATTGGTTCTTAATTTATATGCATATATAGGTGCAAATACTGAAAATGTCTTTAATTAAAGTCAAAACTCCCTACAACTCTCTAAAACTTCTCTTTAGTCTCTAAAACTTGTTTCGTTAGTATAACCTCAAATCGGCTGTACCTTGTTTTCGCGTACTGCCGCTAGATATCGGGCAAATTAGAGTTGAATAATGTTACTTTCACACACTAGTGAGAGAAAGGAGTGTGTAACTCACTTGTGTGTAAAAATTGCAACAATCTTTCACTAAATTTAATGTAACAATCATCACATTATTCAACGGTTACAAAAAATTTAATTTTATTAATTCTTCATTTATATTTTTGATAATTTTCTCGCACTTTAGTAAGATGAAATACTGCAATTTTCGAAATTGGGTTTTTACCGGAAATACATGTTTTATGTTGGAAAAAATTAAATAAAACACTAGAAATTAAATTTCTTATTCGCTTAGACACTATCTTCGCATACGGGACGAGGTTTTCGGTCAAATCTGGCCGGAAGTGCGTTTTTTTTTTTTGTTTTTTTTTTTAGATTTTATTTAAACTTCAAATTCTTAGACTCTCATATGTATTCACACATTTTCCGGTAAAATTTATTCCTAGGGGGTTTCTGAGAGAGTCACAACATTATGCAATGTCCTGCTAGAATTCCAAGTTACAGAATACGAAGTTCAGAATAGTTTCCAGATTTTAAAAACTTTTTCGAAAACGGCTTCCTTGATATCACCTTTCCGGAAAAATTTATAGACGTACCAATAAACTGCCTCGAGTTTGACTGGTATCCAATGTAATCACATTCTGTTAGTCTTCCCCTTAAAATCCAAAAAGTATTATTCCAATTTATATGTAAGGGCCCCATATTGGTGAAAAATTGTCTATTCGAATTGTAATAATTGACTTAAAATGAAGTCGCATGAGTGTTTCATATAAGTTTTTTTTTCCATAGAGTTGCCAAGTTACGGATACAGGAAAATTTGGTAAATGTTGCCGTGATCCTAACCATAAAGATCCATGGGCAAACTTGAACAAATTTGATGATGGACAATATAATCCAGAAAATTATCAAGAAGAACCTCAAACAAATGATAATCAATTCGATGATGGGCAATATCATCCGGAAAAATATCAAGCAAAACCACAAGATAGTGAAAATGACTTTGACGATGGACAGTATCGGCCTGAAAAATATCCTGGAGAAAGTGATAATCAATTTCCAGCACAACAATTATATACCCCAGATCCAGCAAATCCGCATACAATAAAGAGACCAATGGGAATGTATAATATACCGTTCACGCCGATTCCAATAGCACATCAGCCGCAGAAACCACAACCGTCACAGCAACCTCATCATCCGTCATTGAGTCAACTGCAGCAATCGCCTACCCAACCGTTTCCAACACAAACACAGAAACCAAGCCAGCCTTATCCAACGAAAACCACTCAACCAAAACCAGCCCAGAATCCATATCAACCATCTCCGAGTCAGCCACAATATCCCAAACCATCACAAAATCCGTTTCAACCAAGCTCAAGTCAACAACCAAGCCAGCAATCATCTAACCAGCCGTCCCACACAGAACCTTCACAGGAAATATATAGACCATCTCCAAGTCAGCCTCAACAGCCCAAACCCTCAGAAAACCCATATAAACCGAGTCCAGGCCAACCCCAACAACAGAACCAACAATCTCCTAATCAGCCGTATCCTACACAACCACAACAACCTTCACAAAACCCATATCAACCAACACCAAGTCAGCCACAACAACCATCACCAAATGCGTTTCAAACAAACCCACATAATCCCCAAACACCAACCAAATCCACACAACCACAACCAACGCAGAATCCTAACGAACCAAGTCCCATAAAACCACAACCGCCAGGGCAGCAGTCACCACCTCAACCAAGCCCTTACGCACCATCTACGAGCGAGCCACAACCGCCTGGACATTCCCCAACACAACCGTCACAGGGATCATCTCCTAGTAAACCTCAACAAGCAGGTCACACGCCAAGCCCATACAAACCATCTCCAACTGAGCCACAACAGCCTGGACAATCCCCATCACAACCTTCACATGAATCATCTCCAACACAACCACAACAACCAGGTCAATCGCCGAGTCCTTACGAACCATCTTCAAGTGAGCCACAACAGCCTGGACAATCCCCAACAAAACCATCACATGAATCATCTCAAACTCAACCTCAAGTACCAGGTCAATCGCCGAGTCCTTACGAACCATCCCCGAGTGAGCCACAGCAGCCCGGACCAACTCCAACACAACCATCAGATGAATCATCTCCAACTCAACCCCAACAGCCAGGTCAATCGCCGAGTCCTTACGACCCATTTACAAATGAGCCACAACAGCCTGCACAATCCCCAACACAACCAACACATGAATCATCACCGACACAACCACAACAACCAGGTCAATCGCCGAGTCCTTACGAACCATCTCCAAGTGAGCCACAACAACCTGGACAATCTCCAACACAACCATCAGATGAATCATCTCCAACTCAACCCCAACAACCAGGTCAATCGCCAAGTCCTTACGAACCATATCCGAGTGAGCCACAGCAGCCCGGACAAACTCCAACACAACCATCTCATGAATCATCCCCAACTCAACCACAACAACCAGGTCAATCGCCGAGTCCTTACGAACCATCTCCAAGTGAGCCACAGCAGCCTGAACAATCCCCAACACAACCATCACATGAGTCATCACCAACTCAACCACAACAACCAGGTCAATCGCCGAGTCCTTACGAACCATCTCCAAGTGAGCCACAACAGCCTGGACAATCTCCAACACAACCGTCACAGGAATCATCTCCAACTCAACCACAACAACCAGGTCAATCGCCGAGTCCTTATGAACCATCTCAAAGTGAGCCACAGCAGCCTGGAGAATCCCCAACACAACCGTCACAGGAACCATCTCCAAGCGAGCCAACCCAACCAGGTCAATCGCCGAGTCCTTACGAGCCATCTCCAAATGAGCCCCAGCAGCCTGGACAATCTCCAACACAACCATCAGATGAATCATCTCCAACTCAACCTCAACAACCAGGTCAATCTCCGAGTCCTTACGAACCATCTCCGAGTGAGCCACAGCATCCCGGACAAACTCCAACACAACCGTCACATGAATCAACTCCAAGTGAGCCACAGCAGCCTCAGCAATATCCAACACAACCTTCAGATGAATCATCACCAACCGAACCACAACAACCAGGCCAATCGCCGGGTGCTTACGAACCATCTCCAAGTGAGCCACAACAGCCTGGGCAATCCCCAACACAACCATCAGACGAATCATCTCCAACTCAACCCCAGCAACCAGGTCAATCGCCGAGTCCTTACGAACCATCTCCAAGTGAGCCGCAGAAGCCTGGGGAATCCCCAACACAACCGTCACAGGAATCATCTCCAAGTGAGCCACCGCAGCCTGAGCAATACCCAACACAACCTTCAGATGATTCATCTCCAACTGAACCTCAACTACCAGGTCAATCGCCGAGTCCCGACGAACCATCTCCAAGTGAGTCGCAGCAGCCTGGGCAATCCCCAACACAACCATCAGATGAGTCATCTCCAACTCAACCCCAACAACCAGGTCAATCGCCTAGTCCTTACGAACCATCTCCAAGTGAGCCTCAGCAGCCAGAGCAATATCCAACACAACCTTCAGATGATTCATCTCCAACTCAACCTCAACTACCAGGTCAAACGCAGAGTCCCTACGAACCATCTCCAAGTGAGCCACAACAGCCTGGGCAATCCCCAACACAACCATCAGACGAATCATCTCCAACTCAACCCCAGCAACCAGGTCAATCGCCGAGTCCTTACGAACCATCTCCAAGTGAGCCGCAGAAGCCTGAACAATCACCAACACAACCATCAGTTGAATCATCTCCAACTCAACCACAACAACCAGGTCAATCGTCGAGTCCTTACGAACCATCTCCGAGTGAGCCACAGCAGCCTGAACAATCCCCAACACAACCATCAGATGAATCATTTCCAACTCAACCCCAACCAGGTCTATCGCCTAGTCCTTACGAACCATCTCCGAATGAGCCACAGCAGCCCGGACAATCCCCAACACAACCATCAGATGAATCATTTCCAACTCAACCTCATCAACCAGGTCAATCTCCGAGTCCTTACGATCCATCTCCGAGTGAGCCACAGCAGCCTGAACAATATCCAACACTACCATCAGATGAATCATCTCCAACTCAGCCACAAGAACCAGGTCAATCGCCGAGTTCTTACGAACCATCTCCGAGTGAACCACAGCAGCCCGGACAATCCCCAACACAACCATCAGATGAATTATCTCCAACTCAACCTCAAGTACCAGGTCAATCGCCGAGTCCTTACGAACCTTTTCCGAGTGAGCCACAGCAGCCTGAACAATCACCAACACAACCAGCAGTTGAATCATCTCCAACTCAACCACAACAACCAGGTCAATCGTCGAGTCCTTACGAACCATCTCCGAGTGAGCCACAGCAGCCTGAACAATCCCCAACACAACCATCAGATGAATTATTTCCAACTCAACCCCAACCAGGTCAATCGCCTAGTCCTTACGAACCATCTCCGAATGAGCCAGAGCAGCCCGGACAATCCCCAACACAACCATCAGATGAATCATTTCCAACTCAACCTCAACAACCAGGTCAATCTCCGAGTCCTTACGATCCATCTCCGAGTGAGCCACAGCAGCCTGAACAATCCCCAACACAACCATCAGATGAATTATCTCCAACTCAACCTCAAGTACCAGGTCAATCGCCGAGTCCTTACGAACCTTTTCCGAGTGAGCCACAGCAGCCTGAACAATCACCAACACAACCAGCAGTTGAATCATCTCCAACTCAACCACAACAACCAGGTCAATCGTCGAGTCCTTACGAACCATCTCCGAGTGAGCCACAGCAGCCTGAACAATCCCCAACACAACCATCAGATGAATTATTTCCAACTCAACCCCAACCAGGTCAATCGCCTAGTCCTTACGAACCATCTCCGAATGAGCCAGAGCAGCCCGGACAATCCCCAACACAACCATCAGATGAATCATGGTCCAATCACAACCTCAACAACCAGGGCAATCTCGAGTCCTGTACGATCCATCTCCGAGTGAGCAACAGGCAGCCTGAAACAATGCCCCAACACACCTACAGAGGAATTATCTCCAAATCAACCTCAAGTACCAGGTCAATCGGCCGAGTATACGAACCTTTTTTTTTCCGAGGGAGGCAACAGCCAGCCTGAACAATTCACCAAAACACAACCAGAAGTTGAATCATCTCCAATATCAACCCCAACAACAGGTCAATCGTCGATCCCTTTACGAACATCTCGAGTGAGACACACAGACCTGAAAAACAATCCCCAACACAACCATCAGATGAATTATTTCCAACTCAACCCCAACCAGGTCAATCGCCTAGTCCTTACGAACCATCTCCGAATGAGCCAGAGCAGCCCGGACAATCCCCAACACAACCATCAGATGAATCATTTCCAACTCAACCTCAACAACCAGGTCAATCTCCGAGTCCTTACGATCCATCTCCGAGTGAGCCACAGCAGCCTGAACAATATCCAACACTACCATCAGATGAATCATCTCCAACTCAACCACAACAACCAGGTCAATCGCCTAGTCCTTACGAACCTTCTCCGAATGTGCCACAGCAGCCCGGACAATCCCCAACACAACCATCAGATGAATCATTTCCAACTCAACCCCAACAACCAGGTCAATCGCCAAGTCCTTACGAACCATTTCCGAGTGAGCCACAGCAGCCCGGACAAACTCCAACACATCCGCCACATGAATCAACTCCAAGTGAGCCACAGCAGCCTGAGCAATATCCAACACAACCATCAGATGTATCATTTCCAACTCAACCCCAACAACCAGGTCAATCGCCAAGTCCTTACGAACCATCTCCAAGTGAGCCACATCAGCCTGAGCAGTATCCAACATCACCATCAGATGAATCATCTCCAACTCAACCTCAACAACCAGGTCAATCACCGAGTCCTTACGAACCATCTCCAAGTGAGCCACCACAGCCTGGAGAAACCCCAACACAACCGTCACATGAATCATCTCCAAGTGAGCCACAGCAGCCTGAGCAATATCCAACACAACCGTCACATGACTCATCTCCAACTCAGCCTCAACTACCTGGACAATCGCCATCTCTTTTTGGACCTTATCCAACTGAACCCCAGCGATTTGATGATGAAACATCGCAGAATCCTTATGAACCAAGTCCACCTCAAGTTCCTGCTCAATTCCCCACTCAACCATCTTATAATCCCTTTGAACCAGCTCCAACTAAACCGCATGTTCCAGGAGAGCAGCCGAATCCTTTCCAACCATTTCCAAGTGAGCCTCAACCATTCGGACCATTTCCAACGGAATCTACACAGAATCCTAATGATCCCTCTCCAACAAAACCAGACAGTCAGAGTCCGAGTCCATTCCAACCATTTCCCACGCAACAGCCTGGAGAATTCCCGATTATACCCTCACAAATTCCCCTTGAACCATCTTCATCTCGGCCCCAGCAACCTGGAGAACAGTCACCGAATCAGCCAACTCCTACACAAACCCAGCGATATGATGATGAACCTTTTACAACTCAACCCCAACAATCCGTTCCCACCGAGCATACTGATGAACCATTTTTCACTCATCCGGAACATCCCAACGAATCATTCCCTTCACAGCCACATCAGCCAGAGCCATTTGATTCTGAGGAACAGCCTCAAGAACCTTTCTCTGGTGAGGAATTCGAACCTGAATCTCAGGATACACCATCTCAACATTATTTACCGCCCTATGAAAGTCGTCCATCTCACGTAAATCGAGAAAGGCCAATATTTCCACCAGCTTATCCTGGGCCACCGTTAACACCACATCATAGACCTTTATCATCGTTTCCAGAAGACTGTGGTAACCGAAAACAGGTATAATATTAATGTTTATTATATATTATTTAATAAAATTATCAGGATGAAATTCTTCATTTATTATTTTAAAGGTTTATTCAGCATACCCAGATAAAACTGGATTTGGTGAATTCCCTTGGCATGTTGCTATTGTTTCCACAACCAACCGCAGTGTAATTTGCAGTGGCGCAATTATCGCTCCAAATGCAGTAATAACAGCAGCTCATTGCATTGAAAAGTATGTACATTTTCCACAATGAAATAATATACCATAATTCAGTTTTAATACAACGAACTGTATTGATACTTTCTTTTTTCATCATCAGAATGCAAGCACAAGAAATGTTAATAAAAGCCGGCGCATGGACACTAGGAATACCCGGACCAAAGGAAGCACAGATAAAATTGGTCGCCGCAACTGCTATTCATCCTGTTTACAATTCTGGATCACTGGTTAAAGATCAAGCGATTATTTTTACCGCAGATCCATTCCAATTTGACGAGCATGTTGGTAAAGTGTGTCTACCGCGATCTACACCGGAAGAGTATGTACCAAAATCGGATGTTTGCTGGCTGACAGGTTGGGGCCGAAACGTGGTGCAAAGTAATTTTTTGTTTTTTTAAGCTTATTTATTTTATTTTTAACTCGGTGTATTGATTATTTCTTTCTATTTCATTACAGAAAATATAATCGGAAGCGTTATGCACAAAATTTCAGTGACAGTGGTGCCGAAGTATCAATGTGAAATATCTTTGAAAACTTATTTAGGGAAATTTTTCACATTAAATCCAGGTTTCACTTGCGCTTTACCACCTGTGCGGCAAGATCTTTGCAAAGTAAGTAATTTAAGTTATCGTACTGGCTTTTGATTTGTTAAGGTTTGTCAAAGTAGGAAGCTTTCCTCTAAAACGGCACTTTACGGTATAATATTCCTAAATCTAATGCTAGAATACCAATTTTGAGCTTGCAATGCGTATTTACACAATGAGTTTCTGAGTTTTTTGGGGAAATTTTTCGGGTTCCAATAATTTTCTTTAAACTAGGAATGCTAATTTCACTAAATCTATTTTTCACAGGAATTTTATTAACTTAAAACATTTTGCAGATCGCTGGAATAAGTTACATTAACTTTAAATGCTGTACGTTTTGCGATAGAGCACGCTGGCATAGGTAACTTTCTGAGGCAGCATTAACTTTAAACTACTGTTACGTTTTGCAGATAGAGCACGCTGGCATACATACAAATATAGTTACATTAACTTTAAACTGCTGTTACGTTTTGCAGATAGAGCACGCTGGCATAGAAAT
The DNA here is from genome assembly GCA_011037195.1 of Triatoma infestans. NCBI lineage: Eukaryota > Metazoa > Arthropoda > Insecta > Hemiptera > Reduviidae > Triatoma > Triatoma infestans. Next base: position 251,165 of record JAAEAF010000094.1, on the reverse strand, counting down.
ATAGTTACATTAACTTTAAACTGCTGTTACGTTTTGCAGATAGAGCACGCTGGCATAGAAATATAGTTACATTAACTTTAAACTACTGTTACGTTTTGCAGATAGAGCACGCTGGCATAGAAATATAGTTACATTAACTTTAAACTGCTGTTACGTTTTGCAGATAGAGCACGCTTGCATACAAATAGTTACATTCAGGTACACTCTACAACCCTAGAACCAACAACTGTAATTTTTATACTGAAAGCAAAACTGGGGCATTTGCCAAAAGTTAAAAATAGTAATTTTATTTTTAAAAACTATAATCGTTTATAATTTTATCAGGTAGATATCGGCAGTCCTCTAGTATACGATCGCGGTGATGGACGATTTGAAATCGCTGGTGTTTACAGTTGGGATGCAAAATGTACCAGCGATGCACCAGCAGTTTTCTCCACATGTGATGTAGAATGGATACAAGATGTAAGTATATATACCTAAACAATAGAAAAATTTTCAATTAAACGTATAAAATAAAATCAAAAAATTTTCTCAATAGCTGTATCTTATTGCAAGTATTGCAACTACTATAAAAGATCCTTTTGATGGTGCAACAACAATGCAAAAAGAATGACATTAAAGAACATGCCACTGTATGGTGCACGGACAGGTCGAGGACCCCTGAAAGGAGTGGGGTCCGGAGTGTTTGGACCAAAGGCCAGATAATTAGAGTCTATGGGCAAGTTTCTCAGCATCCTCCTGGCAGAAATTCACGCAACAAATTTATCCGGTTTAACCTCGATAGGAAATATCGGAATCAGGAGATTATTGTCATATCCAGTTGCAAGGCCGCTAATAAAGCACTGAGTTCATATGCCATTAATTCAAGAATGGCCAACTCAATGACTTGAACAAGAATAATACAGTTACCATATTTTGGGTGTCTGGGCATGTTGGCAGGAAATGAGCTGGCTGACACCCTTTATGGAGTTTGAAACTTCTATAGGATAAGCGACCAGTTGCTTCGCAAAGTGCTCAGAAATCAGGAGGAAGTGAAGAGAACACAGCTCTTGAAAATCCTCCCACCCCTGAAGCAAACTAAAATCTGCCTGGGCGGTTATAACCAGAAAAGATCTGAAGCGTGCATCAGTCTGAGTAAAAATAGGCTTCGCATGCTGACAGGTTTCCTCACGAAGCATTCTAGAGTCAGGGGACAGCCGAAGAAGCTGGGCCTTGAACACGATAGCACCTGCAGATTCTGTGGGAAGATGGAGGAGACTGCAATACACCTTCTGACGGGCAAGGGACGCCTCCATCCACAGAAAATTTGGAAGCTTGCGTGGTTACCAGTTGGAGGGAGGGATTGTCTAGGTTACCGGTTGTTGGAGGAAGATATATGCTCAATATCTTTCTCTTTATTTATGATCAAAAACCAGCTTATTTAACAACAGATGATAAGAATCTAATATTTCATATATTTCAATCCTGACAGACTAATGAATCCACAAAACATTCAACCCAATATCTTTCATTCTAATATTCCAGATAAGGATGAAATTTTGTATAAATATAAGTGGTCACTTACGCTCTCTATATTTGTCCGAAGAACCACTTATTTAATACAACAGCTCCTAAGTTGTATGTATGATGGTGAAATACACACATAATGCTCAACAGTTTTCCAATCTACATCTTTTATTCAAATACTTCCGTTAGTTTTATATTCTAATAATGTGTCAGAGACGTTGGTATTTTGCTTTACGAATTTCACACGCAAAATACTTTGCAATTGATAGGGATGTGGAGAAACATTCAGATTTTGTACCAATCAGAGCCACAAGTGACTAGCTAGCTACTATGGTCGCCGATCCCAACATTTAACGCACAATGTAATGTCAAAGCTTAGACACATGGTATACACATAGTTTATCTAGTGCTGAAACTGACACTGTCCATCAAGACATTCTGACGATGGGTGAATGTCCATCCCGAATTTTTGAAGACATATATATAATAATCGCTTATTAATTATATATTTCAGGTACTCACTACACCGGTAGAAAAATTAATAGCAAGCCAGAGTAAACCTAAAATTACTGCATTTTTCATTGTAGACATTGATAAAAAGCCAGGGTTTGCCCAAGGTTATGGGAAATAAAAGACAAAGCTATTTCTATGTACAAAAATGTATTTCAAATTTGGGCATTTTATAATATATTTAAATATTTTTAATGTGATATAATCGTCTATTTATAGTCAGGTATAATTTTTAAATTATTTAAAAAGTTACTTCTTAAAAAATTATTTAAAAAGGAAAATAAAACTATTAATTTTTTATCTAGTTATTTCCATAATATGTTTTTTATTTATTTATTTAATTGATGAAAACTTGATTCTTTAAACACTTTATTTTTATTGGAAAACTTGGTGCCAGGAAAGTGTAAATATGTAGTTAGTTTTTGTTTTTAAGAAGAAAAAGGTAAACAATAAATTTTACAAATCCCTTTTTGAATTATTTTTTCTTGAGTATACCCTTCCAAAAACATAACTTTGTCTTAATGTAATTAACATTCTTCCCAAACACGATCTTAAGTTTAAAGAAAGTCTAGAACTTACCTGCCAGTTTTCAAATAGACCATATAGAGCTGCAATCTGACAGACATTCAATTTAAAGAATGGACTTAATAAATACCACCAATGCAGAGCTTAATATCCCTCGGCTCACAATCCTGGCCTTATACATATCTCCACTTTTTGGCAACATCAATATTGGTGAGCAACTATTTTGAAAGGATGAAGTAAACGAAGAGTAAAATTAGATCCCAAATATCTGTTAGAGCAGCTTGAGAACTCGCTGAGATTTGTTACTACTTCATCCAACCATATATTGTAATATCAGTTTCACAAATACAATGTCAGCTATCTCACCAGTTTTATGCTGTCCGCTTTTACTTTTATAGTAATATGTTTAAAATATTAATAAAGTTCTGGGTTACATTGGAAGTTATAGAAGTTTTTTTTTTTTTTTTTTTTTTTTTTTTTTTTTTTTTTTTTTTACGCTGGCACGTCGGCAGCTTCGGCCATACGCGTCCTAGCAGCGCAATAAAGACACGCCCTTCTAATGTAGGCGTCTTTGTCAGTTAAAAATATACGTAGGTCCTCTAGTGCAGGACATGAGTCTAGGTGGTTAGAGGTCATCTCGTCTCCTGTTTCACACAGAGTACACTCAGGGCTCTGCGCTACCCCTATCCTGTGGAGGTGCTTTTGGAGAAAATCGTGGCCTGTAAGGAGGCGGAAGCAGGCCACAAACCTGGCCCTAGGCAGATCTGCTGGAATCGCTCCTTGCGGCTCCCTGAGGACTTCCCAATGTTTGCCCTCCGCTACTATTCTTTGTTCCCTTATCCGGTCCCTGTGGACCAAGGTCTTAATAATTCTTTTAATGTCACTTAAGGGAAGGGGGTTATCTGGTTGTACTTCCTTTGTCCCTTGCTTGGCAAGCCTATCCGCTTGTTCATTGCCATAGATTCCGCAATGCCCTGGGACCCACTGAAAAACAACCTCGGTGCCACGATTCTGTAGGTTTGCCACAAGCGAGCGACACCGAACCACCGCTGAACAGTCGGTTATATTCCGACCCGTCACCGATAAAATAGCTGCCTGGGAGTCGACCAACAGAACTGCTCTTTTATCATTTCTATCTTGCAGTTGCTCAAGGGCCATCTCTATGGCCCTTATTTCCCCTCCGTGGTTAGTCCCTCTCAGCCCCGCGGGTGCAGACAACTGGAAGTGCTTGCAATAAACACCTGCTCCAGCATTTTGAACGGCGCCTTCCGCCGAGCCATCCGTATACACATGTGTCCATACTTCCTCTGGGTATCGATGAGAAATGGTCTCCATCGTGATTGCTTTAAGCTCCTCGGGTAAAGTATGCTCCTTGGAAACAGGTTGTATCAGATCCAGGCTGGAGGTTACAGACGTTACCGAGTGATGGTATGAGGGTAAGGGGAATTCTTCTCTGCTAAGACCAGTTAAGCCCCTCTTCCCTAATATGTCTTCAACCTTCGACACAAAGTTAGTTTGAGTTTTCAGCCTACTAGTTGCTGGATGGTATATCTTCCAGTACGTATTGTTTGTTCTTTTTAGTCTCTCATACATGATCATTGCCAACGCTTCTCTTCGCATATGAAGGGGCTCTACTTCCGCCTGCAGTTATAGAAGTAAGTGATATATATTGGAAGCGATATATTTGAATCGCTATATTATTTAGACCCGTAAAGATAGAAATCGCAAATGGATATTTTGATATAACACAATCTCTATCTTAAAACGGCTGGTGCGGAATTATGCTATAGCTGTGCGAAATTTGTGGAGTTGAGTTCAAATTTTGTATATGTAGTTAGTTCAGCGTTTTTAGGACGCTCTATTTTTTGGGCCATAATATAATTATCACTTCTCTACCTCCCAAGATTAGTATTGGTTGGTACACATATCTGTATTTATGTCAGGACAAATATATATAATTTGAAACTTAAAGAAAATCTGTCATTTCATATGTAATTACTTTTTTTTTTAAAATAAGAGAAAGTGTTGTGAGTTATGTCATTTCGTTCACACCTAAACAACATACCTCACACACACATAAAATATTCAACCTCAAAACATGTATGTATTGTGGAAACACAATTTCCAATACTTGATACCATATCAATACTTTCTCTTGTAGCAAGTAGATGGAGCAAACGATTGAACTCTCGGAGAGGGTTTTGGGGGAGCTGTTAACGTTAGGGTTCTATCTGCTGAGTAATTACTCAGTCTGTCCCAGCGCCTTAAGTTTATGGGGTTAAGAGGAGAGCTAAATATGTAACAAATATTGACAATTTGATTTGTGATAATTGCGGTAGAAATAAGTTGTGTGAATGTCTCATAAGTTAGGGTTTCTTTTGTTTTTTTTAAAAAAATGAGTGAGTGAATATGTTGCTGCAATATAATCACTTGCAGACTGATTAGACCAAAATTACAGAGATAATATATTATACATAATTTCATTAGATAATGAAAATAAATAAATATAATATATATTTTTTATTTTAGTGTATTGTATTTGTGATTATATCTCTAGTAGATAATACATTTATCGTGTATTATGCTACTAAATTACTGCTAATGTAACACGCATCTTCTTAAAAATGTTTTTATTTTCTTCTATTACAAACATAATTTAGTAATATTTTGTTAGATGCGACATTACTAAAAGTTAATATCATTTTATATAAATTTTAATTTCTTATTGTATTATAATTAATTTTTCTTTACTTTCTCTTGCTGCTGCTAACCGGAAGTTTTGTGATCGGGTCAAATTCCCGTTATCGAAGTTTTGAAGTCTCTTACAATGAAAAAGTAATTTTTAGAAAATAGCCTCTCTCTCTCTCTCTTTCTCTCTGTATGTATGTGTGTATGATGTGTATGCACATGTAATAATGTGAACAACAGAGCTCAAAAAGAAAAAATCTGACAAAGATCCTGCCCAAATCCTATGTTGAGGAAGTTATCTATTAAAATTGCTCAACCACTTTACTGTATGGAATTTTTCAATTTTTTGCGATTTTCTCCGAAACGGCACCCAACGATTTTTTTTAAAACTTGGTATATTAATTAACAAACAGCGACACAACTTTTATTTGAAACATTTTTTCCGGAAAAATTAATTTAAATTGGCTTTTTTTTGGAAGAGGAGCAGGTTTATGTTTGCCTCTAAAAAGTGCCTGCTACAGTTTATTATACAAATCTATCATTTAAATAATATTAACTAGAATCAAATATGTAGTCGAAATTCTGAGTTTGAAGAAATTCGATTAACCGGAAGTGCGTTTTTACCCAAGTTATTTCAGTTTTCTATTTTATCCCATAAATTTGTTACACTAACTATGAATATAGAGAGAACTGAATAAACTGAATTTACTCTCTGCAAGTCTGTGTTATCACACTGTCTGACAAACGCATCCTGAAGATGGGCGAACGCCCGAAACCGGTCGATGACCACAAAATGAAGCAGGCTACCACGGAAAATGTCTCTGATGCTTTCCAGCTCTGCGGAACCAACCACTACCACAACAATATAGAGAGACTTATCAGTATCACTTTTTCGGAGAAAGTTCATTTAAAGAAATCTGGGGGAGTGGGAGTATATGGTTTCCCATAAAGTCATTTTATTAAGTTCTAGATTCTCCAAATTGATATAAAATTGAAGACAAGTAAACATTTAGTAAAAAGTAAGTTTGGAGAAAATTTGTCACTTATATCCGTGTGTAAACTGCAGTAAGAGAAAGTCGTGTGAGCGCTTTATATCAGATTTTATTTATTGTATACAAACTTCTATCTTTATACATGTAAATCTATAAGTTTTGTCTAAAATATTTGCCTGGGGAAATCGATTTTAGAGTCATTTTTTAATTTGACTGGCAGATTTGATGTGGCAATAACGATATTACTAGTAGTTATTCTAATTACCTTAATAACAGTTTCTCATCCAATATTGATAATTTTGAAAATCTGTTTGGTTATTATCCACAATAATAGATGTTGACAAAAATTTCTTCTATTATATCTGCATAATACTTCTATTAACAAAGAAAAGAAAAGAAAATAAATCAATATAGCCATCTTTATAATACAGAAAGTTCTGTAAAAATTAGTTTAGTACTTAGCTAATCCTAGTAGCAACAATCCAGGTTACATAAAAACAGGTTACAAATCATGAAGTGTTTGGCTTTTGTTGTATTAATAACACTTGTTTATCTTCTGCCGCCTATATGTTGTGAATCACATGTAGCTGAAAACGATAATTTATACAAATGTATTAATTACATTGTTAATAAAACTATTTTAATGAATAAATTAATATTTTTAGGCGAAGAAGTACAAAATTACAAACTTGGTGAAGATTTGATAAAAAAAGTAAAGTGGCCGAAAATTATAATGAATTTCAATGAAAATCCACATAAATTAAAGCGAACAAAAGGTTTATATATTTTATTTCCAGATAGTAATACAACGGTCTATTTGAATTTATTTAAAATAAATAGTAAAAGTTTCAATTCAAAATATATCATCTTTACGGAATCAATGTTTTCAGTATTCAATTTGTTCGATCTTAGTTGGAAATTTAAGATAATCGACATTATAGCTTTGTATAAATCGAAAAATGATAATATTATAGTTTATACATATTTCCCTTATGGATCGCATGGTTGTATGTCAGCACAACCAGTTTTGATTGATGTTTGGTATAAACATTATTTCTTAAATAATTACACTTTGTTTTCAAGAAAAAAGAAACTTTACAACTACCATGGCTGCCCGATCAAAGTTACACTGAAAGATAAAACACAAGATAGTATAGATTCAAATACGGACGATCTATCGATAAAACTGTTGTTGTTTCTCAGTGGGAAAATGAATTTCACCAGGCAAATCAACGTGGTGGATATTGATGAAAATGCTTACGCTGCTGCTTATCAGAATTTCACTTCAGCTTCTGTAATCAGCGTTGCCAGAGGTGATTCTGATTTAGGTGTTGGTAGGTTTTCCCAGATTCTGGATTATCATCCGTCGGTGATCACGTCTAAGGAAATCTCTATGGATTGTTTTACCTGGGGTGTACCGATTAAAGCCGGTAGAGTACCAAGTATTTGGTCAGTTTATATAAATGAATTTGATGATATCACTTGGTCATTGATTATAGTAAATTATTTTTTAATTGCTTTAATTTTTAATTATTATAATTATATGTTTACAAATCTGATTATCAAGGAAAATGATACTGATTTAAACATGTTACACACTTATGGTACTTTTATCGGTATATCCATGAAAATCCATATGTTTACTTTTTCTAAAAGAATCATCTATGCTTATTGGCTGTTATATTCGTTTGTTATAATATCTGCTTACCAAGCATCTTTGGGCAGCCTGGTGACAGTACCGCCGGAAACATTAGAAATCGACACTACTGAATATCTATTACAAACAGATTTAGCATTGAAAAGTGAGCCGAAAATCTATCATGTCCTGAGCGCTTCCAGAGACACAAGCGATCAAATCAAACAGGTACTCAATAGATTCGAACTTCTTTTACCAGGTGATAATTTCTCCTCAGCTATTTATAATATTTATAAAAACCGTAACGCTGCTTTGTTTCATACTAGTAATAAATTGTTAAAAACTGAATATAGTATAAAATATAAATTGAATAAAACAAAAATCATACATATTTCAAATGATTGTCTAATTACATCGCACAATTCGCCATTAATACTGAAAAAAGGTAATTTATTATTAGAACCAATAAATGATTACATTACAAGACTTTTTGAAAGTGGTATATTACATTACTGGGATAAAAATAACATAAAATTTAAAATGCATAATTTAACAAACATGCAATCACAATCAATGAACATTACAAATTTATTTGGTGGTTTAGCAGTATTGTTTATTGGTTATATTATAGCTACATTTGTATTTATTGCTGAAATTTTGTCAAAAAGGTTAAATTTTTAATAAAAGATGAAAATTAATTCGGGATTACTTAAAATTGTTTTGTTCTTTATACAGTAAACCTGGTTTCTTTGTGATTTATTTGTGGCAGTGTTGCCAATTAGTCTTCAAGTAGGGAATTTAGCTGCTGAAAACTCAGCGCAAGTAATAGATTATCACATACTTATTTAATTATACTTCTTATAGATTATTATTAGTTGTAGATTATTGGCATTTTTGTTATTGATTTTATTTTCCTTTAGTTCTGTAAGAACGATTTACAAGGAAAGTACATTTGATATTGCGATCCTGTCAAATTTTCGAAATTGAATGAATTTTCATGGAAATATATGTTTTGAGTGCGAACAAAAAATTTGTTGAGTAAATAGTTTACGAATAAAAAATATCCATGGTAAATGGAATAACAAGTTTCAGCTTTCTGCGGCTTTTTTTTTTTTTGAGATATTTTGAGGTATTCCAAGGACCTCATAACAAGTAGTACTTCCCCGTGAAAACTTAATTTCGTAAAATTGACTAGATCGGAATACTTCTTCTTACAGCAGTAGGAGAAAATAAAACAAACAAGTAAGAGCTGTATGGTTGGCAACAATGTTTTTACTGAACAATGAACAGCGGCAGCACTGTGCGTGCAAAAAAATGTAGCACAATTTAAAATAACTTGATATACAATCATAGATATCTTATCGATGATTACTGGTTTCTATGAGAGCCATATCGTGACACATGTTAACCGACTGATTGTTACTGTTGATAATTTGAAATTTATACTTTAATTATCCTATTAAAAAAAAAAAAATTATTCCAGACAAAATAAACTGTACCTTTCACTACTTCACCAAATTGTTTTTCAGAATCAATAATTATTACGTAAAGTTTAGTTCAGTTATTATAATCGAATGTTGAAAAAAAAATGTTATCCGTGCGTGTAGGAAAAATTTAAATTAAAATAATATACAATTTTGTTTTCATAATTACAATAAATGGTTTTATTAGTGAATAAGAGCTGTTTACATTTTTTATTAATTATTATGCATGTAAACAGTAAACGGCCGATATTAAATACATTGACCGATATAATACATTTTGAAAATGTCAAATTATTTTTATTACAAAAAGATTTATGGCAACCATTTGTTTACAGTTTTCATGGCGATAGATGCATTATGGTATGTGTTTCTAAGAAAATTTGAGTTTAGTTAAGGTTTCATCTTTACTTTCTCATATTGCTTAAGAAAAGGTATTGTGATCATAGAAATATTTTCAAAATTGTGTTATCATCGGCAACAGTGTATAATATATTGTATAGAACATAAACAATTTTTTTGAGGAAACCATACACTACCCTCCCCCCCCCACACACAAAACTTCTTTAAATAAACTTTCTCGGAATAAAGTTTTCAACAAATGTGATAGGTCTCTCTGTATTCATATCACTGCAACAAATTTAATGAAATCCGTCGGTGTTTCTCGCACTTCCGGTCAACCGATTTTCTTCCAATCCAGAATTTTGACAACATATTGAATTAAATGATAGAATTGTATAATAAACTAAAATAGCATTTTAGAGGAAAACATAACCCCGCCCCTCTCCCAAATACCACCTTAAATGAATTTTTCCGGAGAAATGTTTCCAATAAAAGTTCTAGCTCTTTGTATGTATAGTTAATTTACTAAGTTGAAGCCGTGTTGTGAAAAATCGCAAGAAGCTGAAAAATACATTCACTACAGTGGTACTTCCGGTTGAGGAATTTTGACAGGTAAGTTCCTACGGATCCCATGGTGATACTCTAACGAAATGTCAAGTATGAACTATGCTGACATAATTTCGTTTCTGAGCTATGCTGTTCTCATATATATATAGTCAGATCATTTTCAAAAAACCACTTTTTTGGAGTCAGGGACTCTCGAAATGTGGTATTTCCGGTAAAAACTCGATATCGAAAATTTTACACGATCGCAATACTTTTCGCAACAACAAGTTAGTGAGAAAAATAGGTCACCAACGTCTGGAGGGAGCCAAGGAATGGATCTAAACATGTGTAAAATTAGAAACTTCAAGAAAATTGGCAATTGGAATCAAGTAAGAATCATATTAAATTTTTGTTTTTATTACAGATATCACATGACAATTCCACATTCGCAAATATATTACTAAAACCCTTACACAATATACACGAATCTCCCGCATTGTTTTATGCAAATTTAAAAGAAATAGAAAACAGATGCCACAGTTTTCTAGTATTGGCAAAGAAGTTGGACAAATTACAAAAGCTGTTGATCCGGCTCCCTAGATGGGCAGACGATCGTATATTATGTTTAATTTATACAACTACTGATAGAGAATTGGATACATTTCTTAAGGTAAGTAAGAATAATAAATTGGGGTAATTCTATTGGTTGCAGTTTGGTTATTTAATCGTTCCGTTATAAGTGCCATAGAGAAAATATCGAACTTAACATTTTCGCCTAGCTATAAATCCAGTTCATATCTCTCACAACATCTCGAAAAATATACTTCTAATCAGCAAATCTGGAAGAAGACGATTTACAATCAAACAATATGGAAACAAGTTTTCGATTTTTGAACCAATGTTAAAAGTAACTAACTGAATCAAGTGTTTCTTCTTGGTTCTTCCGAACAACTATAATACACCTGCCTACTAATCTGGTATTTTTCTGTGAGGGTACAGTGCATTATAACCACCTTGAAGATCTATGTACCCTCTGTTGGTCTATGGCTGAAGATATTCTCCTAGGCCTAAAGCACCACTCTTTCCCGGTCTATTTCTTTTAAAAATTTCATGCCCTGGAACAGTTCTGGCGAGAGTATATGCTTCCTACATCTGTATGTTAAAACATTTCTGAATGATAGCAAGTTTCCTACATCTCCCTTAGAATTTGCAGGGCGCCATCACGTTCTGTTTGCCTACCATCTCTTCACATGAAACTCCTCTTAGATCTTTTCCTCCTTCATTTCTAAGCTCTTTCTTGGAGCGGCTAGCCCTTGTCCCACAAAAGGGTCCGGGACCCATGAAGCCGTTATACACTTATGATTGCTGCACACCTACCTTACCAGATTAACGGCTACCTCGTTGCCATTAAATGCCTGGCACCCAATAAAAAATAATAACTGTAACATTCCTGCCCAGATCACTGGATTTGCATTGCCAAAATATCTCCAACTGATGGATCCATAAACACTATATTTTACTCGGATTATCGGAAAGAATCAAATCTCCTGTTTCAGCAGTTTCGAGATTGAACTAGACATCCTAGTTACGTCATTTAGTTTAAGAGAACTTCTTCCTAAAAGATGCTGGAATGTTTGCCCACCCTCTCCAAATGTCTGGACTTTATGGTCCAAACACTCGTTGCTCGGTTTTGTTACTATTAATCACCCTCGTGGAGCCTAGTATTTCCTAGTCATCCTATTTCTAGGAGAGTTCCAGAAAGTTAGCCGGCAGCCACGGGATTCCCACTTTCTTTTGTCACTGCATCCTTTCCTTTCAATCCCAATTCTCTGAGAGATGCTTTTTTTTGGCCGCTGGGAGTGGTGGACATATTTTCAAGAATCGTGACGCCCCTGCTTGTATCCCAGCCTAACAACACTGCCTTGAACTCACAGAAGCTGCAGTTGAAGTTGGGTTTTATCTTGTACAAAAGTCTGGCTTACCATGTCATACACATATTTCCTATAACTGTACTATTGACTACCCAATTCAAACATGAATTCCATACGAGACACTAAATACATCTAAATGACAGTAAATTTGGCCACTTCCTTCTAAACCCGGACTCGCCAACAAACACAATATTTCAGTATGGACAGACAAACAAATATTATAGGAAGGTCTTTTTTCCCCCCCAAGGCCAACACTACAAAATTTGGTGATGCACAAGTAATATTCGTAAGATCACAAAATTTAACGATTGGTTACCAGATGGAACAACCAATTACACAATTTCAGAAAGTTGATTTGAGCCGAAATATTTGGGAAAGAAATGTAAGTTTTAACTTCATATCATTAATACGAGTATTTATTCAAATATACTAAACTGAACGATTTAATATTTTATAATTTCAGTATGATGGTCTTGATCAATTTTCTGGTCGTGAAATTGTAATTAGTACTATGAATTTCTCAATTTATACGAAGATTTGGCCTTCTAATAAAACTAATCAACCAGGTATGGTATTTCTGAATATTTTAACAAAAAATGATAGATACTATGTAATCATAATGACAGCATGCATTTCGAGGAAAGTCTTAGAATTCTATTAACTTCTAATCATTACACAGGCTCCACTCTTAGAAATCTATTCATTTGTGCAATTAAAAATGGGTGTATTGAGCGGTGAACATATCATAAAACTATATTCAGCGGTGAACATAGTGCTCCATAAAATATAAAACTACAGCGTAATGTTTTGATCGTTTTGCCACCAGAAGGCACTGGTTACTAGTCTAGTGCTGCCATCTAGGCGAAATTAGATTGCTTACTCTACTGATATAAAAATAAAAAATCTGGTGTGAAACACTCAACGACTTCCTCTTCTGTAATATCACAATTCTAATTCTGTTATAAGTGTTTGGTTCACCTTGACACTCAGATAAATGTATGTATGGTGAAGCGCCATGAAAACGCCATTGAAGAGTGCGCAGCCAAGCTGAAGGGTGCCCTCCCCCAAAACCCCTCTTAAATGAATTTTGCCGGAAAAGTGTTTAAAATAAAAGTTGTAGCTCCTTATATGTGTAGTGAACCTTTGAAGTTTAAAGAAAATCGTTGGAGCCATTTTTAAGAAAATCGCAAAAAACTGAAAAATTCATTAGTAAAGTGGTATTTCCGGTTCATCGATTTTGATCAAAACCTTATTAACAGATCCCATGCAAGCACAATGTATCAAGTTTAAACTTTCTACAATATTCCGTTATTGAGTTATGTTGAACACATCATACTCACACACACTCACACTTCTAAAAATCATTTTTTCTTAATCAGGGGGACCTCAAAACGTGTATATCCCGTAAAAAAGAAAATTTCATATGATCGTAATTACTTCCCCCTGTACCGTTAAGAGAAGGAAATACACCGCTTCTATGCTCTCTTCTAGACATATATTAGTTGGTATTGTGTATTTTGTCTCTAACTCTTGTCTATTAAATGTGTTAGGCACTAATTTCAAAATTTTGAATTTTGCAGTCAAACTTGACGGGTTAGAACTAAACATATTCCAAGAGATGACCAAAAGGATGAATTTAACGTATAAACTGCTGTTACAACCACAAGGTATTGGTACAAAAAAGAATGGCCATTGGAAAACTGGAATACTGGGCGATGTAGCTGAGAACAGAGCCGACATTGGTATCCGTGGGTTTTGGATGTCCATGGATAAGGTGAACAGCGGTATTGAAATGTCATCATCATTCTTAAGTATCAAGCTGATATTTTTAGTTCCCAGACCAAAGCGATTGTTGGGTGATTGGTATGGTGTATTTCAACCATTTACAAATTACTTGTGGGGCGTCATTGGGATTACGCTAATTGTCTATACCTTTGTTCTGTATGGTTTAAGTAAATTGACAAGATCTGTATTCAAGGCTACAAGCAAAAGTAAGTATATAAGTTCATTTACGATTCACGTGGAAAGTAGTCGTATAACATACTAAGTTTCCCAAATTTCTTTGGTAGAATTGCAGAAAGTAGATTTCTGGCATGTGCTATTTGTAATACACTTTTGTTGCAATACACTCCGTTAAAAAAATTTAAAAGATTTCAGTACATAATCAATCACTGTCCCATTTGACGAAATACAACGTGGACGTTAAGCGGCCATTTTTTTAATGGAAGCTATAAAAGTCATCGCCTATTGTTGCAGGTATGAAAACGTTTGACAGTGTATTCCTTCAAGTTTATGCCATGTTGGTATTTGGAAGCTGGCCGAAAGTTAATACATCTGCAACTCCTCTACGACATTTGTTTACCTGGTAAATTTACTTTCTTTTACTGCAGTATTCGTAATTGAATTTTCAGCGGAAGTGCCTCTTGAGGGGTCCCCTGAATTAAAAAAAAAATTGTATTTAACAAAACACGAATAACAATTTCGCTTACTAAATTATATCTAAAGGGAATAAGTATCGGTCCCTCACTGTATAGGACTAGAGAGTAATAGTTACATAGCGACAGAGTAACAAGTGTTGATGGAATATTAGTTATAGCCTTGCAGGCTTGCACTCTACAGGCCTCCGGTACAATACTGATTGTTGCATCAATTTTGTTCTTTTTTTTTATTATGCAATTTTTCCTTGTTCGTTTGTCAAGATGAAGAGTTAAGCTTTCACCGGTAGTTTGTAGTGGCAATTCCAATATCTAACAATATGTGAGGTGTCCTAGCTATGTGCACTTCCACCATTACCCGATCGTAATACTTTACATTTACGGTGATGAGAGGAAGTAGACATTTCAAAATTCTCTTGGTCCTTCAAAAAAAAAGAAGAAATTATCTCCGACTTTTCTAAGGAAATTTGTTCAGTCTTAATTAGTTGTAATGCAATAGAGCGACACAATTCATAACCAGTTCCTACTTCGCAAACAATTTATAAGAAATTCTGAATTAAACTCCAGCCATTCTAGAGAGTAGCAAATTAAAATTAATTATTGTATACAGTCTGAAATCTAATGCGCAGTATTGCGATCGCGCTAGATTTTCGATATTGAGTTTTCACCGGAAATACACGTTTTGGGGTCCCCTGAATACAAAAAAAAATGTTTTTAGCGAATGGTCTTTGTGTTTATTAACACAATATCTCAAAAATAAAGCTGAAACATGGTATTCTATTTAGGTACTATCACCCCATCAAGCACCAAGATTTCGGACGCAAGTGCGACTTCACTGATATTTAGGGGGATTCATGATTTTATCGAAAATGGCGGTGTACTGATTTTCTTCAAACTTCATATACTACCTCACTAAACAATCACAGTTATATTTGAAACATTTTCCCGAGAAAATTGATTTTTTGGGTGAGTAGTGGGGAAACAGTACCTTCATGCTTTCCTCTAAAGTACCACTTCACTATAATACATGGTTTAACCACCTACACAATATTAATATACATTAGATTTCCAAAGTTGAAGAAAATCGATTAAACCAAGTGCAATTTTGCAGAATACGTTTTTGGGTTTTTTGTTTTTTTCGCAAAAAAACGGTTACAATGCTTTTCTGTAAACTTGGAATACTTGCTGCATAGATGGAAACTTATCTCACTTATTTGAAACATTTTTCTGAAAAAAATTATTTTAGGGCGGTATTGGGGGGGGGGGGCTGTCAGTGTTTAAATTTAAAATTTGCACAACATTTGTTGGTTTTGATATAGAGCGCTCCACATAAAGCCTTTCAGGGATATAAGCAAATTCCCCACTGTTGCGTCGAAGTTACAAATGTCTCTGTGTTGGTGAATGACTCATCTGGTTCAGCCCAGCGCGCTCGTTTGTCCGGCTTCCTAATTCCCTTAGCCATTTGTCTCCCGCCTTTTTTCTGAACTAAAGATAAATAATGACTCAAAAATTAGGAAGCCGGACAAACGCGCGCGCTGAGCTGAACCAGATGAGTCATTCACCAACACAGAGACATTTGTACATGCTTAACACCCACCATGATTTCTGGCCAGCCCAACTAAACGTAGTTAAGCTGAAATCTTAAAGCAAATTTCTTAATTAAATTGCGTTAATTAGAATAAGAGAAAATCGTGTCAGTGTATCGCACCAGATTTTTTTCTTTTTTTTTAGGTGGGCCATATTTGCTTTGCTTATATCTGCATGCTTCTCAAGCAGCCTGATCTCCAAGCTTACCACTCCAACATATACTAGATCTGTTAATACAATACAAGATTTCCTTCAAGAAGGTTACACTTGGCCATTAAGGATTCCAGTATCCTTAAATACTTTGTTTAATTATAATGTAGGTTTGTTTGTTATTTTGTGTAAGATTTAGCTTTTATTTTTGTTATATAGTATATAGATTATTTTATTGAAAAGATTGTCGCAGGGTCATGATCGGATGTAAGATCAGCTGCAGCTGAAATCTGCGCATCCCCGCAGCCAGCTGCTTATTATGTGACCTTACCTGAGAATAATCTAGTTTAAAACAGTATTAAAGTTTTTTATATTTAATATATTTTAATGTTGAATATTATTTTGACAGGACGAGACACATAGAAGATGGTTGATGACTAGAGTTGTTTATGTAAACAACACAGAGGAATATAACAAAATCTTAGAAACTAAACATAAACAAGTAATATTAGGTTATGAAATCAATAATAGTTTTCATGTGTTTGATGAAGAAATTAAAGAAGAAATATTAAACAAATATGAAACTACAAACCAGCATTTAATTGAATATTATGTGGCATTTGCATTACGAGAAGGATCGATTTTCAATCAGGGCATCAACAGGTATATTACATACCTTCGTGAAACCGGTCTAATACAGCATATAACAAATATGGAAATTAGACAGAAAGCTGCATTCAAAAGTTCTGTACTTAAAGTAAGGAGGCATGAAAATTATATTCAGCATGAATCTTTTAAAAGTTTAACTCTGGATGAATTAAAAGGAATATTCGCAATTCTGATTGTAGGGCACAGTGTGGCCCTGTTCACTGTTATATTGGAAAGATTATTTAAAATGAAATATATGAATATGTAACCAGTTTACTAGGATTTATACATTTATTTATATTGTAAATATACATCTATATAAATAAAATTCTGTTATTGTCTGAACGTATTATTTTGTGGGGTCGCCCATCATTTTCTTAATAATAATGTAAAATTTACAAACAAAAGAGATTGGCCAAGCTGACAATTCTCCCAGTAACTCTTTTAATAATGATTTGCCCGATAAAATGAGCATTTCAGGTGGAAACTTCGACATCAAATATTTGATACGATTACAATACTTTCTTTAACGGGAGTTGAAGATTTTTTTACTAATAACTTGAAATATTAATCAAATATGAAATTTTTGTCTCATCTGTTGCATGCAGTTACTTGGGGAGTAGCTACCCCACGGGTTACCACAGCTCAGTACTCCATGCACTCCGTCAGAACAGTACACAATACACTTAAACTACATACACTTTACAGACAAGGACAAATACAGTACATAAACTAGGGTCTCTGTCCCCAGTTAATTGGCGTAAGCCAAGAGAGAAGGAAGGGATTAGCTCAGTGGTAGCGCGCTGGACTATCAACCGGAGGTCCCGGGTTCGAATCCAGCATGCTGCCCTTAGATTTTCTCTCTCTAGGAGCCTCTACAACTCACTGTCCGGTGATGAGTAGTTTGTCTGCTGCTAGAGAATATTGCTTGGAGGCGTGCACTGAGAAGGCTCCGTGGGGCACAATAGGTCCTACAGGTCGCAGTGCGATAATCCCCTGCAACAATTTACCGAGATGTCGGATGTTTAGAAAGGAATGGTAATAAAGCAAAAAACCACGGCAACCTGAAAGATCTCCTGAGACTGGCTTGATGCCAGGGTTTCTATATAGAATGTAATCTTATAGCCTGTGAAGTGTAGAATGTATTAGTGTAAATGAATGTGTGTTTGCCTGTGTGAATACGCTAAACCCAAAGACTTGTACATATCCACTACCTCTGCAGGTCTTATTTGTATTCTGTGAAGCTGGAAAACACTTGTAGCTAACAAAGTATCAGGGGTTGTTCCTGTTATAAGTCTAGGATAATCCGCAGGGATGCCAGGATCGCTGAGTAAATGGTTGTTGCTCCGCATCCACCCAATGGTTATCATTTGGCATATCACTTTCAGCTTTCTGCAATTCTTATTTTTAAGATATTTTGTACTCTCTCTCGCACACACATACACACAACATATATGCGAACTGTTTCTTCAGACTCTCAACGATTTGCGCTGGGAATCGCTTCCAACTTATTCTCCGGACTTGACAACCAGCGATTTTTCACCAGTATCCAAAACTGTAAAAAAAAGAAAAAAAATAACTGCATGGGATGAAATTTAAGGGCCTACAGATTGACAAGTGGATAAACAACACACCAAAAAACTTGTTTTGAAGAAAGCCTGTAAAAAAATGTTGTTCACTCAAAGACAAGTATATCCAGTTAAATGGAAATCACCTTGAATAATTTATTTGTAATACTGGCAAAAATGAATCAAATTCCTAAAACTTTAGAAATATCCCTCTCACACATTTACAACTTGCTAAAAATATTCCTTTCAAACTCAACGCAACCTCAAAAATAAATTTCAAAAAGTTGGCATGAACCTTCTTACAGCCGTAGATGAAATAACAAATAGATTTAATTAATAAAACAGGTCAACCAATCAAAGAAATCAATTCTTCAAATCCATAAATAAACTGTCGGTTTAAATCTGATAAAGTGTGGGTCAGATGTATTTATTCCCATGTTATCTCAACGCGTATCACTTTTGTTTATTTTTCTTTTTAACCTATTGAAGGTGATAAAAATCTCTACAACAGCTTGCATGATCGTGAAAATGTGATTTTGGATTCGCATGTTCTATTTTTTTTTTTTTTTTTAATAAAACTCCATTAAGCTCAAATCATATTTAAAACATGTAAATTACTTTTGTACCAGTTTCCTGTTGGGTCAGACATACTTAAATTCTTCCCCCATCCCATTCTTAAAAGACAAAAATTGTCCAATATGTTTCTGCTCGCATATGTTTATTTAGGTATAAGTTTATGTGAAGGTAATAACCTATACACTGCTATGGATGATGTAATCGATATTCATGACGATCGGATTGAAAAATTAGATAAAATTTTCTCCTATACACTTCAAAAGTATTTATGCATGCAGGTAGGTGTTGAAGATAAGAATCTTTTTGTTTTCCAATTTTATTTTAACTTTCACTTATTGCATTAAGAACTATTGCTGGCGTTTCTTTTCTAAATTGTTGTCACCGGAAATATATATTTTGAAATGTGTCGAAGTATGAAAAAATGGGCCAGGAAAGGACTCTCTTCACATTATGTTTGTGTCTGTAAAAAACATAAATCAAATACGAAAGAAAATAAGAAGCTCAAATCTTTTCCGTTTACTTCCTGTTCTAGATGAAATATTACGAGTGGTGAACATTAAGTTATCTAGTATTCAGGTCCTTTGAACACGAAAAAAAGTGTATTATGACCGATTTTTCTATATTATATGTGCTTAAACCAAATCCTTCAAATGTGAAAAATCTATATTTCAGTAGCCACAATGGATGCGATATAAACGTTTCAGTCAGAATCTCATCTGAATTTTTACTTTCTCTTATTTTTTTTTCAAATTTTCGAAATTGAGTTTTTACCGGAAATACACATTTTTTCGGTCTCCTATGTACGAAAAAAATGTTTGTAGCGAATAGTTTGTATGTGTGCTAACAAAAAAACGCAGGAAGCTCAAACTTGGTATTCTGCTTATGTTTTGGTAACTCTAACACGTAGGTTTAGGGCTAGGTTTAGGGTCGCATCAGTACGACTTTATTGAATGGTTCTTTGTTTTTCTTCTTTTTTCAGGTTTTTTTAACGAATTTTCTTTAAATTTCGTATACTATCAACACCACATAAATACCTGCAACTTTTATTTGAAACATTTTTCGGGGAAAATTGATTTTTGGGGGGTGCTGGGGGAACAGTAGCCTTTTGCTTTCCTCTAAAACAGCGGTCGGCAACCATTTAGATATTGGTGGACCACTAAAATCACAATTTAAAATTTCGCGGACTACTAACATAATTTTTAAAGATACGAATTAATACGATACACAATATATTTATTTATTTATAATATATTAATAATTTTAATATTAACACAAAGATAATAATAGACGTAAATATAAATAAACATAAATAATAAACACTAAAATAAACAGAAAAAAACACAAAAATAATTAGGGAAAGTAATGTCGTTTTTTTACATGAAATTCAAATAGATAAATTGTTTACAAGTTTTTATTTTTAATCATTGATGTAGTCACCCTCGTTATCAACAACCTTTTGCCACCTAGTGTGAAATTTTCAATACCGGATCGGTAAAAATCAATTGGTTTTTGAGCAAAATATCTGGAGATGGCATTTTCGGCATTATCCAAATTTTCAAATCTTTTGCCACTTAGAAAATGTTGTAGCGATCGGAATAAATGGAAATCCGATGGCACAATATCGGACGGGTGTGGTGGGTGAGGCAATACCTCCCACTCCAACTCATTAATTTTTTCCAGGGTTCATCTAGCGCAGTGCGGTCTTGCACTATCGTGTTGCCGAATAACGCCTTTTCTGTTGGCAATCGCTGGGCACTTTTTAATTAAAGATTGATTTTCTCGATCCAATTGTTCACAGTAAAGGTCTGCATTCACAGTTTTTCCAGGTTTCAGCACTTCAAAATGAACGACGCGAATACTCCACTAAACGCACAAAAAAGCTTTTTGGGGTGTAAACCTGACTTAGCTGTACTTAGTGGCGATTCATTCGGAGATAGCCACTGCCTTTTGCGTTTTGGATTTTCATAAAGGACCATTTTTCATCTCCAATGATCAAAACGCTTCTATATTGTGCCACTGAAGCAATAAGTTGCATTTGGTGGACCGGTTAGCATTGTTTTCTTCGGACCCAAACACCTGCGCTGCTTACTTTACCAATCTGCTGCAAATGTTCTTGGATGGTCGACCAAGCTTGGTTAAGAGTGTTTGACAATTCCTCGATTGTCTGACACGTATTTCCTTCCATTTCCGCTCTTAACATGTCATTGTATAAAGTTGTTGTTCTTTCTATCCACACGAGATCAAAATTACCGGATTCGAACTTAGAAAACCACGCAATAAGTAACATAAAATGTAAAATCTGAATAAAGTAGTGTAAAAAACAAACCTTAATTAGGAGTAAAAAAATAAATAAATAAAACAAAGCAACAAAAGGGAGTTTAAAATAGTATGTGCTCTTCAGTAATCTCTTTTCGGTGGGGGGGGCTCCGCCCTCCGTACCTACCGTGGACTAGAAAAAAAAACCCTTAGCCAGCCAAACTCGAACATAAGTGGACCAGTGTTCTATTTTCGTGCGCTTACCGTCATGAGGGACGACCATAAGTGAAGTTCCACCGTGATAAATATTTTGGAAATGATAGTTTCAATTTCAATTTTTGTGGATCATGCATACTATACCAGAATCATGATCGTAGGGCGCACACTATACCAGCACCCAATTTGTTTTAAATTGATGATCCTCAGTGGCCTGTACATTTATATAATATAAAACGGCCATCTACAATTAAATATTTTACTTATTTTAGGTTATAATCGATGAAACACCATTTTCTAACGCACTGTTGAAAGATATCCACCAAACAAACACATTACGCCCAATAATAGTTAGCAATACGGACAACATGGAAATAAAATGTAAAGCTTTTATAATTATAGCAAACAATATTTTCAAAATACCAGATTTAATTGATGGACTTCCTTTGTATGCTGAAAATAGATTGGTAATCTTTGTCAAGAGTCATAGATATCTTGTGACTCAATTTATAATGGTTTGTTAGAAATATTAAAACGTCCATACAGCAGATACAGTCTTATTAATAAATAAATTAAAGATTAATTTCTTATCTTTTTATTTCAGAAAAAAGTAAATATTTTTGGAAATATAGATGTGTTTATAGTGACTACTGATGATTACACTGTGGGATACAGGATGGGGCAAACAATGAGGAAATTTAGCACAATTGAAGATCTATCGGGTGTTTGGGTGTCAGATCGTGTAAGTAGATAAAAAATATGTAAACTGTATAGTCGTTACTCCAGTGGCCAGATCTGCAATATTAATAGATCCCGTTATGTAGGTGGTGAAACCCGTGTCGTATGTTGTTATGCATGAACAAGCATAAACTGTTTTTGCTTTTTTAAACGTGCGATCCGACAGCAACGTTTACCTCAAATTCCTTTAAGCGGATAAATCATTTTTTTTTTTTGCGAGGGGTTCAAAAAAGGATTCCATAAAGGGGTGGATGTGATCATGAACTGGTTACCCAAAATTTATATAACTTAAACAAAATGTCAATAGTAAAGTAAATGGTTCGGCCACCGTCCATTACATTGGTGACTGTAAAAATAGGCATGACTACTTTACTTTTCACTTTCTCTTACGGTTGTAACTTGTAAGATTGAGTACGGCGATCGTGTCAAACTTTGCTGCGATATCGAGTTCTTACCGGAAACATGCGTTATGAAGTCCATTGAATCCAGACAAAAGTCGTTTTTAGAAATGGATCTGTGTGTGTGTGTGTGTGTGTGGGGGGGGGGGGGATTCAGCTTAATTCAAAAAAGGAAAATCTTAGAAAATTCAAACTTGATAAATATGAATATATTACCTGCTATCATGAGACCCGACAATAAGGTTTCAATAAAAATCAGTCAACTGGAAGTAACACTTGGCTTTTGCAATTTTCTTGAAATGGCTGCAAAAAGTTTCTCCAAACTCGGTACATTATCTATCTACACATCATACACAGAGATCATTTTATTTTAAAACGAATTTCCGGGAAATTCATTTGAGAGGGTTTTCTTTGGATTTTCTTTCTATTTTAGATTGGTTTTCTGGAGCTGGAAGGTTTTTTAAAAAAATATAGAAGACAACATTTCGTAAAAATTATAAGTGTGAAGGAAATTTGTCAATTGCAGTAAGAGAGGGGGGGAGTCGAAAGTTATGTTATTTACACCAGATTTGTAATTGTAATATTAAGTTCCATTGAATGCTCTCCAAAGATTCCAAATTTGAATGAAAAACCAATGATGCAACTTTATTTGAATGAATTTCGTGACTTTTCCGGGATTTTCTCGAAAACTGCTCCGATGATTTTCTTGAAATATTGAAAAGCCAAGCTATACATATCCAAACTTATAACTTTTATTGAAATTGCTTTTCTGGAAAAAATCAATTTCAGTGGTTTCTGGGTTGATCAATGACATTAGGCATAGCTCTAAACCTTCCGGTCTGATTTGTAGATCACACCCAAATGGCTTCTAAGTACCAAATACAGTTTATTGTTTACCAATGTATGTTTATACATACGTATGACACGTAAATATTTAATAAAAGAAACTGTCAGTTATTATTGTAATAATTACAGTAAGTAAAGAGAGAGCCGAGTGTTTAACATCAGATTTTTTTTTTCAGGATAAGCATCTGAATTTTCATGGAAGAAGTATGAAAGTTCTAACATACAATTGTTCCATATTTTCCAAAACAGGAGCAGCAAGTATATAATACATTCTCATTCTGAATTTTAATGATATTGATAGGGGTTCTCCAACCCTCTTTAATATATCGTCCCTTTTAAAGAAAAATTATTCCTAATCTTTTATAGAACTTATTATACATACAATTATAGCACCATCAGAAAATACAAGTCTCCATGGACTATACTTAAAAATACGACAAGTATCTCAAACTTTATATTCCGTTTACTTACCATCATTTACCCCGCAAGGGGGATCTGTTGCATGGAGTTATTGAGGAGTAGCGACACCACGGGTTACCACAGCTCAGTACTCCATGCAATTCGTCAGAACAGTATACACTTAAACTACATACATTCTACTGACAAGGACAAACACTGTACACAAACTAGGGGCTCCGTCCCTAGTTAACTGGCGAAAGCCAGGGGAGAAGGAAGGGATTAGCTCAGTGGGAGCGCGCTGGACTAACAAGCGGAGATCCCGGGTTCGAATCCAGCCCTTAGATTTTTTCTTCCTAGAACCTTTACAACTCACTGTCTGGTGATGGGCAGTGTTGTCTGCAGCCAGAGAACACTGCTCGGAAGCCGGCAGTGCACTGAGAAGGCTCCGGGGGGCACAATAGATCTTTCAGTTCGCAGTGCAGTAATGCCCTACAATAATCTACAATCTACTATCATTTCATTCCAAATCTGTCTGTATGTTAGACGGCGGATAGAGGTCCTAAAGGCCTTTCCTATTCCTCCATCTCCATATTATTAGAAAGGGAATATTTATTAAGAATTTCAGAGTATTTGTTATAAACGTATGTATTTACAAAACGAAATGAAACATAAAACGCTGAATTGTTCCAACAAAAATATAGAAAATATAAAACAAATAAATAGAATACTTATAAAATTATTCTGTAATTTGCAAAGATTAAAAATAATTAGAAATAGAAAAAAAAAAATTAAAGACGCAGTCAACGTGTCGGAGAAATGAACTTAGGTAGGTGTGGCCAGTGTCGCTTATGCTAGCATTGTGATAGCCTTAAGTACTGGGCGTACTTGCTGCAATTAGTTGCTTTTACTTGTAGTGTAGTGCTGCACTCTCTTGGCAAATAGTACAAGCTGGCTCGTTCGTAGAGTGAAAAAAGTAAGTGCACTTACTTGTGGTTTTTCCTTTCCTCGGCGTTGTATTGCCACAAATTTCCTCTCGTGTCGCTGCTGCAGCTTGGAAAATTTGCCCCACTGTAGGAAAACCAGGAATTGGAACACGAAAATGTTTCGTGAACTGACACACATGCCCTAGGCAATATTATAAGCGACTGACTCACTCAAGCACTTCACTAACACTTGCTTATGTTTATATAATGAACTTTGTTTTCTTTACAGCAATTCTTTTGTTATCAAATTAAACTTATCGTCTTAACCACAATAACATTGTCCAAGTTGATTTATCGTATTTTTTTATTTAAAAGATATTTATTTCTTAAATCTATTAAGTTTTAGTTTACAAAATCTTTTACTTTTAATCTTAATAATTGGCCTCAACACTGTCTACAGTAAATATACCTTATTTCTGAATATTTTCTCCAACGATATTCTTTAAAACGGTATTACTGATGGATATATTGGCCCAAAACGCCTCCCAACCATAACCCTTCCTAATAGCGTAATTCAATACCTATGCTGTTCGATTAATTTGGAAATCGATAAGTAAAACTTTTCAAATACGTCATTTCATTTATTGCTTTCTTTTTTTTTTAATACTTCTGTTTCATTTTTGCAAGCTTATCAATTCTTTGCTTATATATGAAGTGCATCTACACTTTGACTTTAACTCGTTATATTTGTAACGGTTTTTGAAAAATATAATGTACTAGCAGCTCAATTTTGATGCTTACAACTGACTGTTGAATTTAATTTTGGTTTCCCCAGGTTTTTCTTTGATAATGTTTTTCTTGTTTCATCTCTTAATTAACAGATGTGCGAAAGCAGATGTGTGACAACACTGAGAATATTACTTTCCATCTCTTTGGGAAATCCTGTTTTCGATATAAAATTTCTTCTTCTAAATCATGTAAATTAAATATATATAAACTCATGTTTTAGGTTTTGAAGAAGGTGCAGAAATGGTTATATTTAAAGAAATAGCAGCCAGATTGAATCTTACATATAAAATCTACTTTCCAAAATCATATGAAAATAAAATTATTAATCCATTTTTTCCAATTGAAAGATGGTATGAGAAACCATTGCATGATAATGGAGAAAATGGCGTAGACATGGCTTTCTGTTGTCTGTTAAATTCATTTAAACGACGAAAAAGTCAGCTGACCATGTCTGAATCATTGATGCTTCTTTGTTTTCGATTTCTTGTACCACGGCCGCTTCCAATACAATCCGAATGGTATGGTATATTCAAACCGTTTTCCAATGATTTATGGTTTAGTATTGCCATGGCAGTTGGTTTGACAACATTCATACTACAAAGATTGACAGTTTTATCGACACGTATTTTGGAAACACAAGGAATCGCTAGTGAGTATCATTTTTTGAAATTTACACATTGGACCTATTAAGGACACCTAATCAATTTAGCACTATTACAATAGATTTTTTTTTTTTTTATTTATTTATTATAAAAGAGGTTTCAACGTCGTTACAAATGAGTTGGGTAACTCTTATACAACAGACATTAAATAAAGTTAAACCAAACACTTTGGAACTTTAATATAAAAAGGCGAAGAATGAAATTAAATTACAGTGAAAAACGTTCAACACGAAACTGAGTGGTCGGAAATATTTTTTCATGTTAAAAGATGCATGCCAAAAAACTCACCAATATTTTCGATATCGTCAATTTTATTAATTCGTTTTCCTGCTAAACTTTAACTATTAGATACATACATTGACAGTCTACAGATATATGCGGTGTTGTGTAGAGACAATATACTTTATGTATGTATATATATGTATTATATATATATATGTAATATTATATATGTATGTATTTTAAAAAACATGTAAAAAAATTGTTTCTTTGGAAAAAAATTGATTTTTTTTTTTGCAATGTCTTTTTTCACATCAAATTGATTGATAACGTCCATCGTTTCATTCATTTCGCCATTCGAATGCTCATCTAAATAACTGCGCATACTTTTCATGATGTTCCGCATTTCTGTTGCGGGGATTCACCGATTTCGACACACAATTCACCGACTTCAGCACAACCATCACCGAATTCGAAAACTAAATGACCACTAAATTGAAATGTTTTGATAGTGGCAGTGCCTCTTCCTACCCAAAGACAAGGTAACGTAGCAACAGTGGGAGCCATTGTTTATTTTGTTCGATCTACTGAAAAAAAATAAGCCAAAAAATCTGGGTGATGATACGCTGCAGAAAACAGGAATATTCTATTCGTCCGAGAAGCGAAAACTTTTTCTGTTAAACGATTTTTATTTTTTAGTATTTTGAGGGGACCAGTAATAAAAAACCGATGTTAACCGATCGTGTTAACCGATTTTTCCGATGATAAGCGTTTTCGTGTTTAACGATTTTCACTGTATCTTTCCATCTTCCCCCTCTCATTTCCTTCCACTCCCCATTTCACACTCCCTTTCTTTAACCTTTCGTTCCCTTTCCTTTTACTCATTTTCCTTCCCTTTTATTTAATTTCCCTTAGTTCCTTTTTTACCTCAAAAAAAATATTAATAATAAAATGAACCTTGGAAGTTCTGATGGACGTCGCAGATACCTCTAGTGCCATCCCAGATTGAGAGACAAAATCATAGATATGGCGCTAATGACCTGCGATGTCGATGCGCCAAAAAATAAAATAAAAAAAAAATGAAACAAATTACGAACCAAAAATGAAAGTAATTTACAAATCTGCCATTAATATTCCAGAAAAACTGCCAACGCTTACCTAAAGTACAATAAGAATTTTCGGGAGGTTTAAAACAAATTTAATGTACTTATTATATAAGAGACAAATTATGTTTCTTCGGTTGGTGACGACTCTCTCCATGTTAAGCTGGCCATCGAAAATTTCATCACAGAAATGATATCTTGCCTCTGCGAATACTGGACAGAAGGCAATCACATGGGTACCATCTTCTCCAGTTGACACACAGTCTGATCAGGAATTTTAAAAATTACGATTTCCATGGTAAACTTAGAAAAAACTTTTTCGTTCAGTCTCAACTAAGCGAACAAACGAATATATTTTAAAGGGATGTCCAAGAGGAGATACGATGACACACTATTTCATTGGGTAATAATCCAATACAATCTGAATGGTACGGTATATTCAAACCGTTTTCCAATGATCTATGGTTGAGTATTGCCATGGCAGTTGATGGACAAGATTCTTATTACAAAGATCGACAGTTTTATCGATACGTATTTTGGAAACACAAAGAATCGCTAGTGAGTATCATTTTTCAAATTTAAAGATTTGTGTTGATAGCTTTTTAGTCATTTCTCTACAGTAATAATTATTGTGTCGACCAATACCGTTATGTTGAGATCTAGTTGTTTACTCTATGCCACTTCGATGGGAAGTTACAGAGTAGTATCGTTTCCGACATATTCGAGCCATTTTTCCGGGAAAAATCATTTTTGAGGATTCTGGAACATTACGCCACTCTCATAGCGCCATTTCAAAATAGTGTAAGGTACTGCCACCTATTAAGGACAACTAATCAATTACAACAAAATTGTCAAGAATTCTGAGAAAGAATAGAGGTAACAGTGTTTCGCATCGTATTTGGAAACTAAGATCAAATGATATTTGGGATGAAATAAATATTGCTTTAATAATTAAAAGCACCATTGTCAATGTTATTTTCATACAACTGATTTTATTTTACAGTAAATACATTATTCTATACAATATTTATTATAGATAGATAAAGCTTTTTTACCAATATTTAAATAAAAATATAATGAAGTGACAACGTTAAGGGAAAATATGCAGGGAAAAACCTGCAGCTTAAGGAAAATATTAAGAGGGAATATGCTTTAATCTTTTGTACCTGGAATGTATGAAAGGATCATAGGTGGCTATTTCGCTGCAGAATGGATTGGGATGACAGTCTAAAGTGGAGACGATTTTGGATGAAGGAATAAACTGGCATTACGGAAGATTTTATGTGGAGTTGGCCGATTTTAGTGGATCAGAGTGGGTCTAAGCAAGTTGTTTTGCGTTATCTGAAATTTAATGTTACTGTCACTGGTCAGACTGCTCCAGGCGGAGGAAGCATAGGTAACATCGGTCTGATGACGACTTTGTACAGTAAGAGTTTGTTTTGTTAAGTGATTTTTTAGTCTCATGGGAGTAACGGTAACAGTCTTACAGTCATTTTTCCAGAATTCACATTGTCCTGTACGTGGGTCGTGAAGTTCAATTAGCTATTCCGAGGTACTTGACGTTTTCAGTCTAAGGGATGGATCCAAAGTGTTGTTGTATATAAGTTGTCTTGTTGATTGTAGATCTACGATTAGTAAACAGTGTGTTAGTTTTGTCATAATTCATTTCTAGTTTCCATTTAGTGCACTACTTTGTCAGTTTGTCTATTGCAATTGTATGTTGTTAATAATGGACGGAGCCCAGGATACAAGCTTGAGAAACGCACACTGTTATCGGTTAAGAGTTATAGGAGGCCGTGTTTAGTTGGATGTAAGACATTCCATAACAACAGGTAAGATATGAGTTTTGCAGTTTGGTAAGATATAGAGGGAAGTTGTATTCAATGAGGTGGAAGAGAAGACCCGTATGCCAGAAAGTCTCGATGACTTTGTCTATGTCGGGTAGTTATCAGTCTGTTTTTGTAATGAAAGTGTTGTGTAATGTCGTTTGTGTAGCGTCTCCAACTATACTAGTAAGTTGGAGTTCCGCGGAAAGACTTGTCTAAAGCCAAACTGTTCGTTAGCAGAATGTGGTTAACGTCGAGACGTTCTGTGTATCTGGATAGGTCTATTATGTTTGTATATAGAAATTTAATACTAATATAAAATTAACCTTTCAATAACTTTTACAGAGTACAATGGTTTAGGTGGATCATTCTTACAGCTGGTATCTATACTAGTGCTGTCTAGTGTTCCACACTCAACTGAACACCAAGGACCTTCTAGATATCTTCTTACTTGGTGTGTATACAGTTCCGATTGTTCCAACAAGTATATCAAATAACAATTTATATTAATTTTTTTGTTTTATTAATTATTATATTATTTTTCCATGATTTAGTTGGGCACTTTTCACCGTTATCATTACAACATCATTTGGCAGTAGCCTATCATCGAATCTTGCCACTCAATTATACTCACCAAAAATCGATGATATTGATGACTTTATCAGGGCTCACTATGCTTGGTTGTATGTTAAAAAGCCAGATACTGAGGAAATGTTTAACATTGCGGTAA
This sequence comes from Triatoma infestans, assembly GCA_011037195.1. NCBI lineage: Eukaryota > Metazoa > Arthropoda > Insecta > Hemiptera > Reduviidae > Triatoma > Triatoma infestans. The sequence goes on along the minus strand of JAAEAF010000094.1, from coordinate 220,939 downwards.
AGTATGATTTATTAAAATTATCAGTTGCAAGTTAGCACAATATTTTACTGATAAATTAATTATTATAGTATAATTTTTACTTTCTTTTAAAGTGCTGAAGATTAAGTAAGTAAAGCGTGGTATCAAATTTTTAGGTCGAAACCAATAAGCAAGTAAGCAAGCAAGTCAGCACAATATTTATGTATTTATAATTTACAGAAATAGTTACACACATTAGAGATATTTTCCGTGATAGCCTGCTGCTTTTTGAGGTCATCGACCAGCCTCGGGCGTTCGCCCATCGTCAGGATGTTTTTTATCAAGCAATATGATAATATAGACTTGCACAGAGCAAATTCAGTTAGTACACTGAGTATCTGGATAGGACTATTTAGTTTATTACAATCTAAAACATTTGCGAAGAAATTTAATACTAATATTAAATTAACTTTTCAATGATAACTTTTACAGAGTACAGTGGTTTAGGCGGATCATTCTTACCGGTCGATGACCACAAAAAGAAGCAGACTATCACGGAAAATATCTTTGATGCTTTCCAGCTCTGCGGAATCAACCACGACAGTTACACACATTATATCCTTTTGTCCAGAGACCTCTCAATTCTCCTGTATGTTGTATGTGCACATTTCTGAATTGTGGCCCCCCAAACAAATCTGCTACTGGGTGTGTGGTTGCATCCGCTGGTTTATATTACATGCATTGGCAACAATTTCAATTTTTTTTTTTTTTTTTTTAATCCCACACCATTCGGGCGGTCCCTGAGCTTACGCTCACACCCGCCCAGAAAAGCCATCGACTTCAGAAAGAGAAGGAGGAAAAAAGCTAAAGAAAAAGAAAAATCCTCAGGGACAGACGGAAACCTAAGATGCCCAAAACTGGCCGCTTTGCCTCTCCTCAAAAAATATCTGCTTGCCGCTCTAACCTCCTCCAAGTCTAGCAGAAGGCAACCTGTAAGCATCTGCAAGGCCTCCATGGAGACCGTTCTGCTGAAGTGGCCCATAGACAACAGCATTGACCGCTGCATTGCCAATAAATGCCTTTATCACCGAGAGCCGCACTCGGTGGGCCCAAACTGACGCACAGTACACAATCTGCGGAACCAATACAGAGCGGTACATTATCCTTGCTACCCCTCTGGAAAGGCCCCACTCCTTTCTTATTATACCATTTAGCCTACTCACTACCTTCTTTGATCTGTCACGTAGGTCCCTCACATGGGGGATGAAGCTCAACTTGCAGTCCAACAACACCCCCAGATATCTAACCTGTCATTCCCATCGCAAGCGCCCCGACCCAATGCTGCCTGACTTGGAATTCCTGAATCGCATCCTCAGTTGACCGACCCCTCGTAAACCCAAACTAAGCCGGCTGGGAATAGCCCCCAACTGCATACAGATCATTCAATTTACTTAAATATAGTCGCTCAAAGACCTTGCCTAAAACCGATAACAAACAAATTGGGCGATACGACCTAGGGTTCTCCAAAGGGTTATCCATACTTTTTAACAAAAACCTCAACTCCCCAGACTTCCAGCAATTGGGAAAGCAGCCTTCCGATAGGCAACAGTTGAAGGTATCTAACAAGGCCTCGGGGCAAATCGACCAAGCCCTCCTTATCATCTCCAAGGTAATACGATCTGGGCCCGATGCCGAACGAGCTCTACACTTATCCAATGCTACATCTACGTCAGAACTTTCAAAATCCTCCAAGAGCTCTTCATTGTGATAATTACCATTCCTACGTCTAACCTCAGCCTGGAGAGGCGTTTCCTGATCGATCGTGTAATGAGACAGTAATACCCTCAAGAGCTCTTCAACAGTCTCCTCCCAACTCAAGGATCTCCCCACTCCCAAATTAACAGATGCCAAAATTGATTTTTGCGAGATCCGCGTCGATAATTTCTGGATTAAACTCCAAGGGGAGACACCACCTTCTCTCCTGACATACTCCCGCCAACAGTCCTTCGCCTTACGAGTCCCCGCAATGTAGGCATTCCTATACATTTGAAATAATTTCAAATATTCATTCTGCATGAAATACCTGCAATTACAGGTCGACCAAAATATCTTGAACATGGAAATGACTGCGCTAGAAGCGGTGTACAGCCAAAGCAAAGACATTATATGCATATGAGATAAACTTGGGGAGGTTGCTTCTTTACTTATAATTTTGACAATGATTAGTGTTTATTCCGGCTTGGTTTAGTTTATTTTATCTTTAATCTTTCCAGGAACATAATTTGAAATAAAAAATATGTTTTTATTTCTGATGTATTAAGGTTGAAAAGTAATTATTTCTTGATAAAAATTACTGAAAGCTGAGAAATTAGATAAATCCGAAATAAGCACTTTCAAAATTCATCTAATAATCAATACAATGGTTTAGTTAAAAATGAACTTAGAGTGGTTCTGTTCATCCTAACGGTTGTATTAGAAATGAATGGCATTGTAAACTTGCATTTCTCCTAATATGTAACCTGCCAGCCCAGTACAGACAATATTTTGATGTTTAATGTACTCAATACTACTTTCGTATTCTTCACTCGCCGCGGTTCAAAATATTTTGGTCGAACTGTTAGGAACTTGTAGCCATAAACGTGTCAGCTTTATTGACTTTTTTTTACTTCCATGAATAAAAGCTGCCAACTAAAGATCATTGTTTTCTATTTCCAGAATAAAGATCACGCCAGATGGTCGGTTAGAGCAAAGTTTGTTAAAACTGTCGCCAAATACAATACTCTGTTGCGGAAAGGTAAATACATACTTTGGGGAGCTCAAGTTGAAAATGGATTTGTACTACCATATGAAGAACTAATAGATACTGATTTGTTGGAGAACTTTGAAGCTTCATCGGAATGTTTTATTGAATATTTTACCGGTTTTGCTTTTCGAGTTGGTTCCTCATTTTTGCCACCATTTAATCATTTAATTCAACGATACAGAGAATCAGGACTGATTTCAAAAATTGTTATAGATTTGAATAAAAAACGACGGAAGAAATATCCATATGTAAGACGAGTGTTTAGATTTACAAAATCTAAACTGGCCGGGCCGCAAGGCATTTCATTGGATCATCTTATCGGCATTTTTGAAATATGGGCAGCTGGTACGTTTCTCTCTATTTGTGTGTTTATTTTGGAATTTCTCCAAAAATTTAAATTATAGTTGCACAATTTTATTAGGATCGCCACCTTACTTTACCGCCTTTTATTACTCCAAAGCTGCATTCAAAATGTGTTCAAGTTTTACACAAACAAGTAGTAAACTATTTATTCTAAAACATCTAAATCTACCGTTATCTATTATATGTATGTTACTGGAAGTAAGGTCTGCGGATTCATTGCTTATGATGGATCTAGGGAAACTTCAGAAGTTTGTATTAACAAAATGTTTTGTCAATCGATAAATACAAACTATATCCTGTTTATTTGAAGACCGCTCAAAAAATCCACTATTCAATATTTACACTTAATTTTCACTTTAAAAATTTGTAATGATCATTCTGTAAATAGATTAACGCACTAGTGCTTCGGTTCCAAGAACGTTTATGTTTGTCCGAAGTAAGATGAAGTAGACCTAGACTCTACATTTACTGCAGAATTGAATCAATAAACTGAAAAAATACTAATTATAAAGTTATGGCGAAAAGAGAGAAATTAATATTTTTCGCTAGAAGCTATAATTTTAGAGTCATAAAAAAAAAAGAACTCAATTACGATGTAAAATCTTAGTTATGTTTTATCAGAATTAGACATTATGGCAACAAATTATATTTAAAGTACGCGCCCAAGTCTTAAAACTGCATCATAACATAAACCATGTCTAGGAATAAACTATCAGTGTTCAATTTTGTGCAATTTCAAGTGTGTGGAAAGTTTGCTTAAACTTGATTTGAATGTACACTATTTTTAACAAAACATATAAGGAAAAAGTAATATCATTATTAAAAAGATCTAACCAGTATTCTTTAATAAATTATGTTAAAAATCGCGATTAATTAAATGAGTTTCATGGAATATTGGTTTAATTTTTGAATTGTTATTGGTTTAATTTCTTATGAGAGATATATTTTGATTTATCCCAATAATTAAAAAAAGAACAATTGTTTTCCACTCTATTTAACATTAGAGTGGTATATTTTATATACCTTATGTATACTAGATTTTGTTGAATATGTGGATGGGTCCGCTACCAACCAAACGAACAAATCAACAAGAGTGATTGTAACAGAAAAATTACGTTGAAATGAACTTTCTACACGAACTTTGTGAATTTGCTCTGAAGTGGATGATAATCAGAAACCGGTCAGGAACAAATGGAATATGCATGCTACGACGGATAAAATACAGATATAGTGGGTTGTTTAATCAAAACATATTGTTTCAATGTTTACATGAAAATCTGACTTAGAGGTTAGGATTAGGTTAAAAAAGAAGTGTATATTTTATTTAAATAAAGACCACATTATTATTATTATTTTTATTTTTAAATAAATATAAACTTGATTTGAGAGTAGTGGCTGTAATTATCAAAAGAAAACCAACCATCCGGCCATGTAATCATTTTATTAATACTCACACATTAATTTCGTCAAATTATGTACATAAACATGATGTCATTAAATGAATGTTTCTATCTGTTTCCGTTGTAGATATAGAAAGTCGTTCACTTTCTTTATATTTCCATCTTTCTTGTACTGCTCTGATAGAAATTTTGTCATTATCGCAATTATAATTATTATAAAATTTAATTAACAAATTTTCTTTTTATTTTGCAACGTTGACTAAACCTTCTGTTGGGCTTGCATTATATTATTACAAAATAAAGTCAGTGTGTGTGGGGAGGAGAGTACGCTTGTTTACCTGAATATCATTTGTATGGTAGCGTTCAGAGTCTGAACACAATAGCAAACTTAGTAACGGCACTTCAAAGCGTAATTCTGAGATCCTCTAATGTCCTAATAAGATCAAGTTCGCTGGAAAGAGTATTTCAAATAAAAGTGATATGTAAGCATTCCAAATTTAACCCATCAAAGCAGAAATTTTATTTTACTATATTTTTTGAAACTTTTATTAATCGCATTTTCTACATTGAGTTCTGGCCACAGATGTAACCTTCATATTTACATCGTCTTCATTTTTTATTAGTTTGCACAAAGTGGCCTATCTGATCGTGTGTAGGTCTTTACCTAATGTATATTTTGAAGTGCATCCTGTTTTTACTTTCTCTTAACCCTAGTAGGAGCACAATAGATCTTTCAGATCGCAGTGCAATATTCCCTATAATAATCTATCTACCCCTAGTAACAGGAAGTATTGTTAGTCGTTTCAAATTTTCCATAGCAATTTTTCACCGGAAATACACGTTTTGAAAGAATCGTTTCTAGAAAATGGTCTGCGAGTGCGAGTATTTTTTTTTTTTTTTTTTAAGATATGACATTATGCTACGCTCCTCAAGCACTACATGAAATTATTTGTCAGAACTATTATAAACTAAACAATTTAATCTCTGTCAAACAACTACTTATGAAAATGACTAATTATTAACTTATATAAACATAAAAGAAAATAAAACACCTTATTTCGGAAAGTATTACGATGAATCAATTATTATTATTACGATTATTATTATTGTTTATTTATTTTTACTTTCTCTTGCTCCTAGTAAGAGGAAGTATTGTAATCGTGTCAAATTTTCGGTATTGAGTTTTCACCGGAAATATGCGTTTTGAGGTCCCCTGAGTCCAAAAAAGTGGTTTTTAGCAAATGGTCTGGGTGTGTGACTGTGTGTGTGCGTGTGTATGTGAACAGCATAGCTCAAAAACGAAAAATCGTAGAAAGTTCAAACTTGATATTACGTTTAGGTATAACCATGGGATCTGACGGTGCGTTATGTGTCAATATTCCTCAATCGGAAGTACCACTTTACTAGTTGGATTTTTTACTTTTTTGCAATTTTCTCAAAAATCGCTCCGATGATTTTCTTTAAACTTTAAACATCAACCACACATACAAAGAGCTACAACTTTTATTAGAAACATTTCTTCGGAAAAATGCATTGAAGGGCACTTTTGGGGGAGGGGTGGGGTTAGGTTTCCATCTAAAGTGCTATTTCAGTTTATTAGACAATTCTGCCATCTAAATAATGTAATTAGAATTAAATATGTTGTTGAAATTCCGAGTTTGAAAAACATCGGATAACCGGAAGTGCGTTTACTTTACCACTGTACTAAATGATTCTTTCAGTTGTTTTCGCGATTTCTCAAAAATGGTTCCCCCGACGAATTTTCTTGAACTTCGTATAAATAAAAATGCAAAAGATCTATATCTTTATTTACGGACATTTCTCTTGGAAAAATTCTTGTAAGGCAGTTTGGGGAAGGGGATGGGGTTGCAGCTTCCCCTAAAGTGGTATCATAGTTGATTATGCAATTCTATCACCCAAACAAAATTAATTAGAAATAAACAGATGGCCAAAATTCCAAGTTTTAAGAAAATTGTAAGCCGGAAGTGCGCTTATGCTGAACAACTTTTACAGTTTTCGACGAATTTCGTTATATTTGGTACACAAACTATAAAATTTGTCAATTATAATTTTGAGAACAGGAGTGAGAGAAAGTTGTGTGAGTGTTTCACACCAGATTTTTTTATTATTTTTTTTAATCAATCATAATTCGAAATGCTGATGATTCGAAAAGTACTAGAATCATTCAAAAATTTAAATATTTGTGATATATTTATAAAATTGAGAAGAAAAGTCCCTCTGCAGCAAAGTGTACTTTGTAGGTGACCAACGTACCCCTGGGTGACTACATGTTGCAACAAAATTTGCCTTGCCAGAAGGAGGGCGCTGCACTCCCAAAGTAGATGATCCACAGTCTGGGGAGAAGTCTGGTCACAGGAACATACTGGGCTTGGTAGAATGTTGAACCTATGAAGATAGGCTGCCATTTTGCCATGCCCTGAAAAAAAAGTTGTGTCAGCTTGTAACTGACTTTGAAATGTTCGATTTCAAGACGCATCGCAATGGATGGAAAAAATCCCTTGGTCAGTTGGCCCGTGAAGGAGTCTTTCCACAGCTTTTCCCAATGATCTAAGCTGAGTTGTTGGATCCATCCCTTTAAAGCAGTTAGCGGAAAATTGTTATAACTGCTTAGAATGTCCTTACCTTTGGAGGCCGCTTTTGCCAGCTTATCTGCACGTTCGTTACATTTCACACCAACAAGGCTTTCACCCATGTCATAGAGATAAGGCAACGCTGCCTGAGTCTAGATAGCCTAATTCTAATAGCTTCAATGAGCGGAAGATGGATAGCAGTGTTTTTCAGAGAGTCAATAGTTATGCGGCTGTCTGTTGCGATTCTGATTTTTTCATCAGAACATACATGTTGTTCTAACCAATCCAAAGCCTTCACAACTGCCAGCTGCTCCGCCTGGTTGTTAGAACAATGTCCATCTAGCCTATATTTTTGTTCTGCAACTGGCTCTCCCTTCCTAGATGCTACAAAAGCACAACCGACATTATCTCCTTCCTTGCTTCCGTCGGTAAATATCTCCAGGTCGAGCGGGGTCTCAAGATCCATGCTAATGGCCGGAATATTCGCAGGCCGGAATATTCGCGTTTTGAAATCCGTAGGCCTGTCCAACAAAGATCCATTCAATCCGACTACTATTTTACCGTCTTGTATTTTATCAAGGAGTATAAAATCCTGTGTTTGCAAACAGATCGGCTTTATCCCAGCAACCACGCAAGCCGCATTATAAGAAATAGTCCGGTAGCCCTTAATTAAACGTAGCAAAAATAGTCTCTGAACGCGGTCAAGTTTGCTTCTGTTTTTCTTTAGTTTTAGTGCTGACTGCCATACTGGGACTGCATATAACAACAGAGACAGAAATGCTCCCTTGTAAATCACAGTCAATGCTTCACTTCCTAGACCCCCGGGCACCTTAGCAGCTCTAGAAAGTACATTTACAAACTGCCAGCTTTTGCCGCAAATGTAACTGATATGGTCGTCCCAAAACATAATTCCGAGATATTTAAGATTTTCTACCATTTCTAATTTTTTGCCGCCCAAATATTTTGATACATCCCCCGACTTGGGACTCATTCTTTTAGAAAGGTACATAATTTTCGACTTATTTTTATTGAATGTAATTTTGTGTTCGGCAGCCCCATTTTCAACAATTCGTAAAATCCTGTTTCAATTGACACATTTCCAATGCAGTTTGTCCTGCCACTAATAAGAGGAGATCATCTGCAAAAGCAATTGCTTGACTATGACCCGGAAAAGTAAGCCTTAGTAAACTATCGTAGTATATTAAAATCCAAAAGCCGGGCCCGCAGCAAGATCCTTGTGGATAGCCTTTAGTTGCCAGGGCATCTTTTCGTAAGGAATTTAAGCTCAGACTAACATTTCTACCTGAAAAGTAGTTTCTCGAGAGATGGTAAAGGTTCCTCGGACATTTCCTTTCTCTCAAGCTTTTTAAAATACTAGGCCACCTAGCAGCGTCGAAAGCTGCTACGTCTAATGATATAAGAAGAACTTCCCACCTCATATCTAAGTATTCATTAATAAATTCAGTGACTGATTTCAATGCTCTAACCGTTGAAGTCTGAGGTCTAAAGCCAAACTGCCTGCCAGACAGAAGACGATTAGAGTTCATATGGTACATAGTACGATCAATCATTAATGTTTCAGGAGCCTTGCCTGTTACCGGTAATAAGCTTATAGGCCTTAGCCAGGACAAATCATTCATTTCCTTCTTTCCACTTTTTCCAGAATAACTAACACATCTTTCTTCCAGCAGGATGGAAACTGTCCTCTGGATAGACACTCAACATAGATTGAAGTATAATAGCATCTGAATAAAATTCGAATACCTTCTTTAATATCTCAATTGTCAGACAATCCCAACCTGATGCCTTATTAGAACGCATACTTTTCAAAACCCTTTTAACTTCGATTCTTGAGAAAGCCACATTATTATGTGTATCCATCTCTAAATCCATTTCTGCCCTCATAATCTTGTGAATCTGTGAATCCTGAAGCAAGTTATCTTGTGGAACAAATTTATCCAGGATAACCGCAACGGTTTCCTCCAAATCGGCCGTATATTCACCATTCTCCTTCAGCACTGTGGAAACGCAAGTACTAGATCTAAGTTTTCCAGCTGCCACTTTATAAGTAAAATTCCAGGGACTGTTTGCTGATGTGCCACTACAAAATGCTTTCCAAGATTCTAGTTTGGCATCATTTATTTTGGTTAGATACAAACGCCTTAAATCGAAATAACATTTTTTTCTGGCTTCACGAAGAGATGGGTTATTATAGGTTCGTTGGTATAATCGTCTGCTTGCATTAACCTTTTTTCTCAGGATATTTAAGTCTTCATTCCACCAACTAACAGTTTTTTTGACCGGTTCTTTCACATGCCATAATAATTTTATCACAAAACTTGTCAACAGATTTTTCTAAACTTTTGTTACTGCGAATAAAGTCAACCAAACAGCCGTCTAATCTTGTCATATCTATTGTTTGATCCTTTATATTAACCAAATTGCCTAAATGTTATGTAACTCCTCACGATTTTTTTCCCAGTTAGGTTTATTAGTATTAAATACGAAAATAGGAGGATCTGATGTAGGAACGTATGCAGCACAAATTGACTTGGAACATTAAGGTTGCATGGTCGGATAAGTTTTCTTCTAGAGGTTGACACCATTCCGCAACGTATGGGACCAGGGAAGTGGTAGAAATAGGTCAATCTTACTAGAACCCCTGATACTTTCAAATGTAGGCAACCCAGTGGGTTCGTTCAGTATCGTTAATGAACGAGATGCTATGTATTCCTCTAGAACATGACTTCTGTCATTAGTCACTGTATCGTACCAGCTAATGGACCTAGCGTTGCTGTCCATTCCTATAATTAATCTCCCAGAAGAAGCGGACAGAAACTTGTCTATACCCTCCAGATCTGATTCGATTTGCCCATCATATGCCATGTAGACACTACCGACACAGAAATGAAAATTACACACTGCAAGTTCTACTCTGTGTGTGTGTGTGTGTGTGTGTGTAGGGGGACAGCATAGCTCAAAACGAAAAATCGTAGAAAGTTCAAAGTTGATATTCCGTTTAGGCATTACCATGGGATCCGACAGTAGGTCATCTGTCAAAATTCCTCAACCAGAAGTACCAACTTACTGAAAGTTTTTTTCACATTTTCGCGACTTTCTCAGAAATGTCTTAAACGATTTCTTTAAAACGTGGTAAATTAACTACACATACAAAGATTTGTAAGTTTTATTTAGGACATTTCTTTGGGAAAATTCATTACAGGGCACTTTTGGGGGAGGGGAGGGGTTGTTTTTCTTTAAAGTCCTATTTCAGTTTACTATACAATTCAGTCATATAAATAATATTAATTAGAATTAAATGTGTTGCAGAAATTCCGTGTTTCAAGAAAATCGGATGACCGGAAGTGCGTTTTTACTGAAGTGTATTTTTCTAAAATGGCTCCAACGATTTTCTTTAAACTAGGTATGAAAACTACACATATAAAGAGCTATATTTAAACAAAATTAATTAGAAATATAAAGATTGCCAAAATTCCGAGTTTCAAGAAAATTAGTAAACCGGAAGTGCGTTTTTACTCAACAGTTTTTTAGTTTTCGACGAATTTCATTAAATTTGGTATTCTATTAAATTTGTCAATTACAAAGGCAAAGTTGTGTGAGTGTTTCATACCAGATTTTTGTTTTTATGCCTTCTTCTATTTTGTGGAGTAATTAGGCACAGTGGTTCTTCGGAATTATAATTTCGTACATTTTAGGATGCAATTTCTGTATAACAACCAAGCATTATGAAACACATAAGTCATTTATGAAATAGATAAATCCCCGCTTCATCTTCACCTCTAGAATCTTCATCTGTAATTACATTGTTATTAGGATTTGACGCTGCCTTGTCAATATAATTTCAGGTATTATCTTTCAGGGGTGCCAATCAAAATTCACCTCACAATCTCTATATTTATATTGAACCAAATGAATAAAAATGCCAAGTTTATATAAAGTATTTGTATTCACTGCACTAACATGTGAGTAGGGTCGGGATTAGTTGATGATACAATCCTGGATTTGGAACGCGGAAGAAGGAGTCTGGGCGGGATCCAAGTACTTAGACATTCTCGCCTTAGGAGCCTCAGTACTGTATGGATGGTGAACAGTATTCTCTTTAATGAGAAAGCACTGCCAGGAACTGCTGGCAATAATTTGAGAAGACTGGAGTTTAGGATAGCTGTGTGGGTCCAGAAGGGCTTTGGATAGCGAAGACTTGGCTCCTTCCCACATACAAATAACAAAAAATTTGGTGTGAAACACTCACACGACTTTCTATTACTCCTTTTAATACAATTATATATACAAATTTCTGACAATTACTATGGCAAATTTTCTTTAAACTCAAATTTTCAGATTTGTCCGAAATAACTATATAGAGGCGGTGGAGGACAAATACCAGCAGCTACACTAATCTTGGCAGGTAGAGAAGTGATTATAGTATGGCCCAGTAGAGCGCTCTAATAACACTGAACTAACTGCATACAAAATTTGAAATTAACGCCACAAATTCCGCACAACTATCCAAACTATATTTTTTTTTTAATGTTTCAAATAAAAGTAATACGTTTTTATATGTCAAGTTAGCATACCAAGACATACTTCCGGTTAACCGATTTTCTTCAAATTTGAAATTCAGTGCCCCACCCCTTATCCTCAGGCAAATGGCAAAATAAAACGCTACACAAGACATTAAAAGCTACAGTAAGAGCTAATAATAATAAAAATGGGCAAAATCCCTGCCTTCAGTTCTGCAGCTACTACTCTGCAGCTGAACTTACTTATGACACCACGATCAAATTACCTGGGGAGTTCTTTCAACCACCTACGGTCCAACTGGATTTAGAAGCATTCGCTGATCAACTTGCAAAAACAACTCAGAATATGGAAACTGCTGAAACCCGCAAAATCAAATCAAGCGCAATTTCATACATAAGGATTTCAAAACCAGTACGCATGTTTCCTGAAAATGAACAAAATTAAAAAGAATTAAAACCGCCCTATGAAGGCCCATTTGTAGTTAAAGAAAGAAATGAAAATTATTGTACAATAAATATAAAAGGAAAAGAAATGAATGTGTCACTAGATCCATTGAAACCGGTTTACCTTCTACCTTAAGAAGGAAATAAAGAGGAGAGTTTACCGCCGAGTTATTTTACTCACCCTCGCTCTCCTGAAAGTATATAAACCTCCGGGTACCCTAGAGAAGACGGATAATACACCAGTGAGGGCATGCAATCCTCCATAGGATGACATTGCGAAGTGTCAAGGTTTTCCGGCTCGAGATGACTAGCAATATACCTTAAATGTATGCTAATATATTTAACTCATACTTAGCTGACTGATATAATTGAATACTGAAGTATTCACTTCACTAAAGTGAATATTAATGTTAATGTTTGTTTCAAATATTTTATTTTGCATTGGTTTAGTCATTTGAATTTAAATTTGTGTTATAATTTCATTTTATACTGTCTGATTTGTGTTATAATTTCATTTCATACTGCCTGATTTGGTTATAATTTCATTTCATTTCAACTGACTTTTTCCTTCGAGGGGGAGTAGTGTAGGAGGCACCCACCTCTGAAAGTAAAAAATGTTATTTTGTTAAACTATAAAAGTAAGATCATGTTGTTATATAATCATAATATGGTAATTATTAATGAATGTTAGAAATTTATAAAAATAAATTTAGTTTCTACTTTTTCGAAAAGGTATTTTTTATACAATAATTAATGAGCAGTATATTTAGGATTATTTTTATAACCCTAAATATTTAGAGAAAGTTTTCGGCTTTAAAGAAATATAATCAGATACATACCTTTTATTTCATATTTTTAAGAGTGAATGAGTTTGCATTGCTGTTACAAGTATTAGAACGATATCAGATTGGAAACTGTTATTAAAAATTTGAATACACGTTAGCATATAAACTAATTCGAGATATTTAAACAGAAAGTTTAATAATTTCATTTTCACTGAATCATAAGACGCATGCTTGTGGCCCCCCCTCCAATAGATCGTAGATTGTGATTTGACTCATATTGTCCGAAGTGATTGGGTGCCAGCAGTGGTTTTTCAAATATAGACGGGCCAGAAGTTTCTATGGTTTTATTATTATTAAGTGATTAGGAAATTGCCTCTAAATAGAATATATCATTAAAACATTAAAATAATTTTAGGGACTTTTTTATTATAGAATTATGTAACATTATGTTTATATCTGTGTCTACGTACAGCACATCAGCATTACAACCAAAGATGGTATAAATTTAGGTGGCCATTTATTAAAATGCAAAATTTATGCATTTTGAATCGGTAATAAGTAACATGAGAATTACATTTACAACTGTGCTAGAACTGTTTTCGGCAACAGTTTTCATTAGTATTATATGATAGTAAATACATCAAAATTTGGTTTCATTACATTTGCCTGTTGCTATTGGGAAAATTTTACTTTCAAGATGGGAATTATTTTATCGAGATATAGGGTAAGTAATTATTTTCATTTTATATTATAACAATTAATGTTCGCTGATATAACCTCTATGTAGGTATTTTTTTGTACGAAGTCAGCATAATGTTCTGTAGATGCCGGTTTATTTGAAGAATCTGTGAGAAAAATTTAATATTAAAACTTTATAGCAAATGTAATGTACAATAAGGCTACATATATTTAGATATATTATTTGTTCTATGCTTTTTAAACCTACTTGTTTGGGAAAGTTGATTTCCCCACAGACGAATGATACTTCGCTATTTACAAAAAAAAAAAAAAAAATTAATTACGAGTATATCTATAGATTTTTTGTTATTTAAACAATGATACATCACATAATTTTCTTGGCTAAGGCTGGATCAGCTTTGGAATAAATTTAAAGCTTGAAATGATGTTCAGTAATTTTATAACTTATTCGTAGTTTACCCACATTATATAATCACTTCAGGGTGCATATTTCCTATTGTAATTGGGTGTGTGCATATGTTGCATTGGTGCTGATTTATCCGGTATTATATTTCAAACATTAAATGAATTCATACAAAAAAAAATTGGCACCTCACAGTTTTAAGTCTTACTATTAAATAATATTGTGAGAAAATTAGTTGTATATTTACCAACAATTGAACCCAACATTCTTATTGTTGAAAATTTTAAATCACAGAATTCGAAAATTAATCAGCAGCACGTCATTTGAGCATTTGTAATCATTATTTCATAGCACTTTTCTGTAAGATTCACAATCATTTATCAAATATGTGAATAGGACCATAGAATACCAAGAGTTTTTATTTCCTTTGGTTTTTGGTTTCTAGAAGAAAAAGAACGCTGATGAGCTGTTAGAAGATATAGAAAAGGTAACAAGAGAAAAACAGTACCTTTTTAAGAAAAATGTAATGAAACAGTTGTAATGAACTGATTTTTTGGTTTAATTGAAAATTCTAGGAAATTGAAGATATCGAAAGCAATAAACAATATGCTGTTCAAAGGGAGAAATATATAGTATGGAGACTGATATTATATTCTTCACTTGTTTATATTACCACAGCGGTCCTATTTTATGTTTATTTTTTCCCAGCGTCATTGAGAGATCAAATGTTTTATATGATTCCTTTATTAATTTTTCCTGTTATGTAAGTATATTTCCTTTTTTCTTTCTCTTATATATATTTGATTTGCAGCAGGTGAAAAGTGAGACCAGCTATTTCTAGAAGGATATCCTGATAATCTGTCTAAATTGCAATAATTTGTAATGGCACCACACTTCACAGATACCATACAGTGGGTACCTGCAGGGGTAGTTGATTTGTTTAACTGCTTAGCGTTTCAAGTGAGTCTAACTCAGACTCGTTACCATCTTTGCATTGTTCCATATATTTATAGAAGGTATCACATATATGCAAAAATGCAGACAACATATGAGCACAATAACAGATTTAGATAGGAGTAGATTTTCGATTTTTGTAGCCAGCTCCTCTGAACTCTATTTCTGTTACTCCAGCTGATTGATACAACTGAATCTTATTTTGAAGAATCACTTCTTCAGGAATTTGTCTTTCTTACAGATATCTCCCGCACCAACATTTGCCTCACAACATCCGGCTTTCTCGCAGTACAAAGAACTATAGCATACTATTTATACATTCTACACTTGATAGATACATATTTTAACAACTTCTATGCTCGGAAAAGATCTTTTCTGGCTTGCATCAATCTGTAGTCCGCGTAGGCTAACGGGTTTCTTCACGTAGTATTACATATGTAAAATATGGTGAATTCGGGGGCCCCTGAAAAAGTTGGATCAGAATGGAGATGACGCCTGTAGATTTTGTGGCAAATGGAGGGGGCTCCACACCATCTGACGGGCTGCATCGCTAATATCTAAAAAGTACATCAGATATTGGAGGAAGATATTTCCTCCCTAGAACTGTTTTATATCCTGAAATTTATGAAAGAAATTATGTAAAGGCTAAGAGTATCCTTAGTAGGTACAATTAGGGTGAAAATAGTCTCAATGCACCATATTTCCAGAAAAATAAAGAACAGTACATTTGAAATATACAGTACTCTTTAATATATGCTACATTGTGCTTCTTTTTTTTTCTTTTTTTTTTGGAGGTTGGACAGGGTAGATAAAGAAACTTCACATTCTTGCCAGCGTTTTGGAAATATATATTTCCTTCATCAGGGCCAGATTTAAAAAAATAATTTTTTTACAATGGAATAATTGACATTGTAACATCTGAATACATGTCAAAATTCTACTTTAAACATTACATTATGTATCAGAAAAGTATTTTCAATAATGGTTTTATACAGTTAATAGAAAACAATTATAAATATTGCAATCAAAAAATACATTTCTTGTAATATATTTTTTCACTTTGCAAAGTTTTTAGCAGAAGATAGTCAGTTTATTACTCTCTTCAGTAATAATATTCTTTTGTAAAAGTGTTTTTTTTTTTTTTTTTGCAAGTAGCCCTGATAGGAAATATATATTTTCGAAATATTAGCCAGAATGTGAGATATCATCCTAGCCTGACCAACTTCAAAAAAGCTAATGTATTGTGAAATAATCTTTGTTCGGTATCAACTGACAATCTTCCCCATTGTTTACAGTTTATATGGTAGTATGTAATGTTAGATCTGAACTGTTGGTGTCCGTCCCATATGATTGACTTCAATAACATATTGTTCTTAGAATTTAAGTGACAGTTCTTGCACAAATTATTTACTAATACAAAAATTTGTGTTTTGGTTTTTTGTTACAGAATTTTATTTGTTAAAAGATGTATAACATGGATATATACAAGAAAGATTTCAAAAAATAAAACTAGATTAAACCAATTAAAGGCTAGAAAGAAACAAATATTGGATGATGTTATGAACACTGAAACATATAAAATTGCAAAACAAATTTTAGACAAATATGCTCCTGAACAAGTGAAGAAACCTACAATGGCTGTTAGTTATATTTTGTTTACTTTTTAATATATAACACTAAAGAGTGAGGCGATTAGTAGCTACCTAGTTGCTTGAAATATACTATCGTTTCATAGCTTTCTATAAGCTATAGTGTTGTTAACTATACTTAACTTGTGGGCAGATTTCTTTTAATTATCTCAGCGTAACTCGTTTTAACAATACTGAAGAAATCCTTCATTTCTGAGAGTGATATAATGTAAATATTTCCATGAAAATTCAGTAGGCTCGTGACAGAAGCACTTGATCATAACACCTAATAATATAAAATAAAATTTATTAGATACGTTGAAATTTTTGATTTAATGAGAATTTATGTATGTCTGAAAACCCCATTTTCCAACTCTTCCTTTTCAATTTTTTTCAATATTGAGTTTTTTCTCTGCATATAAAAAGTTTTAACGCGCGTCCACAACCCTTTATAGATATTACGAGGTTTTTCCTTTACTTGTTGGTATGCTTTCATTTATGGCCATCGAGCAGATTGAGGCCTTCCCTATTTTTCAGGATGTCTTGATTAGAGTGCGATCGATCTCAAGACAGACTAGAGGGGGCGCCCAAAACCAGGCGATGATCACATGAAGGAGACTATCCGGAAAAAATCTTGTATTTTTAATTTCTCTTTTTTAATTTTATTTTTAATTTCTCATAGTAAGAGAAAGTATTGCGATCGTGACAGAATTACGAAATTGAGTTTTCACCGGAAATAAATGTTTTGGGTTTCGCTGAACCGAAAAAAATGTTATTTTGTATGTATGTATTTATAGAATATCTCAAAAACGAAAGTTTCTCACAGCTATTCCGTTTAGCTACTACCACCGTATCAGACACGAAGATTTTGGGCAAAATCCATTAACCGGAACTGTAACTTTACTGAATGATCATTTTTCGTAAATTTTCCCAGCAATTTCTTTAAACTTCGTACAAACATACCTATCACTTCTATTTGAAACATTTTCCCGGAAAATAGTTCTTGGCGGATTCTGAGGGAACCAGTAGCGTTATGCTTTCCTCTAACCACTTCCATATAATATATATACCTAATTAATACTAATACACATTAGAAGCATTGTTGAAAATAGATGTTGGCGTTCGGTCCTAAAAAAAACTCTTTTTAAACATTTACCGACGTTTCTGCAAATTTATTACCTTCTTCAGAGTAAAAATTTCTTGTTAGAATTTCTTAAAAACTATAGCTTAACTTGTGATATACCATCACCATGTGTTGATAGTACACTTCAGTAAAGGCTTGTGCCTCACAAGTGTTGATCGGTAAAAGTTTAAAAAGAGTTTTTTTATGACCGAACCTCAACATTGAATACAACGGTCGTAACGAACACCAAACCATTAGAAGCATTGATAGATTTCCAAATTTGAGGAAAACCTGATATTATTATTTTATTATTATTTGTCTGCGGGGAGGGATCAAACCCTTCGCTATTCAAAGCCCCACTAGAAATTTACACTCAGATGGCTTCCTTTGTGAATTTGTCAATACTAATATGTATTTTTCATAGAGCTGCCCCAAGAAAGACAACGACAAACCTGGTCTAGAACAATATCCAGACCCGGGTCTAATCCATCTACGATTCACCGCAGTCCGAACAAATCGGACAATATCCATAAAGGGAAATAGCCTAAGCTCGGTTAACTGAAAGTGCGATTTTGCAGAGCATGTTTCGAGTTTTTGGCATAACACTTTAATTTGAAACATTTTTCTGAAATAAAAATGTAAAAAATTCATTTCAGAAGGGTGTTGGTGGTGAGTTAGTTTAAATTTAAATTTGCATAAGCTTTCTTAGTTTTGACATAGAGCTCTCCATATACGTCCGCTAAAATACCCACTATCATTTTTATGGTTAGCCAAACTAAACATTGTAATGTTCCAATCTTAAAAGAAAATTTCTTGATTACATTGTATTAATTAGAGTAAGGGAAAATCGTGGGAGTGCCTCACACCAGATTTTTTTTTTTTTAATATTTGGTTATTGGACGTAAAGCCATAAATAAAAGATTGAAGCTCTAAATTATTCAAAATACTTATAGGAAGATATATTGGTCTTAACATAAACTTTTGAGGGTTTTTTTCATACAAATAACCTCCTACTAAGATTTTTGGAAACATTTTTCCTGTATTTAACGACGATTTCGCTTTGTCTTATTTATTTTAACCATATATCTGTAATACTAATTCATTAAAGTTTGTAATACTATAAATAATAGTTGACTGATCAGTCCATTATTTTTGAGATTGTTATCTTCAAGGATCTCCAACCTAACTTGTACTTATCTGGGAAGAAAAACATATTGCACGAAGTATTTGTTAATGAATAGTAATATACAGTTATTTGTGTTTAGCGCCGATGTCTCTGCTTATAACCACACACACTTCCCTTTGCCTGCATATTCCTAAACTATTATACTTGACAGCATGCAAATACAGATACTACAAGGGAGCCCTACTTCGGTATTTCTGGTGGCAGTGTTTTCTGACTTTGTAGCTACTTCCTGTTGACATTTACAATCAGATTGCTTCCTTTGTGAATTTGTCAATACTAATATGTATTTTCCATAAATGGAACAAAATGTCATAATAAATAACAATTATTTTACTTTAATATTAGCAAAATAACCAATACTTTTGTGGATTGTATTTTTTTTTACTTTAACTGTTTTAGTTTACTATAACTGATTTAGTTTTGCCTGCAGGTTTGATATTCATTGGATGCCACATTGCCCACTTATTCCAACATTTTTACAATTGAAATCCTATTTTTTGCATGCAATTATTTTACTTTTATTTTCTAGATTCCTTGTAGATCAAATAATTCCCTTACTCCTATGAGTAAAAGGTTTAATGTTTTAGTCAACATTTCAATTTTATTTAAAAACAATCACTTTATACTTCAAAAGCACTGATTCAAGTAGATTGTTATGTATGAAACTTTTTGTGTATGGTGCGATTTTATTAAATTGTTTCGGGAATATGGTTTAGGTTGGTTTCATAGCTTAAAATTATTGTTTCTTAGAGTTGTTTTGCTATGAATATTACTTTGTAAATAATTAACTTACGGTACTAACGAAAGTCACAAATGTTTCAAATCGTTTAACTGAATTCAAGTTTTTGAAGTAATTATGTTGTATCTTTTTCTTTTTATTAGGATCCCTAAAATATGTATATAAAATATGTAATGAAAACTTTCTTTTTTTTTTTTTTTATAAAAATCTTTTAATTTAAAACATAGAACAGTAAAGATCTAAAGGATACATAAAATAATATAGCCCAGTTTCATAAAATGGTTCACAAATCTCTTTTTGCTTATTTCATTCGTATTTATTTTGAGTCCAAAAATTAAATTAGAACGATTAAGACAATCAGTAATTTAAAAGAAAACGGAATACAAAGAGTGCATAAAATATTTTTTACATTACAAACAATTTTAATATATTCCATTTTCGAGTAGCGCTAATGTCGCTTCTGTAAGCAGTGTTGCCATTATGGGCGGCCTCCTTTAATATGAAATTAAGTCTAATAGTGTGCATTCCAATATTTAGAAATTAATTATTTATTATAAGAAATAATATTTTTGTACACTTGACGGTAGTAACTTTAGTTATTTGTGAAGATTTTTTTTTAAAGGGGGTTACTTATTTGCTTTATTATGGATTTGACGAAAATTTTCTGAAATAAAAAAAAGATATTCATTGGTAATGCAGGCACCGTCAAATATGAACAGAGGTATTTCCGGAACACCAGCTGGCAAGCCACTGGTAGGTGTGGGCAGTGTGGCATTGCTCACCAGTAGTGGACCACAACCGATGATGCGAGTAAACACGCCTATCGGGCCGAACGTCACTCCAATGGGTCCTTGTTCGCCCATATATCAACAGCGTGAGTTGTTAATGTTTATTTGCTATTTGTTAAAGTTCATTATCTTTATAATGGTAAAACTTAGTTATTCTGGACAAACATGGCTAACACCTCTCCCAGCTATATCTCTTAGTAAAAGTCTGCAGCAATATCCCTATTATTATTCGTCTGTGAGGAATGACCAAACCCAAAGATATCCAAAGCCCCATTGGGCACATATAGCTACCCCCAAGAAACATATCTAGAAAAAATATCCAGATCCGGGTCAAGCTCATCTAAGATTCACCATAGTTCGAACAAATCGGAAACTTAAAGATGGATGTTTCCTCCTCTGTCCCACAGATCTACAAAAGGATGATTGTCATGAGCCCCATTGTGTAGAGGTGTCTCCTTAAATCACACAGCAATATCCCAAAATACAGTTTCTGTTTTTTCCCTTCATTATTCCTTATATAAGGTATAAGAGAACCAGAACTAATGAGAGCTTATTGTGGCATTGTTTTTTATAGAAGAGAAGATCATCGTGAGCTTGCTCTGCAGTAAAGATGAGAATCCGGTAAATAATCTGTAAATACTCACGTACCGCCAGTAATTGTTTACTTACTATGATAGTTAAACATACTACTTCATGGTATACTTAGTTAATTAAGTGTGCATTGAAAATGTTTAGAAGGGTAGTTTGGGAGAGGTTGTCAGCTATTTTTGTCCAGAATAACTCAAAATTACCATAATCTACAATGTAAATCCTTGGTTTGGAGTGTTGATTAAATTCTCAGCCAGTAATTACATTGAAAACGCTTGATGCAGTGTTTTATTATAACCATAATGCCTACCCAGATTTCCTAGTTTTTTGATATCTAAATTCTAGTTAAATTGCACTCGGATTCAGAATAGAATTAATACATTAAAGACACATCCATAAGTATTACTAAGAAAAAGAAAAATACTTGATGGGGATATGGACAAAGAGTATTCGAAATTGTAAGCCATAGCATCATAGATAGTTCCCGGTTTCTTTTTCATATATCTGTTTCTTCAGTTGTCATTGGGGAGAGAGACCAAACCTGAAGTTTATGTTTTTCCATGTGGTAATACCTGAACAGTTAATGCACGTAAAAAACGTTTCCGATGTATTTATGATTTCTTTTGGACCATTTCTGTCCATTGACCTTATTTAAAACATCCGAGAGTTAAGAAACTTTTGGTTTTGATTTAGTGATACTGCAATGCGAAAGGTGAGTATATACATTTTTATAACATATATTTAATGATTTGTATGTTAGACGTTTAGCATTGCTTCGAATTGCCTACAATCCAAGATGAAATAAAAAGGTAAAAGTAGCTGGGGTATAAAGTTCAATTCTTTGATTGACATATTTGGAGTTAATAGTTCGTGATAGTTGAATCGTGTATGTCCTATCATGGTGATGATTAACGATCTCTAATTACTGAAGACATAATAGAAGAGATATTTAGGATAGTTCAAGTAGCATTCACAACTAATTTAATGTATTATATTGGTAAACGATTATGTTGAATCGATATTCCAACAATAATAAATTCTAAATCAATAAACAATACTAAATTTACATTTTAATATATGTTTTTATTCTTTATTTATTTTCAGAGACATTTTCCGTGGTAGCCTTCTTCATTTTGTGGTCATCGACCGGTTTCGGGCGTTCGCTCATTTTCAGGATGCGTTTTTCAGACAGTGTGACAACACAGACTTGCACAGAGCAAATTTAGTGTACACACTCTAAACTAAATCTGCTCTGTGCAAGTCTGTGTTGTCACACTGTCTGAAAAACGCATCCTGAAGTTGGGCGAACGCCCGAAACTGGTCGATGACCACAAAATGAATTAGGCTACCACGGAAAATGTCTCTGACGGAGCTCTGCGGAACCAACCACCACAACAACTTTATTTATTTTATTATTATTATTTTTTTTTATTCTTGCAGGTAAATTAATACGACCGATATTGTCAAGAGACCGAACCTATATTGATCGTATAATTGATGTAATACTTGGCGACGGCCCTAATAATAGATATGCACTGATATGTAAAAATTGTTCATGCCATAACGGTATGGCATTAAAGGAGGAATTCGAGTACTTAGGTAATGTATCCTACTTATTATCATCGTGTACATTTTCACATTTCATTTTGCAAAACTAATGTACTTGTTTTATTGCTCATGTATTGTTTTTTATTTATTAAAACAACATTTATTTGCTGATAAATTTATCAGCTTCAGATTTCTTGACCATGTCTGAAAATTACACTATTTAGGATCGTTCAGATTTATCCAACTTTTTACCGGCCCCATTAAACCAAACTTTTATTGTTACTTTATATTCGCCCTCAGATCTTTTAAAATAAGGCACAGCCAGGACAACTTCGGTTTGGTCCCTCTTTTTTCTTCTTTCTGGGTCCTGTTTTATGATCGATTTAGATGTCTACTACTCATCCATCCTGGAATATTGCTCGAGCCATTTGAACCTCTTCTCCAGTAATTCTCTAGAGAATGTGTTTCTTTAACTCATTGATTTTCTTACTTCGTTTATTTTTATTCGCGCTAAAAGTGAAATAAGGGTTGATTTTCTCCATTAATCCCCTTAGCTTGCCTTCATTTCATGGGTTTGCCTGTAGCATGTCGGCTGCTCCAGAGCATCGAATGCTTTGCATCCTTCGGTGATCCTCTTTGTCACTTCTTTTTTCGAACCCCCCCTCCATTTCCTGGGACGTATCCCAAACACCTCAATACTCTTAAATTTTTAATTATACTCTCCTCGATCTAGTAGCTCTTCTATTGAACCATAAACTCATTATTAAACGTGAAAATAATTATTCACGTCAGCAAAGAACGAATTTATACATATTCATTATATTTTATCGTTAGTACCATTGGAACGCAACTGTCCATTTTGGAGAGCTACATCTGCGTGTATTTTAAAAAACTAGCGAAAAAAACATCACACCTTTGAATAAGACTTTATGTGTTCATTATCCGGCCGATTATTCACTCGGATACAGTTACCTGCGATTTATACTAAGTTTGCTCACTGAAAAGTGAAAATTTAAAAAAAAAATCAGTATATAAACTATGAAAGGATTTAATTTTTAAGATTTAACTATCTTTTTTTTAATCTTTACCATAATTGCCAACGTTTCGACAAATATGTTATCTTATTGAAAGAAATAATAAAAACTTAGTTATGGCAATAAGAGCTTTGTTTATTGTAGTAATTAAATCATTTAAAACTATGTATACGTATATGATTATCAATTACAAAATATTTATTGAAATTAAAAATTGTTTTAAACAGCTTTCCGGTGTGTATATTGTGGATTTCCAAATCCTTCATTAAAACCACGTATAAAACGACCCTTGCAATTGGATTATACAACATCAGAATCGCAAGGTGATTCTACACAAATAAAAGCGTTGACAGATGTAAATCAAAGTACTGAAAGTATACAATCTGGTGAAGGTAATAATTGAATTATTTTAAAAATTATTTGTATTTTAAGTGTTCATTTGTTATTTTGTCGTACTCCTGGTAAGAGGAAGTTTGTGCGATCGTGGCAGATTTTCGAAATTCAGTTTTCACCGGATATACATGTTTTGGGAGCCCCTGAATAAGAAGAAAAAAAAAATGTTTTTAGCAAGTGATATATATATGTGCGTGTGTGTGAACGAACGAAATATCTCAAAAATGAAAAGTTGCATGAAGCACAATGTGATATTTCGTTTAGCAACTACCACCGCATCAGGCATGAAGATTTCGGACCCATCAACCGGAAGTTGTTGTTTTTTTTTTTCCATTTTATCGTATTTTCTCGAAGATAGTTCTAATGATTTTTTTTTAAACTTCCTGTACCATCTACATACATAAATACCTAGCACTTTTATTTGAAACATTTTCCCGGGAATATTGTTGGGGGGAGGGTATCTGGGGGACCAGTTGCGTTATGCTTTCCTCTAAAGTAACCCTTCAGTATAATATATGGTTTTACCACCTACATAATATTAATACTATTAGGAGCATTGATAGAATTACAAATTTGAAGAAAATCAGTTTACCGGAAGTGCGATTTACAGAGTAGGTTTCCCAACTAACGTTGCAATTTTAAAGAAAATTTCTGGCCCATCCCTGGAAACATTTATTTTTACCTCATCTTCATACAGAAGACTACATATAAAAAAATAAACACTGGTGCACAAATGAATAAATCTTCCAGGACGTGTACAGGACTTGCTTGACTGACTATTTTTTGTATTTTACGCTGTCTTGCAAAAAAAAAAATCGACTGAGATTTATTTTAACATATTTTTTTAAATTTTACAATTCATAGAACTAATCAGAAACAAACAATTCCAGAAAATGATCAATCCGGTGTAATAATAACAGAAGTCTCGGATTCCTCACAGACGGAAATAACTGAAGGGATTACACAGAGAAAAACCACAAGCACCAGCAGTGATGAAGAGGTTAAAGATTCTACAACATGTATAACAACGGCAACGAACACAGAGGAAATAGACATTAAAGAAGGGGAAAATGTTGAGGAAAGGAAGAAAACTCAATAGTGTATCATTGCTCGAGTAAAAAAAGATATATTTGAAACAAAGAAAATAACTATATTTAAAAGTAAAAATAAATAAAAAAAAGAAGCTATTGCCACATTACTAATTATACATCCAACAACAGTAGCATAATTGGTAGTGTGTTATCTCTTAATTAACATTTGGTGTTCGAAAACTTTTGTTTTTTTGTTAATTCATACACAAAACTTCAAGCAAAAAAAATATTTATGAGTGAATGTTAGTGCAGAAGTGTAATTCTTGCAGGTAATCATTACTTTTTCATGTTCTCGAAGTTAACAGAGGTAATTTTCGTTCTCTTAAGTTGGTATAAGTCTCTCGTTTTTTTAAACAAACTAATTTTTCTTTATTTCGAATTTTCTTTATTTCTTTTATTGCGGCTAGTGTCCCTTATTTATATATTTAAACAAATTCCCTTATTAGTTTTCACTACTTATGAATACAATCACTGATATATTGAAGTTTGGTTTTTACTATAAAGGTTCTCTAAAGTAGACGTATTTCTCGGTTAACGCGCTGGCAAAACCACGAACTTGTTGTACTAGCCATGAAAGTTAATTCCATTCTTAGACACGCCAACTCATACGCGATTCATTGATTTCACTTCTTTTTTTTCAAATATAAAATGAAACTAAAAAAAAAAGCAATAATATTTTACTATAATCATCAATAAATCATTGTTTAAATATAATCTCTTTGGAGTGAAAAATAAATGAATAAAGAAGCAATTTAATATCAATACTAAGCTTTATTAATATATAATAATAAATGCCTTTAGAGCAATAAATAATTGGTTTATAATTTTCATTTTCACCCAAATAAACGTGTGTTTAGGCTTCTAATTTCTTCCTTAAAGTAATAGAATTAAAAAAAAAAAATGTTGGAATATTTTTATAAATTACTTTTTAATAACAATATCAGTCAAATAATTTAAGTATAAAGTTTAAAAAAAATTAAAATGAATGTAAATAAAAAATCCACGTTATCAAGTTCGTTCAGTTGATGGTTATACTCATTTAGTTTTCACTTGATTATCGATTAATTGATTTCTCAGAAATAAAAAACAAAATTTCCTCAGCAAAGATCGATTCTTACTAAAAATTTTTTATTAGTGCCAAACTAAAAAAAAAATTATTTTCAATAAAAATAATAGATTTCAGCTATTTTTCAATATTAAAAAATGTAATTAATACAAATAATTTTTAAATAAAATTACTTTAATCATAAAAATACTAATTAGAAAGATTAGGCTTGATAAAAGATTTTATTTTATTGATGTTTCAATAAGAGAGTAGTAATAATTACAAAAATTAATAAATTTTTGTGGCTATATTAAAAATATTTTTCATTTTTTTTTTTTGCGTCATATTCATTCGGGCACATTTTTTCGCATCTACCTGTTTTTATATTTATATTCTTAAATAATTATTAAGTATTTAAATTTTAGCAAATTTACTTACCCTAGTCATTTAATGCTGCCGTGATAGAATTCTTTTTGGGGAGTTTATACATCTGTTGCCTAAAATCTTAATTTGTCTGTCTTATAATGTTTTATGTTTGTACATAACAAGTCAACGTCTTTTAAAATATACAAATTATGTGATTGGCAGCATATGTGTTTGTCAGTTTTTTGTGGGTACGATAAGCCCCAAGTATTTACACATGGTCAGGTGTTCTGTATATCAGGATGGTATCTCCTTCCGAGGAACTGGTGATCCAAGAGGAACTGGTCTTCTAATTTTTCTGAGAGGGAGAAGTTAAGAATAAGTTTGGGCCTTCGGCTAATTTTAAAATTGAAAGTCGCATTGCCAGTCAAGTTCAAACTTAAGTTGAATTCCATATAAATATGTTTAATATTTTAAGTGATATTCAATAAGGCTAGATTTCTTAAAGGATAAAAAAACCATGGAAACATCACAAGCAAAATTTTCTATCCTATCATTAAATTTTTTTGGAAAAGTCCGTTCGGTCCATGCTTGCAACGCCTCCCAGACGTCAACATCGCCCCCACTTCCTGTAGCAGTTGTCAACAAAGTATTAATCAAAGTCATCCGAAGAACTCAAATTTTCTTCTTTTTGGAGGAGGTGTCCCCTCGTCTATATTCAATGTATATGAGGTCGGCCAAATATAGTGATCTATACGAGCTTTCACAATGCCAATCAAGCCAATCTTTTTTTATTTGTGGCTTTTTAATTTCAGCATTCTTCCTAATCCTACAAAAATCATTTTTCTATTATCGACACAGAATCATCCCTGAGAATCTTTTCCACTTAGCAGTTCAGCCTCATTTCCTTCATGTACTCAGGGTCCAAGTCTCTGAACCAGAATTTGCATAAAGAGTCTGCTTTACAAATGAAAATATTCTTTATAGATAATGCTAGTATAACTAGAGGGTTCCTAATTTGTTTGCAGGTTCAATTTTTTGTGATGCTTCTGTGTTTGTATCATTGTAAGAGAATGGTCTATAACAGTGACTAAATAAGCAAGGCTGAAGTAAGTTTTGTGATGGTAATAGTGAGCTAGAATGTGTCTTTATACGCCTTTCTATTTAATATCTGCTCCTACAAATCTACTGCACCAGTTTGTAGTCCTGTCTGATAAACATTTGTCCTGGGATTGCCTACCAGCTGTCTTCCTCTACTGCCAGTAGGGTTTCATATTTCTTCATTCGGTTCTCATTCTGTTTGATCTCGGCACATAAGATCGTATGATCTTCAGTGACTGTATGATGTAAAAACTCCCCAAGTAATCGTAAAATTACAATTTTTTGTTAAATTGTATTCGTTACTATTTAAAATTTCGCCTTTTTTAAATAATCTTTTTAGATTAAAAATAATTATTAGAAATTAAGCAAAAAGAAAACAAACAATTGAAGCACAAAACTTAATGAGCAAAGTATTTATGATACCAGACTTTTTTCGTTACTAAATTTAATAAGTTTAAATTTAAAACAAACATACCAAGTTTTTTTTTAAGATAGAATTTATATTACTAGTACTTAATTATCAAGGAAGGAATTATAAAAAAAATTTTGCCTTCTTTCGCCTCAATTGGGTTATTTAGGTATTTGCTCGGCAACTCTGACGACCACACTTGTTTACATTTAAAAATAAAAACGAATACTAAAGAATAACTTACTGATTATTTTTCCTGGTTTTTCACATTAAAAACTAGAGGTTTCAGTCCAGGCCATCCTCAGCAGTTCTAAAAACAATAATTACATTTGGCGCTAATGACCTAAGTTGTCGATGCCCACCCCCCCAAAATTACATTTGAACATAACCTTTTAGAGGCTATATGAGCAGTTTGGTTAACCCACCTAACATTAAACCAACATACTGCAAACTTAATTGGGACATTTCAAAACTTGTCAATATAAATTGTTGATATGTTCAGAATTATTAATGAATCAATTCAAGATAAATTCGAAATCCCAACATAATCAAGTCTATTGAACTGTTTCTTATGGTCAGTTATAATGTAATTTTTGTATGCCATTTAACATTAATTAATTGCATATTTTTAAAATACCTTTATACAATGTGATAACGCCGCACATATTTTAAAAAGATTGTTATTAATTAATGTTTGACTGCTCATTTAACTTCTATAGATAGAATATATATTCTAACCATTAATAAGTTTATGTTAGTAATGTAATTAGAGTTTTTGTACCGATGAGGGTAGCCTCATTAGGCCGAAAAAGTCAGTAATTGGTTCCTAGTATTATTATTTTCCTTACCAATGCAACACACCGAAAAAAAAACGAATATTCTATACTTGTAACTTCATTGGGAAAATATCGCATTAGTAATAATGGTAATTCGATCATTTTCTTATCAATTTGGATTTTTTTTATTGTCAAGTTAACAAAAACAGCTGCTTATAGGTATTACTTTTAATGTAAAAAATATCTCAAGGCTAAAAAGTAAAATAAACAGTAAAGTTATTGGGTGTTCCTTAATTCTTGACCAGTTACGTAGTTTCTTCCATCGTCAGAATTCTGTTTCGTAGAGACATTACCTGCCAATTTTGAACTTTTTGTCAAATACTAAGCACGAATTGCGCACCGCACACGAACCCGACCACCTTTTCAGCAATTAACGTTGGAACATTTTGAGGATAATTGTTTTAATCGATTAAGTTAGAGAGTTGAATTATGCCAACTATCGATAGTATGCGTTAGCCCTTAGCTACTTTTTTTTATCAACCATCAGCTGTCTAAGTCATTTTTTTTTTTAGATATGCATCATTTTGCAAGAATTTATTTTTAAAGTACTTATTTATTTATTTATTTATTATTGCAATATTATAAAAAAGATCATTAGATTGTATCCAGTATGTTAATTTAAATTTCTTTCGGTCTCATTTTTAGTTTTGATGAATCATTGCTGCTAAAAACAGCTGATATAAAAATTTACCTTTCAAAACGTGTAATATCTTTTTTAAAGGTGGATAAAGCAATCTTTCTGTATTAAATTCAACATTTTTATTTTATTTTTAGTAATTATATTATCAAGAATTGCATATTAGCAAGTCATCTGTTCAATGTAGCATTGAATATGACAGATTAATTCAACAGTCTTCTTATCCGCTCCCTAGAAAATTAACGTAGAAAACTAAGTTTATATGTTCTTTTATGTGGATCGTATATATCAGCGGCTGTCATCAACGAAAACCCGGCGATTTTGAGTGTTCAGAACGAGATCGTCGTTTCACGCAACGTTCCAGAGTATTTAACACTATTCGGCCCTTTTTTCTTCTTCTTGGCGTGAAAAATACACAGTTCCTTCACAAGTTGTGTCCATTTCTAGCAGTCATTATGCACGTTTGCTGCCTTCGCCATCTAGACATTCCAACTCTGCGTTACTTATCACGCAAGTTCCACGAAGCAGTTTTTGGATTGGAAAGTAGCAGCAGCATCTAGAGCCTCGCTATGTGCCCGGCCCATTTCAATCTGCTCAACTGATCCAAGCTCAAAAATTTTTTTTTTTAGCGCAAGCAGGTCTCTTTTATCTACATTGGCAGATCGTACTTTCTCTACCTATGGGCCGTTGATTTTTGCACATTAGTTTTTTTTGTCACCCTTTTTGAGATGGTATAATTTTTTGAGGCATACATTACAACCGACTTATATATTATGCTGGCTATCATTTAACGATGCAGGAAATATGAATAAACATAATGTAGCTTTGAGGTGAGCTCGTCAGCGGATTGTTTGAACAATTTGCCACCAAAAATGACTTAATATTTAAACAAATATTTTTGAGTTGAGCTAAGATAGTTGTTATCCGCCATTTAATTTTGTATTTTTGTTGATTTTCGAAAGCTATTTTTATATGCAGTTCATTCTTAAACGCAGATTTCTTTAGTCTTCCATTATGGGTAAATAACCTTCAAAATTCAAAGCTGAATTTCAGGCCTGAATCTTAATGCACATGCTATCTGGGGCAAAGTTAGCCAAACATTCAAACTAGTAACATTATTATGTTTAATGAGTCTTAATTAAATGAAGTGTGGGATTTAATGAGTCCATATAACCAAAATGGTATACTTTTTTCCAGAAGGTAGCTTGTATCCAATGGTATTTTTTAATCATAGTATTTATTTATTTATTTTGCATTGTTTTTCATTTTTCAAAGTCTATTATGTTATGTCTGATTCGCTAGTTTACTTCTATCCTTTAAATAATTATACTAATAACAATTCTTTTTTAATTAAACATATGTTTATTTTCTATACAATCAGCTGTTATGTCTTTATAGGCTAAGTGATTAGACAACGTACATAATGTTTTTATTTTAAGATTAAGAATTTTTTATAGTGGTATTTATTTTAATTTCATACAGAATAGGAATGTTTATTTATAACTTAGCCGCTTTATACTTAGTCATAATGTTTACGCTCTCTATTATTTCTTTATTTAAAAATTAACAGCTAAGGTTATAAAATGGGGAGGTAATATTATTAAGCATTTCCTTAAACATACAAACAAAGAGCATACAACGCATATGGGGAGGGCCAAAGCCCCTCTGAGCCCACATTTCGGAACCTAATCAGTACGCAACTGACCTCTGGTAGTGTTCACTTGTTACCGACAACCCTACCCCATCAGCGGATACTGAGCCATACAGACTCCTAGGGCGAGAAAATCCAAGGGCAGCACTGCTGGACCTGAACCCGAGATCCTTCGCATTGCAAATCCAGTTGTGCTAACACTGAGCAAAACTCGCCCTAAGGAAGAGTTTGTTGCTAAATTTTATAGGTTTGTTTCAATAAAAATGTATAAAACTTTTTCATGATTATCCAGAGCATGCGCAATGATAGACATACGTTGCAATTGAATTCAAATCAGTTTCCAACAAAAAAAAATCAGATAGTCCTACTAAACAGCTGGAAACCTATTTGTCAGAACTGATCGGTCAGAGAACAGTCCCGAGGCATCAAGGTATGAAACTTTGCGGACATGCGCAGTAAATCGCCTTCAGCTGATTGGCTGCAGAAAGGTTATAGACATGGAATTTAATTTAAAAAAACAATAATTTAAAACTTAGCGTTCCAACGAAATTCAAATTCCAAATAAGTAGAAATTCATCTAGGCCGTGCATGCGTACAATGTTAATCTCAAATCAATTGGAAACTAATCAGAAACTGTTAGAACAAAACTTCTGAGTCAAAATTTCTACCTTGATATATTATCTTATTTTTAGTTTTTTATTTCGTTTTGCAGTATGTACTTGTTTTCAAATTTGTGTTCTGTCGTATTAGTTCTGTTTATAAAAAAAATGAAAGTTATATTCTCTTTAATTTAAGAAATTTATTTAATTAATTTTATGTATATGGCTTTATATTATAGAACGTGGTTGTTTTTATGTTTGTTGCTTGCTTTTTATTTAAACAAGTTCGTTAAAACAGCGAGCAAATGCTGAGTGCACTTTTTATGAGGTTAAAGATTTCTTTTGTATTTAATTATTTATTTATTTATGTGCAATCAAACATACAAAAAAATATTAGAATTTTCTATATTTAAGGGATAGGTCCAAAAAAATGCTGAGCTTTTTTTTTATTTCATAAAACAAATATAATTATACATATTATTTATGTATATTAAAATCGTCTTGTTATCATCTATCATTATGCGGAAATTTATCAAATAATAATAAAATTATTATGTGCCTATCTTTTGTAAAAGGAAAGTTGTTTAATAAAATAGTTTATTAAAGAGTATTTTCTTCTTTTACCATAAAAATGTATATAATAGCATTATTATTTATTTAAATTGAATGATTTAGCTTGAATTCTTCCTCCTTAATTGTTACACTGTGGAAATCGATAGAAAACAAACATCGATACAGAAAATATTGACTCACGAACACTGTTGTTTATATTAAATGTGCTCTTTGTTAAAACTTGAATCTTATTCGATAGACTTTAGGTATCGTCAGTTTTTTTTAATACAAATTGATCATTTTTACTTTTTATTAGGAAAAAAATGTTTTTTGCGAGTGTAAGTAGCATTTATAAAATGGGGGTTCTGCGCCACCATTATCTCATGCACATGGAGGTTCTGCATCACCCCGTGTTACCAGTGCCGCCATAACCGTTCTACTATGATAAAAGGAAAAAATTGCAGGCACCCCAGATCCCATCCTGTAGCCGATACTAGAGAGAGTTGTGTTTGTGTGTGCCGGTCTATAGTCAAAATTATTTAAAAAAAATCTGGTGTGAACACTCACACGACTTTCTCTTACTGCGAAATGTCAATTTTTCTTCACACTTACAATACTTATTAATGTCTAAAACCTTCGGCATTTTTATATAGAAAATCACAAAATAACTGAAAAACCTATTCAGTAAATCGATTTTCTTCAAACTGGGAATTTTGACAACTTATATAATTCTGTTTAATAGTATTTAGTTGACAGAATTCTATAGCACATTGGTAACAGAAATACACATTAGAAAAAACATAACCCCACCCCTCCCCCAAAAGTCCCCTGAAATGAATTTTCCCGGAGAAATGTTGCAAAATAAAATTTGTATATGTGTGTTTACAGTTTAAAGAAAATCGTTGAGCCGTTTTAGAGAAATTAGCAGAAAATTAAAAACTACTTTCAGTAAAATGCACTTCCGGTCATCCGATTTACTTCAAACTCAAACTTTCAACAACATATTAATCCTAATTAATATTTTGTAGATTATAGAATTGTGTAATAACTGAAATAGCGCTTTAGAGGGAAACCTAATCTCATCCCTCCCCAAAAGTGAGTGCACCTAGAATGAATTTTCCCGGAGAAATGTTTCAAATAAAAGTTGTAGCTCTTTGTGTGAGTAGTTGATATTAAAAATTTAAAGAAAATCGTTAAAGCAATTTTGAGAAAATAGCAGAAAACTGAAATAAAACAATCAGTAAAGTGGCACTTCCGGTTGATGGATTTTGTCCAAAATCTTCGTGTCTGATGCGGCGGTAGTACCTAAACGGAATACAAAGTCCTGCAACTTTTCGTTTTTGAGATATTTTATTCTCATTTTCTAAAAACCACTTTTTTAGACTCAATAGGCCTCAAATCGTGTATCTGTGGCGAAAATGGCTTGCAAATGATGTCAACAGTGAGTAATGATGTATCAGCAAAATGTTCAAATAAAATTATTTAAATAAACTATTGGATTATCTTATCTATGCGATAGAGATTATTGATTATAAGGTTAGACCGTTATGACACTCATTTCAATCTATATCAATAGACAGTATTTTAGCCCAATGGCAATGCACTTAGAAGGTTCCGAGGGGCACAATAGATCTCTCAGGTCACAGTGTATATCTTCTTTTAATTAATAATAATACTGTCGGATCTATGGTGGAAACCTAAAGGGAATATCAAGTTTGAACTTTCTGTGATTTTTCGTTGTTGAACTATGCTGTTCACATACATACACACACCCAAACACACACAGACCATTTTCTAAAAACAACTTCTTTGGACTCAGGGGACCTCAAAACGGATATTTCCGGTGAAAACTCGATGTCGAAAATTTAACACGATTACAATACTTCCTCTTACTAGGAGTAAGATAAAGTAAAAACAGTGAAACTGATTCTTCAGACTACTTAGGAATGCTGAGATACAATTGAGGAAGCCCCAAGGTAGTCTCACAATAAAATTTTTATTTGTATTTTTTAAACGTTTCACCAATCCTGTAGGCATCTCGAATCTGGCTTCAACGATTTTCTTTAGATTAGTAATATTAACTACATATATAAGGAGCTACAACTTTTATTTAAAACATTATTCCAAGTAAATTCATTTATAAAATGGTTAGGGGAGGGCTGGGTTTATACTTTCCTCTAAAGTGTTAGGTATTTCAATTTATTTTAGAATTACATCACCTATATAATACAAGCTGTTCGCCACGCGTTGCTGTGGCTCAGTCTGGTTAAGAGGAAAAGAAAGATAAGAGGAAGCGCACGTTTCTAATATTGTTGCTTCTACGACGTTGCTCATTAATTTTTTTACTGCAAGCTGCATGCCGTTGCAAAGCTTTGGCTGGTTGATATTTCGCAACATGATAATTGGCACGCCGATTTTCAATTGCAGTACGTGCGGTGGCGTCCCTGGCAGATCAAGTGAATTCAAAAATTCTGTTAGATAATTAACCGCTTCATCTCTTTCCACAACTATGTCGACAGATTTGTATGTGACTGCCTCGCTTTGAATGTTAGACTGAATAATATTGTTAAGTTCGTAGACGTCTTTGTTCTTGGTCGCAAGAATACTTCGTTCACTTAGCCATGTTGGGAAATACTTTTTCTACCAATTCTTCTTTTGACGTCACTAAATTGCAGAAGTTATGAGGCAATAAAATTCGTCCCGAGGTCAGACGAACTGGCACCTTGCCGTTCCCAATTTCCAGCAATTGATGTGAGAACACCTCAGCTGATCAATCGTTTTGCAGCAGGACACGCATATTTGTAGTTAATTTTAACGTTATTACGTGTCGCCACAAAGTAGAGTGTTTCAGGCAAGCATTTATTTGTCTGATGGTGTCGATCGAAGAATTGCAGGTAATGTTTGCCTGATATCTCCTGCAAGCAATATTAATGCCCAAATGGTCTATTATTCCACGCAAATCTTGTGATGATCGGTCAAGAGCCTCGAGGATTTTTTGTGTGCCATTGTGCATTCATCCCAAATAATAAGTTTGCATTTCTGCAATACTTTTCCCATGCCGGATCATTGAAAATGTTGCACGTGGGAGTTTCAATGAATTGTATGTTCAATGGCAATTTCAAGCGGAATGAGCAGTTCTGCCACCTGGTAGCAATGTCGCAGCTATTCCGGACGACGCAAGAGCTACGGCTATGTCATTTTGGGATCGAAGTGCTGCCAGAATCAATCTAACTAGGAACGTTTTACCAGTTCCTCCTGGCGCATCTAAGAAGAAGATTTCTCCAACCCCGTTACTGATATTATTTGACGTAAATGCCTTTTTGCTCAAGCGTGAGCTTAGGAATATTTAATTGTACATATGACAAAAGATCAGCAGATCGATTCGACGATGGCATTCCCAATTGATTGAGAATTTTTACGCATAAATCTTCAATGATTATGAACGCTTCGTTGTCGTAACGCGTCGTATATGCAGATTTCTGCTGTGAAATCCATGTTCATATCTGAATTTTCCTTGCGTATTCGACGGAAAATATCTTCAGCCATTGCGATTCTAAAGATTGGCCCTGAGCATTGTTGATGGTGATTGCAAATCCAATCGAAAATTCCAAAATTGGAATGGCATATCCGTTGGAATCAGAGGAATGAGGACATCTTCACCTTTGTAAGGTCCTGTCAAGATTATTTCTCCCATTGTTGGAGATGAAGGAGAGCAGGCGGTCAATATGATTGCAAACAATGCACGAATTTGATTTGGATGTGACGTGTTGCACCAGTGCCGGTCGTTCTCCAATAAATTCAGAGCTTGACATGCACTGTGGAAAGTGGCATGTGTAACGCCGTTGACAATTCTCGGTTGCTAAGAAGACGTTGGACAGGGCACATTTGCCAACAGCATGCCAAGAAAGAAGCATTCATCTTGATTGGGATGCACGGTGTGTAGTCTGCATATCGTAGTTTCTTTGAATATGCCACGCTGTCCGTCAACTGGAACTCCTTGTTAGCCACGTTCAAATGATTTTTTACTCGCATTCCATGTGAAATACGTAGGCACTTCCGAATACAGCAGTGTTTTCGAAAACGCGTCATTCTCTCATAACTTGAAGAAGCGTTAACGTTGTAGCCGGTGGATTCAGGGCTTGTTGCACATTTGTAGCTGTTAAATAACACGAACTACAAAAACACAGAGAAAGTACTAATGAAAAATTTCAATTCAACGCAGAGTTGCTTTTACGTCCAACAGACGGCGCTGTTTTTCACAAAAAAGCATGTTGTTTTTTTTGTTTGTTTTTTAAAGTTTTTACATTTCACAGGTGCGTGGGGTAGTTATATAAAAACGCGCTTATTCGAATGCAACGTTGTGTCAAAATTTCAAAGCGATTGGTGAAAAACTTTAGGAGATTTAAGATGTTGAACAAACGAACATTCGGACATTTTTATTTATGCAGAAGAACAAACGGACATTTTTATTTATATAGAAGATTAATTAGAATTAATATGGTGCCGAAATTCGAGTTTAAATAAAATTAATTGACCGAAAATGCGGCTTTACCGAATGGATTTTTCAGTGTTTTGAGATATTTTCTGAAAACGGCTCAATGATTTTCTCTAAACTTCTAATATAAACTACATATATCAACGGTTCCCAACCTGGGGTACGCGAAAGATTGTTTTGGGGTACGCAAAAAAAAAGTTATTATGGCGGAAGATATAAAAATTATGCAGATATATTCATTAATGAAAAATACAGTACACTAAACTAATTGCCTGCGAGTATATTGGCAATTACTGTTTTTGTTCATTAAGCTTAGCGGCTTCACTAAACCGAATACCCATGAGTGTAGTGGCTTCAATCACGGGTACTCGATTCAGCGAAACGAATAGTGCTTGCAGTGTTAGGGATGTTCCGATACCGCTTTCGATCCAACACTTGGTATCGAATAGCTGGTATCGATATATACGATATAGATATCAATATTGAATGAAAAGTATCGATATCCACGAGTATCAAATGAGTAAAGTTTCGAAATTTTAAAAATTTAATAAGTACACACTATATTTGAACCATTTAATCCAAACTAGAACGTCACCCTCAATACTTTAATATTTTTTTCTTTAATTTTGGCATTGCTTTGTTTCCAATTTTTAACTAAAACAACTAATAGTCACATCAATTAAAAAAAATGGTATGAAATAAAATAAAGGACCTTATACTGTTTTCCGCCAGATGTCATACCTGTTGTAAAATATTAAAAAGTGCAAATCCAATACCTATATTAACAGGAAAAATATTGGTGAACCAAATAATAATAGTTTTTTCTAGACTTTGAGCAAACTTCCATTAACTAAACCTCTAAAAATACCCCTAAACATTTTTTCTCTTTAAAAAAACCTGAGCAATTATTTTCCACCTAAATTTAGGGGCAAAACCCCTAAGTTGGCGACACTGGTGCCAAGCCAGATAACCAGATAATACAGTAAACTTCCTATGGGGAAAAAATTATATAATAAATGATTCCTACAACTTAATTACAAAATTATTATAATAAAACTGAATAACATACAAATTGACAAGAATTAAGTACTCATTCGATACTGCAGTATTTTTTCGATACCAATATAATATCGAATGATTCGATACCGATATCGATATATTGGTATCGAAACAATACTATATGATACTAGTATCGAAACGTCCCTATGTAGTGTATGTGCTAAGGGTACAAATTGACAAGAATTAAGTACTCATTCGATACTGCAGTATTTTTTCGATACCAATATAATATCGAATGATTCGATACCGATATCGATATATTGGTATCGAAACAATACTATATGATACTAGTATCGAAACGTCCCTATGTAGTGTATGTGCTAAGGGTGGGAACAGCAGGCAACGAAATAGTGCAGCCTGCAGCGACAGCAATTGCCCAATTGAACAAAGGAGTAAACACTATCAGTTACTGTTCATGCTTTCATATTTTTTTTATTAAGACAAGATAAAGGACAAAACTATCTTCTCTGAATATTTTTTTACGTTCGGTATTATTTTCTTAATTATTTATTTAGTATTTATACTAATTTTAAAATTCATTTATCATTAGATATGGATAGGTGGTTGAAACAAGAAGAAACACGTAACGTAATAGTGCTTAATCGACAGGTACTTCACCAGGCTTTAGCAACGAAAAGGCACAGACAGATAAGAAAAGAAAGTACTGTGATGAATACATCAAATATGGATTTTCGTATATCTATGACAAAAACTGTTCTAAACCGCAATGTGTTGTGTGTGGAGAAATATTGGTTTCCAACGGCTGTATGAAACCTTCTTTGCATTTACGACATTTGCAAACAAAACATGCAAATTATAAAAACAAAAATAGTAATTTTTTTAAACGCTTGGCGGAATCTAAGAATAAGTCAAATTTATCATCCTATATCCTATCAGCTAACAAGGAGCTTGAAAATGCTGTTGAAGCCAGTTACCATATTAGTTACCGTATTGATAAATGTGGTAAAAATCAAACAGTAGCCGAGAATTTGATTCTTCCTTGTATAAAATATGCTGCACGATGTATGCTTGGTGAAGAACAAGTATCGAAAATTAACAGAATTCCTCTGTCAAATAACACAATATCACGAAGAATTCAGGATATGTCTGTTGACGTTGAAATAACAATAATTAATAGAATTAAAAACGGCAAATTTTTCGCCATTCAAGTTGATGAAAGTACAGATGTCGCTAATTTTGCTGTTTTGCTTGTTATAGCAAGATATTTGAATAATAACGAAGTTGATGAAAATCTTTTACTTTGTCACAATTTGTCAGGACGCACCAGAGCAGACGATATATTTAATGCTATTGATGTTATTTTAAAGATAAAGACATTGATTGGGTTAAGTGTTGCGGATTATGTACCGATGGTGCCAAATCTATGTCTGGAATTTACTCTGGTCTTTGCAGTTATGTCATGAAAGTCGCTCCTAACATAAATTGGAGCCACTGTTGCATCCACAGACAAAATTTAGCGTCTAAGAACCTGCCTTGTGAATTAAAACTGGTCCTTGAAGAAGCTGTGAAAGTAGTTAATTTTATAAAATTGAGACCCTCAAAGTCAAGAATTTTCAAGGTTCTGTGTGACGAAATGATTAGCTCTCATTCTGCATGACTTTCATACAGAAGTTAGATGGCTTTCGCGTGGTAAAGTCCTTCCCAGACTGTTTGAGCTCAGGCAAGAGATACAAGTTTTTTTGAAGATCATCTCCAACTTTCTACCAAATTGTACGATGAAAAATGGCTCCAGGCCCTATCATATTTATCAGATATTTTTTTACAAATAAATAACTTAAATTTAAGTCTTCAAAATAGTTCGATAACTATATTTAGTGTGTCTAATAAAATTGAATCTATGGTTAAAAAAATTGATTTTTGGAAATCCTGTATTGAAAATGGCCAACCTGAAGTATTTAAAACTTTACATAATTTTTTATCTGAAAATAAATTACTACTCTCCCCAGAAATAAGCCAGCAAATAATTGAACATTTACTAGGACTAAAATCAGATTTTCAAAAATATTTTCCAAAACCTGAAGACAAAAACTATTGGATTCTAAATCCATTTGAAGAAGAATATTTTCAGGTGGCTAATTTAACAATCAAAGAGAAAGAGAAGTTAATTGAACTTTGTACGGATACAACTTACATGGCGATTTTAAAGCAAAAAATCTACTTAATTTTTGGGCAGATATTAGCATAGAATTTGTAGTCCTTTCTGATAAAGCTCTTAATTTTTTGTTACCGTTTACAAGTACAGAACTTGTAGAACGAGCTTTTTCTTCTTATATATTTATTAAAAATAAATATCGTAACAAGCTGAACGCTAGTCCAGATTTAAGATTGTATCTTACATCTTTTGATCCCGATATTAAAAAATTATGTGCCCAAAAACAAGGTCAAGGATCACATTAAAATAAGTTTAAAGTAAAATATGCTTTCTGTTATTAACAATTTCTTTTATAATATTATATATATTATATGTACATTTTATATTTGTTTTTCTTTATATATGTTTGCACGTGTATAATTGTTCAGTTGTTGTATTTTTTTTTTAAAGTAAATATATTTGTATATCAAAAATTATTAAATGATTTCTTGAAAATGTAAAAATTCGAAAAAATGTTGCTTTAATTTTGACTAATGCCCGCATATAATTTACTTCTCCTTTATTAACGCTTTGCTGTTTCAATTTACGACCCCTGCAATAGTTATTGGTTTGAAATGTTTACCTATTCATAAATGATTTTTTTAATAGGAACATATCATATGTATATGTTCTTTACAAGACACATTATATTCAGATTGTTTTGCTATTAATTTAAAGTTACAATACGTAAAATCAAGAATACGATTATTTATTTTTTTTATTTATATATATATATTTGTTAGGGGTACACACTAAGGAAACAATCAGGTAAAGGGGTACACTGATGAAAAAAGATTGGGAACCGCTGACATATATAATGAGCTACAACTTTTATTTGGAACGTTTCTCCGGGAAAATTTCTTTAAGAGGGATGGTGTTATGTCTTCCTCTAAGTGTTATTTCAGTTTATT
The DNA here is from genome assembly GCA_011037195.1 of Triatoma infestans. Taxonomy (NCBI): domain Eukaryota; kingdom Metazoa; phylum Arthropoda; class Insecta; order Hemiptera; family Reduviidae; genus Triatoma; species Triatoma infestans. The sequence goes on along the minus strand of JAAEAF010000094.1, from coordinate 180,070 downwards.
ATATCGTCTATCATCTAAATAATATTAATAACAATGAAATGTGATGCCAAAATTCCGAATTTGAAGAAAATTGATTCAACGGAAGTGCTACATTACTGAACTGATTTTTTTTCAGTTTTCTGATATTCTTCTTAAAAACAATAACGAATTTCATTAAACTAAACATCTAGTTGAAAAAAAATTGCCATTTCTGTAAATTGTAGTAAGAGAAAATCATATGAGTGTTTCACAACAATTTTTTTGTTTCATTACAATGCAGTGATAATGATAAATATATCATTATCACTGCATTGTAATGAAACAAAAATAGTTAATAAACTTCATTTCTGGTATATAGTACGATATTTAGCTAGAGTAGTGTTCTGTTGGCGAAAGTCTTTCTCTATTGGAGATGACAATAAAATAATTAATTATTAAATTATTGCTCGATATTTATCAAACCACAAAGTGTGATAAGCTCTGTGTTAGACAAATACCCAGCCATCAAATTATTATACCTAAGCCACAACATCGGTCGACCAAAAGTAAATGAATTAATTGATTAGAGCTACAAATTTTTCTCTTAATCTAGAACATAATTAGTGTTTATAATTATTAATCTTGACTCCATTTCAGACGCTCCGCTCTCCAGAGCAACGATCTATCTATTCCTGATCGGATTCAGGTTTGACACGTTGCACTAATGGGCCTTTTTCTTTTCTGTGGTCTTTTCTCACAGTATTGATCTGCTCTGAATATTAAACTGTTCTAACTTGGAGTGCCACTCTGGTATGTTGGATGGCTAAGTATTCATGGTGTGGCCACATCTGTAAGATTATGCTAAACCGATTTTTATCTATAAACGCTAACATTCAATGAAAACTGCTAATAATTTCTTCAAATATATTTATTATTTTTATATATTTTGCAAAATTTGTTCAAAATAAAAGTTTGTAAAATGTGCAACAAAGTTGTATTATATGTAGAACAGTGTTACAGTACTAGGAGTCTCTGATAATTAGTATTAACTTAATTAACATTATTTTGAAAGAATTCTCCGCGCTTCTTAAAGCTACTATTGACTTTTAGTAAAAATTTTTGTTTTAAGGAACTTCTAATATATTATATTTCTTGAAAATTAAACTTGCTAGTTGTCAACCAGAGTTCTTGAATTTAGTTGAGCAGTTCTTATAATTATGAGCCAATGTTTTGCTGTTTTTCAAAAATGCCGCGCGGTTAGTCTGTCGTAAGTGAAGGTTACTGTATGGTGTGTTTAGTGCAGATTTTAAAGTCCCGCCTTTATTGAGAAAGTTTTGAAGCTGTACGTGGAGATAGACCTAAGGGAAAGCTTTAATAATGCCTGGCGGTTCACCAGTTTTACGTTTTGTCAAGCTTTCCAGTAAAGCTTATGCACCCATAAAAGGTTCCGAGAAAGCAGCCGGATTTGATTTGAGAAGGTAAATATAGCAGTATTAAGATGGCTATTCTTTACATCATTTGCCAGCTTATTTGTGTTGTATTTGTTCTCTTAAGAAAATATTTCTAAGTATAGAAAAATACATTTTTTAGTGCATACAATTATATAATACCTTCCAGAGGAAAGGAATTAGTTAAAACCGATTTACAAATTGATCTGCCAGAAGGTTGTTATGGCAGAGTTGCACCACGTTCCGGTTTAGCTTGGAAGAATCATATAGACGTGGGAGGTTTGTTTTTAATTTTCCTTTTGTAGTTATTAATCTGTACTTTTTTACAAGCAACTGATTTATTTATTCAGCTGGTGTTATCGATGCGGATTATCGAGGTAATGTCGGCGTTGTTTTGTTTAATCATGGACCAGAAGATTTTGTGGTAAAAGAAGGCGATAGAATTGCCCAACTTATTTGTGAACGTATTCTGTATCCTTCATTACAAGAAGTTCAGGTATGTACTATATGTCCTTCATGTATATGCGATATAAATCAATGGTTTCTTGTTGTTACATGTATTGTTTTCAACAGACCATAGATGTTACTAATCGAGGCAGTGGTGGTTTCGGATCAACTGGTGTGAATTAGTTTTCCAGTTTTTTTGTATTTTTTATGTAACCAACTCGAGCATTTTTACTGTGTATCCATCGTTCCTTTGTAAATAGTGTTTTGTTAAGAATAAAAAGAGTGATTCACTTTTAAATAATTCACTTATTCTCATGCTTTATTAGAAAGTAAGTGGTTCCCAGGAATTCTATATATTTTTTTCTTTTTATTCCAGTCTTGTCAAATACAGACTATTAGTGAATGAATGAAAATATACTGTATTTTGTAATAATTTAAAATTACAAGAGGTTTGGCTCTAATCAAACAAAACAATTCAAATTATATTTTCCACTTATAAATAACTAAAATAGTAATGAAAAATTTTCTTCGTCAATAATGAAAATAATAATAATATCACTTATTTAACGTAAATTTATAAAAATAAATGAATAAATAAAATCAGAACAATTGTTGTGGTGGTTGGTTCCGCAGAGCTGGAAAGCATCAGAGACATTTTCCGTGGTAGCCTGCTTCATTTTGTGGTCATCGACCGGTTTCGGGCGTTCGCCCATCTTCAGGATGCGTTTTTCAGACAGTGTGACAACACAGACTTGCACAGAGCAAATTCAGTTTTACACACTCACACTGAGTTTTACCAGAGGATGTTTTACCTCTTGGTTTTACCTCTGGAGTTTCTGAGTCTGAGTTTTACACACAGTGTGTAAAACTGAATTTGCTCTGTGCAAGTCTGTGTTGTCACACTCTGAAAAACGCAACCTGAAGATGGGCGAACGCCCGAAACCGGTCGAGGACCACAAAATGAAGCAGGCTACCACGGAAAATGTCTCTGAAAATCAGAACAACCCTACATCTATCAGTAATGAAAATCAATGATAAAACTCTAAAATAAACACTGTTATACACTATGTAACAAAAATATAACATTTTCTCAGAGAAGAGAGAAACAGAAGAGAAAAGAATTGAATAAATAAATCATTATATCAGATAATAAAAGAAGAAAAAAAATAAATAACAAATAAAATAATTATAATAAATAAATGGCAATATTAATGTTCATATTACATATTATCATTTGTGCCTTCTCAGAGATTGTTTTATTAACGAACAGGTAAATATTTTTCAAATGATTGGTATCTCTACTAATTAATGATTCTTCTATAACTTGGCAAGAGGTATTAGTTGAAACTATACAATTATTCAAAAAAGTCTATCTTTGAGCCCGAAAGGTTGGGCAATATAGTAAGAAGAGGATAAGATTCATCTTTTTCACCAGAAGTACAATATTTACATAGATTATCGCTATTAAATTTTCTGAAAATACCATTAATATGAATTCAGTAATTTTTTTAGTTGCCATCCATAATTGTGCTAAACCCTTAATTCATCAGTATGCACATTAAATGTAAGTACTGTTCAGATAATCTTAATATACTTACGTTTCTATAATAAACATTGAATGTTGAAGTAGTCACCCTGCCGATATCCAAACTACGACAGATCATTGCTACGACTTTTGATTTTCTCTACGTTCTGACCAATCCAGATATCACCAGCCCCAACGATGGAAAGTAGTTTGCTAATTTCGAAAACCCAATTGAAAGGTATGCTGCTAATCTCAACTAACCGTTGTATCATACTTTAGGTAGCTGATCCTCGGACATAATAGCTTTATCTACCATTTTAACATTCGTTGGAATATTTTCCATAAAACATGAAGGCAGGCTGTTTCAATTCATAAGTAAAATTTTCAAATACATAAATAAAATTTCAAATACATAAGTAAATTTTCAAATAGATAAGTAAATTTAGACGGATTGAGGGACCTACCATTATCTATTAAACCTAAACTATATTACATACCTAAACTATTAAACCAAAAGATTCCATCACATCTACTAATCGGGAACCTCCACTATTAATGATTTCATCAAGGTTAGATCTGGTTCCATTAAGTTAGATCAGGAAAATAATTTATTATCTAGACTATTTGAATTACCTACACTAGAATAAAATGTGCCCTATTACAATATCAGGATTATCAAAGTCGGACAAATTATTGTATAATTCATAGCGAAACAGATCTATAACGTAATCACAGTCAGTTCCTGGAAAAATACTAAACTAAACAGAAGTATTCATTTTATACTCTTGAGGAACCAAGCATTAGAACAAATAACTTTAACTACTGAGAATAAACCTTTTTTAAGATAAATTAACAAACCCCCACTGCCTCTTCCCCTATCATGGAGTTTAACAGCACAGCTGTCACAATAATCATAACTGTTAAGAAAAGAAGACATACTAGTATCAGAAGAACAAAGCCATGTCTCCACAACCAGAACACTCATCTCCATTAACAAATTTATTAAAGCTTAGAAAAGTTCCTTCAGCTAAATTTGATTTAAACAGTGTTTGGTCTCGTTTTTTTTGTAGGAAATGAAATCCCTTTACAGTCTTAAGGACCAAGTGTATTATAGTCAATTATCTGTTATGGAGCACAAGTTTGGCAAAGCTATGAAGTAATTGAGAAATTTCAGAGATCTTTTCTGAAAAATTATTTGGTCTTCCAGCGTGTACTCGTAATTATATGTTGGACATTGAAACTATCTGGTACCCGTTCTTATTTATGCTCTCCGTCAGCATATTAGGTATGTCTTATGGCTACTCTCTATGCCATCATTTCGGCTACTTCTATGCCGAGGATTGTGACTTTAGACATAGTGAAGCGCAAAGCTTTGTGATTTAAACAGTGGGTTACTCCTGCGAGTAACCATTCGTCGGAATTTAGCGCGTCCTTGCTAAATTTGTCAAGTTGGAAGGGGCAACTTCCTGCACTCCTATTGAAAGTGAAGGCAGAAGTTCGGGGAGTTTCTGTGAGGCGAGCTCTGAATTCAGAACTTCTATGAATTTATTTTTCATAACTACTATAATTGTGCAATAATGTATTTTCTCTAATAAATTTTACAGAGCTCCTGAAGAAGGGCACCAATGGTACCCGAAACATAGAGCAACCAGAAACTGCTCTGGCCATTGCCGTACAAACATCTCATTGATATTATTTTGTGTTAAGTTTGTTATCTTTAATTAAGTAGTATTTTTAATTTATTTACTTTCTTATTGTATCTCATTATTTTATTTTGGAAAAAAGTCTTTTTAAATGTATAAATATAATATTTATATAATCCAAACTCTGGCAGACGCATATATCCTTCTTTCTGTTTCTGATAAGTTCTTTTTTTCTGTTTAAATAAATATTATTTCCTACTCATACAAGACCACCATGAATAATATAATTTTTTGCTTTAACTTAAACCACTTAGATATTTCCCGGCAGATGTTCACATAACTGCGATGTAATATTTTAAACATACATTCTACAATGAGGTTTCTTTGTTGTGTTGATAGCTTTTTAAACATATCCATGTACTGACTGATATATTAACTAACTTTGATTCTTGAAAGTAATATTTTTATCTATGGTTTTATCCGTCGTAGCAGGCTTGTTTTGGTTCTGACCGGTTTCGGAGTTTCATCCATTGTCAGAGTAAGGTTTGCAATTCGTGGAGAGAGATGACTTCAACTATATGTTTATATCACAAACGAACTGGTTGATTCAATGAATTCAAAATTCAGCGAATCAGCCAGTGTCGATCCACTTGATTGAAGAACAAGTCCAAATTTGAAATATCAAATTTGACTTTTCATTTTCTTAGAGTTATACGGTTTACATTAATACAACACGCACACACAGTGGCCCATTCTCACTAAAAATAAAAAATCACTTTTTCTTACTCAGGTGGATCTCAAAAACTTTCCAGGGAAAAACGAATTTCAGGAAATCTGATCGTTGTTCAAGCTTTCCAAAACTGAAAAATAGAACCCAGAAAGTTGAATAATAAACGCTTTGAATATTTTATAAAGTATATTACAATTTTTTTTTACTGTAACAATTGATTCATACAAGCTTGGCCACTGTGAAATAAAGCTATTAATATTATAAAAAAGTTTAACATACAATTCCATCAGCTAAATGTGCTTTTTACTTTCTTATCTTGATTATCATCATAATTTAAGTTATATATACGTATAATATTACATTATTTTGTAATTTCATGCTTGATTTTTAGACAATGTGTGGCTTAAAATTAAATCTCTTCAATAGAGACTTGATAGCTTTAAATAATATTTTAAAAATGAATATTACAAATAACACCATTCTTTTTGTGTGAAATGCAATTCTTAGGAAAAAATACCGCATAAAATGAATCTTTTCCGGAATCAGGAATCTTAAGATCATTAATTATTAGGCATAATTAGGTAACTACTGAAATAAACGGAGGAGATTAAAGCCTATAAGCTTAGTGTACGAATATGAATGAATCTAGAGAAGCGAAAACTATTTTTGGAACAGTTCCTCTGCTGCACATATACATTTATGTGGCTTAGGTTTACCATTAATGCAGATGAAAATAAAAAGCTGTTGGACTTGCAAGAAAAAACCGTATCCATGGGAACGTACAACTAGTACAAACAGAGAAAGATCATTCATTTTTATCGGCAGCTAGACTTTGTAAACAATATAAAGATAAGCAGTTCGCGATGGTGAATGAGATCCTCATGAAGTTCATGGAAGAAAGTCTCCCTCTGTTCCTCCAGACTATCCTGCGAGAATGGTATGAATCAGAATGCCAGAATGTTGCTCGGGGATTCAATGAACTGGAAGATTTTTTCTGCATGGAACAGCGAAAATTGGTGAAAATGAACTTAGAAAGCCATCTAGGAACTCTAGAGGGCAGTAGTAGAGCCACTAAAGAAGAAGAGTTGTGGAGACTAAATAATAAATTAGCAATTCCTACAGAATCAAATACTATGGATCACAATAAAATAGACTTTTTTTAACCATAAATTCTTAAAATCTAAACAGCAGTGTGTATACATAATTAGTGGTGTACTGTTAATTATCGAATAATTATCAAATCATTCTATAGCTCTAAAATGATATATTACCACCCTTTAATTTTTAAAAAATAAGTACAACCATTTGTTAAAGAATATAATTATAATAATGAATTTATTCTTCAATCTAAAGAAGGATTGTCATCAATAAAGATGAAAATTGTAAAAATGGTAGCAATAATAATTATATCCTAAAGAATTCTGAGATCCCATCATGATTTAGACGCATGAAATATTAACCACTGATCTATATAATATATCTATATCTGCTATTTAGAAGTAAATTTATAATATTTCCAAAAATGACAAACTTATAAAAACAAAAGCTGTTTGAATAGTAGATCTAATATATTGCTAAATAATTTAAATTAATTAATTCATTTCCCAATGCTCACAACTAATTACTAAGTCTAATTTAAATAGATTATCTTCTTTTTCTCGCATTCTTAGCATGTTCTTTACAGCCCTAATCGTAATACTGAAATGCTAAATAATTTTTTCCACTGCTTTCTAAAATTTTACAACATAAGACCAAATTCTGTTTCTTGGGAATAAAGTATTAGTAAGTAATCTCAAATCGAAAATTTTCTCCAATAATTTGTTTTGAGCGTATGATGTATTGTCATAATCAACAAACAAAAAATGTAAAATAGCTCAATTTCAATGAAAAACTGAACGTTTTAAACATAGTTATGTTAATTTTAAATTTTATCTTTTTTTTAAAAAATTATAGTAGCAGACTTGATAGTGTAAGCTATCGCTGACAACCAAAGGTAGCGTGACCTCATTTTGTTTCACCCTAAAAAAACTTATCAATTTCCATGTTATACTTAGTTAAAAGTGAGCAAATTACAATCAAAGTATTGGCACTGTGTGTAAACCTGTAATTTTTTAGAAAATAAAATCCACAATTATTATTACAAATCATAGTCATTTTTTTTAAGATTACTTATTTTCCTATATTTATTATTTTTTTCACAGCCAATGTTTGAAATTGAGTAATTTACTATTATTATTAAAAAAAAAAATCAATTATACAATGATGACCAATAAACAGAATACAATACTATATACAATTATATATAAAGCTTAGTGATATGAAGATAAAAATTCTTTAAGAAAATCTTCATCTAATAATCGATGAATATCGAACAAGCGTTAAGCTGATTAAAAGCCTCAAATCGCACTTAAAAACAAAAAATAAAAAGAAATATAAAGTTAAACTTCCATATTTAAATGTATACATTTTTAGCCACTTTTCCCCTCAAGCCTTAATACACGACACCACAAAAAAATATGTAATATATAATATAAGATCTCCTCAAACATATTATAAAGTTCCTAAACAATATTTAAGTGGCAAACATTGACTGTGATATATATATATTGATATTTAAAACAAAATATAAATAATATTTATGTATAAAAGAAAAGCACTTAACAATAATGGAATAATAATAATAATAACAAATAATATATTAATAAGGCAATCTTCACATCCTTGCAAGCCCTGATGGTGTAATCGGTTTTAGGATGAGCGAATGTACAGCTTTAAAATTAGGATTCTCTTTGTCACCAATCAATTTAAACAATACACTTTCTGTCGTGGTTATAAAACAACCAATTTGTTGCAATCTCTGAAATTAGTAAAATAATAATTATTATTGTTAAACTAACATTAAATTAAAAATTAACCTATTTCAATCCATAGCGCAAAAAAACTATCAGTAAGCATAGTAAATATCGAGTTGAAGAAATAATTTGAGTGAATGTAACACATACAAATAAATGTATAATATAAAAAACATATATTTTGCAAAAAATATGCATTATAATCGCCCTTAAATTCGTGTGCTCTGATTACTGCAAAAATCGCAAGGCCGATACCGGTAAACATGTTGCTTAATACAAGCTATACATACATACATAATATAAATGCATTTCTCAACTTCTTACAAGGGGCAAAGCTTCTTATATAAAGTCAAATTTTCAAGCTCAGATTGAAAATTAAACATTTAATTGATCTTAACTTCGCATAGGTGGGCAGAAACAATTAAAAAAAGAAAGGAAATGATAATAACTTAGGGGAAAGACTGAAGTCATATTTTTAAAATGATTTTTTCTGGTTATACGTTTCAAATAAAAATGAACTAATTTTTGTGTGTTAATAAATAATGATACAAATAATAAATAAAAACAAATATTAATGTAAGCAAATGATATAATTAATAAGGCATTGTTCACATCCTCGCAAGCCCTGTTGGTGTAATCGGTTTCATTATGAGCGATTGTATAGCTTTAAATTTCGGATTCTCTTTGTCACCAATCAATTTAAACAATACACTTTCTGTAGTTGTTATAAAACAACCAATTTGTTGCAATCTCTGAAATTAGCAAAACAATTATTATCATTAGGAAATCTAAAATTAGTTTTCATTTCAATTATAGTGCTAGAAAATCTATACCAAATAAGGCTAGTAAATATCAATATAATATCTTGCAAGATATATGCATTATAATCGCCCTTGAATCCGTTTTGCTCTGATTACTGTAAACATCGCAAGGCCGATACCGGTAAATATGTTGCTTAACGCAAGCTATAGATGTACATATAATGTGAACGCATTTCTCAACTGGTTACAAAGCTTCTTATATGAAGTCAAATTTTCTTCAACCTCGGATTTATTATTAAATATCTTCTTATTTCTGATAGATGGGCAGAAACAATAGAAAAAGAAATGAAATAATAATTTACGGGAAAGGCTAAAGTCACAGTTTGTAAAATTAATTTTTATATAAAAATGAACTTATTCATGTATAGTTGGTAAATAAATATAACAGGTATTAAAGAAACCATGTATACCGCTTTTTTTGTAAATCGCTCCTTTTCTAAAACTTTCTCACTTTATACAAAACGAAAATGAAAGATAACTACCTGAAAAGCAAGAAGTCTATCTTCTTGTGTTCTGGAAGTTGTTGCATCGGCAACTACATGCACTTGTAAACCAAGTGCACACAATTCTGCGGCGCTTTGCTCAACGCATACATGAGCCTAAACCAATTTAAATATCGATTATGCAGATATATAATTAAAATATAAAGATCGATCATTAATGTAAACGTTTAATATTTTTTATATAATTCATGTTATTTATCATATCTATACTTATTCATAATATATATTCATTTATTTGTAATTAAGTTAATATATTTTTCATTATCTTCTTTCTGGCAAATCATTAAGCTTTTATTATAAACATTTCTAAACATAAATTGAAAGGGTTATCGAGTTAATAAATAATAGTGATTAAAAATGCTATAAAATTTCCAATGAAATAGTTTTTATTTTCTTACTTTTACTGTTATTATCACATGGTATTTTATGGTACCCGTTATCGGAGAAAGTAGGTGATAAAAATACTATCACAAAAAAGACCGGTTGTTGTAAATGAGTCAAATAAAGATAAGACATAACTACAAAATATTATTTTAAACTTCGTAAAAGCAATTAATGGTTATACAAATATACAAGATGTAAAATAAGGAATAACTGCCTAACACAGCACTAGATTCCAAAATACTGTTTCCTAGATAAATTAGGGAAAAAATGTATTTGATCATAAATATTAAAAACATAATTTAAATTTGTTTTAGGACATTTTCATATTATTATGTACTATTATATGGTTTGTTTTCTGGTGCAAAAGTATTAATTATCACTAAGAACTTAATGTAACGAAACACAAATTTCCAAATGGTAGAGCTGTGAATTCTAAGTCTAAAAATAGCTAGAGTTGACATTTCAATATTTGAATAACTATGAAAACATCTGGGATAGTTATCGTTATAACCATTATTCCCAAAATGGGTGAACATATATTTGATATGAAAATATTAGATATTGGAAATATCTTAAAAATACCGTATAAGATAAAACCTAAACCCCTTAAATTATTACTCACCTCAAGACCAAACAGTACAACACATTGTACATTGCCATCGCATAATGAATCCAATTTTTTATAGAAATCCGGCGTAACCATACTGAATTTTGTTTTGGAGAAAACTGCTTTAGCGTGTGCAATGTCCAATTCTTCTACAGTTCTACCTAGACCTTTTGGATATTGTTCAGTAACAACTAATGGTATATCTAATATTTTGGAAGCCTGTAACTGTAATTAAGAAAACTAATTAACAGAAATGAATTTTGAAAAAATTTACTTCAAAAGAATATACGCTATTTATACCAGTTTGTTGGATGACTGTATGATCTCTTGAAAGTACATAGCTGCAGTTCTGAATTTTTCTTGTACATCGCATAATAGAAAAACAGTTCTTTTTACTGGTAGAAAACCAAATTTTACAATTGTTGATGACATTTTCAATTAATTCTGATATACTTCAAATATTATACACTGTTATCAGGATCAACAGGTACAAAACAAATTATCCACAAACTGAACACAAGTATTTAAGCCAGCTGTATAAATGATAGCGTTGATAAGCACCTCCAAATACGTTCAATGGAAGTGATACCAGGTATAAGAGATAAACTATTGTTAACACTCAATTTAACTTTACAAATACATCAAATTGTGAAACAATTGCAATTTAGATTCAATAAATAGAAAATGTAAACATATGATAATTTTTCTATACTACACTTAAAGGCATGCAATTCAGAAAACTATTACGTAATAGAATATTATAATTTTACAGCATTCAGAGGGGGGGTATTGAGCAGGTGATTAGGTTTTAAAGAAACACAAGGTAGGTTATCAACATTCAGTGGTTATAAAATGACCATTATTTAATATTAAGCCTTGCTTATGAAGAAGTTACGATGAAAATTTATAGTTGATTTTGTAAATATACAATCTTAGGTCATATTTTTAAAAATAAAATCTCCTTACAGTCGGCATAAGAGCATGAATTTTAATATTCTCTAGCAAAAGAACATAACCCATTATGAATAATGCAAAATCTTTAACAATTAAACGTGAAAATAGCCTATATTCATCATGCTACTGGTAAATATTAACTTTATGTATAATTTTTATTAATAAATCCAGTTTATATAGTTAATGCAAATGCAGGAAAACTCTTGGAAAATTTCTTCTTTGTTTCAGTGAAGAAAATATTTGGAAATTATGCGAAAAAATTAAAGATTTTCATACTGGATTATTGGAAAATTGTTTTGTGATATTTGTTTCTAACGATGCTAAACAAGTACCCATTTGGTTTCAGAAATCTGGGTGTGAATCAAGAGATTATATGTGTGTTTGGGTTAGTGTGATTTTCACAAGTTTAATTTGAAATTGTTTTATATTAGTTGGGGTTTGTGTTAAAGAAAAAAATGTTTTTATTTTACTTGAAATTGTTTCTTTGAACTTTTCAGTTAGTGTTCCTTAACTTCAAATTTCTTGTACCATTCTTACTTTATCTTACTCCTAGTAAGAGGAAGTATTGTGATCTTCTCATAATTTCGATATCGAGCTTTCATCGGAAATATCCGTTCTGAGGTTCCCTGAGTCCAAAAAAGTGGTTTTTAGAAAATGGTCTGTGTGTGGGTATGTATGTATGTATGTACGTAAGTATTTATTTGAACAGCATAGCTCTAAAACGAAAAACCGTAGAAATATTCCGTTTAGGTATCACCATGGGATCTGACAGTAAATTATCTGTCAAAATTCCTCAACCAGAAGTACCACTTTACTAGTTGTTTTTTTTACTTTTTTGCGATTTTATCAAAAATGGCTCCAACGATTTTCTTGAAACATGGGCTATCAACTATACACACAAAGAGCTAAAACTTTTATTTCAAACATTTCTCCGGAAAAAATCATTTAAGGTTGTTACTTTTGTGGGAGGGGTGGGTTATGTTTTTCTCTTAAGTGCTTAGTGGGGTTGGTTTATTATACAATTCTATCATCCAAACAAAATTAATTAGAAATACATGGATGACCAAAATTCCGAGTTTCAAGAAAATTAGTAAACCGAAAGTGCGTTTTTACTGAACAGTTTTTTCAGTTTTCGACGAATTTCATTAAATTTGGTATATTAACTATAAATGTTGTCAGTTATATTTTGAGAACTGGAGTAAGAGAAAGAGTAAGAGAAAAAACTGAACACCAGATTTTTTGTTAGAATTTATTTAATGTAAATGTAATGTTTCTTTTCGGGAAGCTATTCCAATATAGTGGTTGCTAACTAACAATAGTTTGCCCTAATTTTATTTCTAATGCTATTGAAACTAGTCTTTTATTTCTGCTGCAGGATTACCATGTTTTCTTGATACAGAAACATCCTGTAGAAGTTCTGGTTTATGATTTCGATACTGTCTTGGAATTTCCCACATCTTTTGACAATTATGTTAGAAAAGCTATAAAGCCTGAATATAACATCTATCATGAAAGGTTTGTATTGGCTAAGTTGATGTAATTATTATACGTATGAAACGTTTGAATTATATTTTTCCTTTAGATTGTTTCGTGTAATTCCATCTGAGGTTTATTTGTTAACTTTTGCGTCGGATCGTAGTCACATGAGAAAACCTGATGGTAGTTATATGAGTGAACCACCGGCCTACATGCCTATAAAAACTGAAGGTAACTATTTATTTATTTTCATAAGTAGGTATGTTAGCTTCGATTAAAGTTAGAAATTTTTAAATTTATATACACATAATATCTATATAGTAAGGCTACTAAGTTTAAAGATAATCATTGCTGTTGATTCTTGATAAAATAACGGAAGAAAACAAGTATTTGAACCACCTGGGATTTTCGATTTTGTATGTTTTTTACCTTATAGTACAAACATACTACACATACCGACCAATCTCTAAAAACATCATTTTTTTGATCTCAGAAAGATTCAAAATAAATATTTCGGTAATAAAACTTGTTGTCATAAAATAAAATGAAATCGTAAATTATTTTTTTCAGCCTGTACAAATAACATACATGAATTTATATCAATGAAATCAGGTACCGGTCAAGGTGAAGTTATGAATTTAGAGAAATTTTGTCGATATTTTATGCCCAACAAATAAGGTAATTATAATTTACAATTTCCAAACTTCATATTTTTTCGCTTAGGATATTTTATTAAGAGTTGTAGAAATGGCAATTTCAACAGTATTTTAAAGTTGTCGACAGTGATTTGCTACAAGCCGACGTATATCTCACATTATAATATGCTTCTTCAGTAGTATTATGTTGATTGCTAGATCAAGCTATTTGTGAATATAGGATTTTTTCCCAGCTTACTAAAATCTGATGTCCTCATGGTTCACATTTAGGCTATTGACTGTTTAATATCTATATTCATTGTCTTATACTACTGATACAATATTTGCTGAAAGAAGATATGAAAAAATCCTCATAATGATCGCTATTGTACTTAGCTCCAGGATGATATTAACAGTGAGGATGCAAGTAAATATGAGATTATTTCATTGTATCCAAGTAAATGTGAGATTTGCCCGCAAGGGGTATCTTTTGCCTGCAGTTACTTGGGGAGTAGCGACCACAGTTACCACAGCTCAGTACTCCATCACTTCATCAGAACAGTACACAATACACTTAAACTACACACTTACACGGACAAACATGGTACACAAACTAGGGTCTCCATCCCTAGTTAACTGGCGAAAGCCAAGGGAGAAGGAAGGGATTAGCGCGCTTAGACTAGCAACGCGGAAGTCCCAGGTTCAAATCCAGCATGCTGCCCTTAGATTCTTTTAGGAGCCTCTACAACTCACTGTCCGGTGATGGGCAGTGTTGTCCGTTACTAGAGAATGTTGGCTGTTCATTGGAGAAGGCTCCGGGGGCACAATAAATCTTTTAGGCCAGAGTGCAAAAATCTTCTACAACATTCTAAATCTAAATGTGAGATTACATTCAATAGGAAGAAGAAACAAAGACTTTTAAATATGTGATTACGGTAATTTATGCTTAACAATAATACTGAACATTTCATTTGTCATATGTATGAAGGTAGTAGTAATACAGTCTTGAAGTGTGTCTCTCCTGTATGACACCTTAAACTAGTGGTGGCGAAACTAGTTTCGTGCGCGTGCCAAAAATTCACGAACACAAAGTTATCAACTTGCTCACAAATTAGCATGGAATTTCACATAAATGAAGTAATAACAAATAAAATTGAAATTCTATAACTGATCATAAAATCGTACAAAATGCTTTTAAAGAGATTTTTCCTTCGATACTAAATGCTATAAACCTGGTTCATATTTTGTTCAGTAATACACCCTTCGATCTAGATTCAACAGTCGTGCTATCCTTTGAAAAAAAAAATTTCAAGAAATAATGACTGGCAAGCATATGTAAAAGGAAAATATATAATAAAAAGTTAGGAAAACTTCAAATAGAGCGTGGAATTTTGCTTTTACACTTTGCAGAAAAATCGAAGGGAGCACATAAAATAATGATATTGTTACTTTTCAAATTGACCACATCAATAAATTCAACACCTAATCGATATATTATGCTGCTTCATCCCAGCAACAATGCTAATTGTGGCGGTAGTGTCTGAAGAAACTTTTTGGTAAAGCAATATGATGTAAGATGTACGTTTGTTTATCCCTGGTTTATTCTCATTGGTGAAGCTAACAGGTAACTTTCGTAAATCGTTCTCGTACCAGTATAGTTTTCATAGGTGCCACCTCCGGACGCGTATCATAGGATCACCATTACTGTCTTATACCATCCATCACTTCGCTCTTGCATTGTGCATTGTGCGCTCTACATGAAAGAGTGGATCTTGAATCTCTCAAGAGCTGGAGGACTAAGGCAGACTTTGTATTTTATTTTTTAAGGTGACCATTATCTGTCAAGAAAAGTCAAAATATTTTTCAAATACCTTTCAAGGGCAAAGGTTGGGTATTTCAGAAAAGGCCTATAAGATTTCTTCTTCTTTAGAAATGTTGTGTCGCTTGTTTGCAGAGCGTGCAGTGACCACTTTCAACACAAGAGTCGAAAAATAACAAAAGATTTTTTTATGGACATTAATTAGAAGTGAATTTGTGATTTTATTTCTTATGGTTTCTGTATAAATTTGTGGTTGGCAGCATTTGTTACTATAGTGTATAAATAACAGTGTTTGCCAAGGCCAAATAAGAATATGCTGTTATACGATCTTTTAGATTTCTGCGGCCATTTTCATGAAACACTACAGCACAACAGATTAAAACTAGCAGGAGGGCAGTGGAATGGGATACTTAGACCTCCCCATCCGCCAGCCAACCGTGGGCAAGGAACAGAAAATGAAGCCCCGGTTCTACCAAGGTTCATAGCTGCATTAGCAAGATATAACAATCCGAAGAAGCTCATTACTATATGGGCGAAAAGTCGGTTTAACCACTGACGTGGTCTCAACCGGGAACATCAAGTTTTTATGCTGTTAATTTTTTCATATGGTGATAACTAGATTGTCAATTTATGTTGTTGTTTTCGCTAACGTATTCATAGTTTCTAACTTCCCTTGTAATATACTAATACATGTATTTTATTGTTGAAATGGGAAAAGTTAAAAAAAAAATCATATATAAAACATTTATTTTTTTATTACAAAAAAATATTTATACTTTAACTCACTTTTTTTTCTAGCGTTAACAAATTATGCATGAAATGATTCGAACAAGAACCTTTAAAGCATATAATAGCTGGCCAACTTTGTTATGGAAATATCTTATTAACCAAAGGGTTGTTTCTGTTGCCAATTGTCTTCCATCCTGTGTATTTGTTTACATTCTCTAAAATTACCATTCTACCATTTTAAATTCTCTCAGCACACACGATAGCCTCAACTATTTATAACCTCAAGTAAACACTGATTGATATTTGTTGTAATTTAGCTCCGCCATAAAAATTTCTTTTCAAAGTTGTCGTGCTAAAACGTTATTGTAATATTGTTTTAAAGGTACTTGTTCAAGTGCGCATACAATAATATACAATTCATTCTTTTTCTCTTTTTTAACCTTTTTTTTTTAATATTAAAAAATATAAAACAACAGAATACACTGGTTTCCGTTTTTTTTTTTGTTAACAAAAATAGTATTTAAATTAGTCGTATTTTTTATAAACAGTTTTACATTCCATTTATATACTAGCACAATTGGGCTTAATATACATTTAACTATTCCACTTTATTTCAAAATTATCTTCTTTTTTTAATTCTTTGATCGTAGCCAAAGTTAAAATAAAATACTTGCAATGTTTGTGCTTGATTTGGAATCGTATTTTTCGCCCTTCTTATTTTTGTATACTTCATGTCCTATAATAATGTGATCTTCCCATAGTGTACGTATTCAGAGCAATACATCCGGGATGTTTATTACCATTAAAATGATCGGCCTGTTGTTCATAATCAACGTCATAATAGATGCCGCTTTGGTTCTAAAAACAGAAAACACAAAATATTGAAGCAAGAATAAAATGTTTTATGTTGTATTATAATAGAAATTATCTAAAACACAATATGGGGAATTTAAATCGGATGTAAAATTAAGTATCAAAATGCGTTATTTCATAATATTTGTAAAGAGAAAAAACCTACAGCTATCGAACTTCTGCTTTTAGGTCTTGGAACTTGAAAATTTCTACCCAAGAGATCAGTTCTATCTTCCTCTTCGCTACTGGAATCGTGTCGAGTATTATGCGCTGAACCAGGCCTCAGTCCTAACCTGGAATATAAAAGAAAATGTTATGAAGAAATTTGGTGAGGATCGGTCAAAAAGAAACGTTCAGTTATGCCAATGTTTCGACAGAGTTTCCTGTCTTTATCAAGGCTTTAATATATAGATAGTGTGAAGATGTGAGAAAGAATTTTTAAACATATACATTTGTTATATCGCAGAAACATAAAAAAATAAAATTAAATGTTACTGGTTTCTTGTCTTAAATCATCTAAAAGAAAATAAAAAGTGATAATTTTTATCAAAGAAGATACATTTAAAAAGAGATTTAGTTTTATCTTTTTTTTCAAGACAAGGAGAAATTTGTTTTGGGTGGCGTTTGAAATATAATCTTAAAATGAAGTAGGTACTTTGACGGATATTTTATGGATAAGTTGTGGCGACTTATGTCCGTCTAGTAATGACCATGAATGAGGTTGAGAGCTGTCAACGTGCAGGGGAGTAAGTGATTTGCTACTTCTTCTTCAGCAGTTTGTCTATTGTAGGTTAAATCTGACGATAATGCAACTTCGAATGGGGCTTCGTAATTACAGTTGCCATTGAAGCTTCTATTTCAGAAACTAGTCGCTAATCCTCTCTAGCGGACAAAGTAGGGATCATGGATATTGAACCAAGGGTTTAAATAATTCCTGACGGAAAAAAGCGGATTTAAAATTAGCCATTTGATTTAACATAAAAATGGTAAATGACACTATTAATGGTTCGGATTATTCGCACATAATCTTAATTTGTAGCACTAGTTAAACGCAAAATATATAGCAGAGAAAATAATTTATGCAATTATTACCTTGGCAAAGGCATCGGTGCCACTGGAAGAGTTCCACCATAGCCAAACATGGCGGAAGACGGCCTGGTTGGTATGCCTACTGGTTCAGGCTGAAGTATAGAAATACGAGCAAAACTTCACAAAACAGTAAATATTAAATGTTTTCTATTGCTATTGTTGTTTTAATTAAAATAAATATATAAAAGTGAAATCCTAATAAAAACATGATATACTTTTACCGCATAGTGATTAGTACTTTGAGCCATTACATCTGCTATTTGTGCCCATCTCAGCCGGTCCTCCAGTGATACTTGATACGGAGGTGCACCAACACCAGGAGTCTTTACTGTGCTCCCACCAGATGGCATATAACCAAATACTGGTGAACCGATTCCGGCTATTTTTTGTTCTTTGTTCCATTTACGACTGAAAAAACATGGTTATATGAGGGGAAAAAAGAATTAATCTACTTGTTTCTTGTAATAATGCATTTCTGATTCTCAAAAATTGTTATATTACAGTAACTTACCTCCACATACATAGACAAGCTAATGTTGAAAGAATGATGATGACTGCGGCCACAGAAGCGCCAATAGCAACGCCTAAAACTTCTCCATCAACTTCACACTGTGATCCGTAGTAATTGCCAACACATCTGGAAATTACCATTGTATTATATTTTTATAGCCTCCCACATACGACTTTCTCTTACTGAAATTCTTTTCTCATTTATTAATTAAAAGATATCTTCATAATTGGTACTTTTACTAAATGTGTAGCTGCCATTAACAGGTAGAAATCTTACACCTAACTGGAATGAAAATTTAATTGTAATATTTACTGTGCAGCTCATCCAGAAATTCTTAAAATCAATTTTCTGGGAAAAATTTTTATATAAATAAAAGTGATATCCTATATATATATAAAATTTGCTCTATGCAAGTCTATGTTATTAGTGTAATATGAGTGAATATGGGATGTGTTTGACAAAAACATCATGACGATGGGCGGACGCTCGAAACCGGTCGATGACCACAAAAAGAAGCAGGCTATCACGGAAAATATCTCTGAACTCTGCACGTCCCATTTGTATTTGTATTAAGTGTTGAGGAAGTATGTTAGAGTTGTGTTATTACTGCTAAGCCCTTAAATATGGTTTAAATGGTTGAGTCGAATCGTTATGAATATAGCAATATAGAGAGAGAGAGTATTATAGCAACCCTATATTCAAATAAATTTTCGGAGAAAAATGTTTTCAATAAAAGTGATGGGCCAAATAGGTGTAGTTAATATAATCAAATTTAAGAAAAATCGTTGGAATCTCCTCGAAAATCGTGAAGAACAAAAAGTAAAAAATTTATTCCATACTATTTAGATCTTTAAACTTGTATTTCCGGTGAAAAATCAATTTCTAAAATTTGCTGGCAAATATTCTTTTAATAGTGATAAGAGAATGGGAAAAACACTGACTATATTGGCGCATACTTACTGGCAAACAGGAATTCCGTTACTATAACTGCAAGTTCCTCTATGGTTACAATGTTCTGAACTGCATGTTTCACATCTTCTACCAGATTTATGTGGATTACCAGAGAATTCATCTTTATAACCATTCGGGCAGGTACATTCAAATGAACCGAATATATTTCTACATGTGGCGGCAATATGGCAATCGTTCAATTCTGGTGATTGGCATTCATCCAAATCTGTAAATACAAATATTGAAAGATGTTTACTTTATTGTTATTACATAATGTAAGTTGTAAATTAAAAATACTTTTCGTCATACATCACCCTACAATTTTTGGAAAATTTGGTACCTAATCGATTTTATCAATAGAATTATCGATTCATATACTCGATTCGACAAACATTTCTGCGAACAATTATTTTCCATTTATTTTTTAGACTAAATTGAAATAATCTATCACAGCTGCTAAGAGATTTGTATTAGGCTAGATTAGCTAAAGAGGTGGCGTGTCTTAATCCTAATCTACAAAGGTGGTCTACTGGGCCCTGAATAATTAGAGCACATTTCCATTTTCGTCCTTTTGAACGTACTTTGGAAAGCTGAAATCGGCTTTGTTATTTAGCTCATGACTTCGAGATTCATGAGCTCTCACCTGTAGAAACCTTATCCTCACCAGACTGCCACATTCACATAGAATGTGCATCAGGGTTTCTTCCTCAGCCTTACAGAATCAGCACATCGCGTCCTCTGAAAGTTGCCAAGAGATTTTTACCCATAATAAATTTCACATCTCATTACGTATAGACCAATTCTGCAAAATGCGAATAAGCCAATTGTAATATGGGCGAAACGTCGGTTTACAACAAGCCACTGTCACAGTTTCAACCCGAGGATCTAAGTGATTTACATAACAATGGTCGCCGAAGACTGAAATATTTAGTATATAAAAAGACCGAGGATCAATGCATGTCCACAAATGTGCAGACTATGGGCTTTGCAATTTCTTATTTAAAAGCGACACGATTTGCAGAAAAAAAGGACTTTTAATCTAGGGCAACATTCGCACATATTGCACAATTAGCGTTTGAAACTACAAAAATAATCAGACTGGGAATATTTGCCGACTGAAGCCACATATTTTTTTGTTTATTCCCCCTCGTTGCGTCAAGTTTCTTAGGTGCTAAAAACAAATAGGCAAAACTAGTTCAAACTTCAAGGCAATGAAATTTTTACTTAAAACTGCAGTAAATCGCTTTTCCGGTTAATGGATTTTGACCGAAACCGTCGCCTCGGAAGGTGGATGGGATAAGTTTATAAATTTATTATATCGAAAAATAGGTAAACTGTGAGATTCATTATTACATACCACATTAAACCTATAATTGTTTCTCTCTTTACTGATTAAATTACCTCTTAATAAAAAATAATACGATAATTTAGGTACCTTGTAGATATGAAACACTGTTTGTTGGGGATGCCCACAACGGACTTGTTCCAATATTATTGCTACGTCTGTGTATGGCTCCGAGTAATTGTTTTTGTATTTCACCTTTTATTTGCGGGCGCAATGTTTCTGCACTTTCTTCAATTTGTAAGGTTAAATTGATGAACACAGGTTTGTGCAGGGCACCAGGTATTGTATAGATATTGTTCAATTTTGAGCCCATAAATGCATCGGAAAACGGCGTCATTGACATGGCCGATTCAAGCTTTAATAAAAAAAAATATATATGTATATAATTTGTTCATTATTTGGGAAAATTATTTTTTCTGTACAAATAAGATTATTATATATAAATACTTACAGCACGGTTTGCTTCGTATTCTAATTGTAAATATTCTTGCGATTCACTGTCTTTCAACTTTTCACTCCATGTAAGTTTATGATCATATATTTTATCTACCTGGACTGAAGCCACTACTGATACAACGCCTGTGAATTTTTCACATTATAGAGTAAAACATGATAGATTTAAAAAAATATCTTGTGTTAAAATCACACACTTTCTCCGTCTGAATTTCTCAAATCCCATTGGACAAAATTTCTTGAATTGTGAAATGTTAACAATACATTATTTTGCCTTTTGAAATTACAGAAGTACTGGCTCCTTATATTTTATAATGAAAGACGACACTTTAGAAGCAAGTTTAGCGTCGTAGTTTCATCATAGATCTTGGTCAGAATTAATTAACCCAGAACTAAATCTAATATCACCAAATAAAACAATTTTTTTTGGAATCAAATATTTGGGAACAGATTTGGAAAAAAATCGATATAGCCTTATGTTTTTAGTCAGTATGTGAAATTTAAAGAAAATCTTTGCAGCCATTCTCGAGTAATTGAAAATGTTTATATACTCGTACGTGGGCAAGGTGAAAAGTTCTCGGCCTAGAAGTGAAATTGATTTTTTTTTTTCTTTTTTAAAAATGCATTTATTTCTCAATGTAGTCTTCCTTTAGTTCAATACACTTTGTCCAACGTTTCTCCAATAACTGGGTTCCGTCCCTGAAGATTCTGGAAGGTCTTCAAAATATCCATTTACCGCTGCTATCACTTCTTCATTTGATCCAAAACGTTTTCCAGCCACATATTTCTCAAGGTTTGGGAATAGATGAAAGTCAGAGGGACCCAAATCTGTCGAATATGGAGGATGTTTCAACAATTCATATTTCAAATCGCTCAATTTTCCCGTTGCTAAAGCGCCTTGTGGGCAGGGCATTTTCCTGGTGAAAGAGGATTTTTTCTTTTGCAAACCCGGCCTTTTCTCCCTAATTTTTTCATCTAGCTGGTCAAGCAAATGTGCGTTGTAATATTCCCCATTAATTGTTTGACCCTTTGGCAGGTAGTCAATTAAAAGAATCTCTTTGGAATCCCAAGAAACACTAACCATAACCTTTCCAGCCGATGCAATTGTCTTTGCTTTCTTGGGTGCAGAGCCACCGGCTTTTACCTACCCATTGCTTGGACTGTTGTTTTGACTTAGCTGTAAAGTGGTGAACCCACGTTTCATACATTGCAACAAATCGGCGCAGAAAATCGATTGGATTCTTCTTATAACGGTACAAACATTGCTGAGAATCTCGATTCCTCATTTGTTTGTAATCAGCATTTAACAAATGCGACACCCATCTTGCACAAAGCTTTGTCATACTGAGTTCTTTGTGTAAAATGTGCCGTAACCTTTCTTCTAAGATTGTAGAGATATGCCTACAGCCTTAGCTATCTCATACACCTTTCATCCTCGATCATCTAGACCATATTGTGTATCTTCTTGATATTTTCTTCGGTAGCTGCGGTTTTGGCCGTCCTTCACGTGGATTATCTTCAATCGACGTACGACACGTTTAAACCAGCTGCCCATTTTTTTTACTGTTGATATCGAAGGTTCAGACTCCTTATACACTTTCACCAATTTTTGATGAATTTCTGTTGGCGATAAATCATCTAAAACGAAGAATTTTATGACGGAACGGTATTCAAGTTTATTCATTTGTCAAAAACACACAGCACCCTGACTTTACAAAGCCGTATAAAACAAACTCACGCTGAGGACCCGGGTTCGAGTCCAGCCGCGCTGCCCTTAGAATTTTCCTTCCTAAGAACCTCTACAGCTACTGTCGGTGATGGACAATGTTGTCTGTCACGAGACTGTCCGCAGGCCGGCAGTGCACTGGCCTGAGAAAGCTCCGGGCGCCAATGACCATAGATGTTAACGCGCCTTAAATTAAAAAAAAAACTATTGGTCTGATCAAATTCACATTTGGTATTTACTTGAACAACAAGTGTGCCAACATAACAAAACAGTAATTTCATTTATAGCAGTGCTGTAGATGGGCTAGGCCAGAACTCTTCACCTTGCCCTATATATAGTGAGACCAAATGTTGTTTAAAAAACAAAATTCATTGGGGGACTCCACAATTCGGAAAATTGATATGAACGTAGTAATTTATTTTCGCAGTAAAAACAAGAGTTAAAAAAATCATCTATACGTTGTACATTAAGTTTCACTTACGTTTACATGGTTGTCTATGCGAATGTTTACTATAACCAGGAGCACAATGACATGAAGACACGCCTTGATCTGTCCGGCAGATTTCATGTTGGTCCGTATCACAGGTGCTCCAATCGCCAACTATACAAGTGTCTATCCTGACCGGAGGCTGTTGAGGCGGCCTACGATGATGAAGTGGCCTCTTCGGTCTGCTCTCTTGCGGACCTCCTCCGTACATTCTAAAGGAATGTAAAAGCAATAATGACATCTTAAAACAAAATACCTTTATTTACATAGAATTGAGTTTTTCTATTGTAGGCTGCCGCAGGTAGGTTATATATTAGATTTTAATTATTGAATAGTATTAGCCTGGCTAAAAATATAATAATAAACAGAAATATAGTGTATTAATTCAAGGATTTGGCTGTGTATGACCAGCTGAATGTAAACAAATCCTTACCCAGCTGTAGCTTTCATCGGATGTTTGTGCGTACTTGTCGGTTTGATAGCACCATCAGATGTTTCAGTACTGCCAAATAAACTAATATATGTACGTTTTCCATCAATGGATACGAAATGTTGCCCTTCTTCGGCTGTTGTGATCACAGAAACTTCACCATTCCCAGCTCCAGGTAGGTTGACTCCTTCTAGTTCAACTTCATAAAATAAAATTAAGAATATAATAATACAAATTTCATGGATATATAGTTTATTTCATATTGTTTTACTTTTTTTTACTTTCTCTTATTCCTACTAACAGGAAGTATTGAAATCGTCTATTTTTTTTTTTAAATTTCAAAGCTGTTTTACCTTACCTGGATAAACTACTGGCTTTCCTGTATTGGATGCAGGGCCGTGAACAGCCGATACTGTTACATCGAATATTTCTCCTTTAGACGGTGCTGTCACTATAGGTCTAGGTTTGATTCCTGGTTTATATTCAGGGTCATCCAGCACTATTCCTGGTCTTGGTACATAGCTATTACTGCTTCCGGTTACTACAAGATAAAATAATATAAATATAGATACTAAATATGGTTGTTTAGATGTGACCAGTGAAATTTACTGAACAAGAGTAATTATGCGTTAAATATTTTGATTTTTTTCAGCGACAATTATCAAACCATGTAGAAAATGTAAGGTAACACTGTACTTCCAAATAAGGAAATGGAGAAGGTTATAGAACGTTACATTACAGTTCAATAACGATAACTTTATTTATTTTTAAGTTATACGAGTATTAATTGTAAAAATATTAAAGAGATATTTAATTCATGAACACCCGACGAAAAAAAAATGGTGTAAAACACTTACACGACCGGACGGGATTTATCCTTGTCTGCCGCAAAATGGTGGGAATGTGCTGACGAAGGTATTGTTAAGAATTTTTAAAGGATGTTTGATGTTTGGTTATGTACCAACATTATGGAGAGATGTAAGGGTAATCTTTATTCCCAAGCCGGGAAGAAGCGACTACTCTGACGCTAAGGCATTTAGGCCTATTAGTCTTATGTCTTTCCTCTTAAAAACTTGAGAAAGGTTGGTGGATAGGTATATTACTGATGGCCCATTAAGGGATCATCCACTCCATCTTAACCAACATGCTCATATTATAGGTAAGTCGACAGAGACTGCATTACATTGTCTCGTCGGAAGGATACAATCTGCTCTGGAGATAAAAGAATATGCCCTAGGGTGTTTCTTTGATGTTGAGGGGACATTTGACAGAGTATCGTTTGATGCTTTCGAAGATGCCTTGGTACGAAAAGGTATACATCCCGCCTTAATCAATTGGATAGGTGTCTATCTTAGGAGTAGAGTTATACAGGCTTCCCTTGGCGGCGCACCATGATAGTACAAGCGGGGAGAGGTTGCCCTCAAGGGGGTTTCTCTCACCAAAGTTGTGGTGCGCCGTCATGGATGACCTTTTGGTTAGGATGAATTCATCGGGATTTTATGAGCAAGCATATGCCGATGATGGTGTTATTTTATTGTTAGGGCGCTGTCTGTCCACTATTTCGGACTTAATGCAAAGCGCCCTTAACATGGTATATTGTTGGACACAGGATAAAAGGTCTTTTCATTAATCCTAATAAGACCCAGGCAATTCTATTTACTCATAGAAGGAAGATGTTTTACACCTCCCGGGTTGTTAGGCACTTCTATACAGGTTAGTAAATCAGTGATGTTCCTTGGAGTGGTTCTCGGCAGTAAATTGAACTGGTCGGAACATGTTAAGACACTGCATCAAAAGGCAGTAATTTCCTTTTGGCAGTGTCGAAGAGCTGTAGGTAAGAACTGGGGGATTACTCCCAAGATGATGTTCTGGATTTATTGCACGGTCATTAAACCTAGGTTAATGCGGCTTTGGTGTGGTGGCGTCGCATTGAAACACGATCCGCTTGACAGCTGCTGGAAGATATCCAACGCTTGGCTTGTCTGGCGTTGACTGGTGCGAGATGCTTTTAAGGATTCCCATTACAAGTTTCCCTTC
This sequence comes from Triatoma infestans, assembly GCA_011037195.1. Taxonomy (NCBI): domain Eukaryota; kingdom Metazoa; phylum Arthropoda; class Insecta; order Hemiptera; family Reduviidae; genus Triatoma; species Triatoma infestans. Next base: position 153,658 of record JAAEAF010000094.1, on the reverse strand, counting down.
TGATAGGATGTTGAAGACTTTTGTCTTTGGTCATTCCTACAGGGTTAGGTTGCCTTCTAGGGAAGATTGATTAATCCTGGGTCCGTGTGGGGTGAGAATTATCTCCGATGCTACACGGGCGGTTCCAGGATGGATGGTAGGTCAGGGGCTGCCGTCTATTTTGAGATGGGAGACCATTTGGTGGTGCCTCTTGGTGAGTGGGCCACCGTTTTCCAGGCTGAGGTTTATGCAATTCTTTGTTGTATTTTGGATGAGAGGGTGCATAATACTAATTTAAAAGGTGTTTGTATCTGGTCGGACATCCAGGCTGCTGAAGGCGCTTAGCTCATGTGTCTTCACTTCTAGATTGGTGTTGGAATGTTCTAAAAGACTGGAAGATCTTTCTTCATTGAAGGATGTGCTTCTGGTTCCTATGGGAATCTTTGGGAATGAGGAGATGGATAGTTTTGCCAAATCAGGCACCTCTCTCCCTTTCATTGGTCCCGAGCCTGCTGTTGGTGTGTCTTCTGGCACATTACTCTTCCTTATGAATGAGTGCAGTGGGTTGTCGCTAGTCTAAGATGCACATTGGGGGTCCGGACGGAGCTTTGAGTAGCGGGATCCGATGGTCTTTCACGGACCTCTTTCAGGCATATGGTTGGCTTCCTCACAGGGCATTGTGGCTTAAGGAGACATCTCTATACAATGGGGCTTATGCCTGACCCCTTTTGTAGAGTTTGTGAGACGGAGGAGGAAACACCCATGCATTTGATGACGGATTGTTTGCACTGTGAGGAGATTAGGTGTAGGACCTTCTGCCGAAATAGGATATCGGTAGAGGATCTTAAGCTATGTCCTTTTAAGGTTTTGGTCCGATTTGTTCGGTCTGTGTGAAACTTAGATGGGTAAAACCTGGGCCTGGACTTTTGTTCCAGATCCAGTAATTGTTATTCTTTAGGGGTAGCTATATGGGCCCTGGGAGGCTTTGGATAGCGTAGGGTTTGGCCCTCCCCTTCCTTGAATAATAATCAAACACTTACACGACTTTCTCTTACTGCAGTTTATTTAGTTATATAATTAACAAATTTCCTTCAAACTTTATAATTTTTACAAACTGTTTGCTCCTCCTACAATTTTATATCAATGGCAGAATCTAAATTTAATAAAATGATTTTTTTGAGGAAATCATACACTCCTCCCCCCTCCACTAAAACTTCTTAAAATGAACTCTCTCGGACAAAATCATCAAACAAAAGTGATAGGTCTCTCTGTATTCATAGTTATTATAACAAATTTATTGAAATCCGTCGATGTTTCTATGGATAAAATCGTATAAAACTGAAATAACTTCAATAAAGATACACTTCCGGTCAACCGGACGTGTATTTCCAGTGAAAACTCGATATCGAAAATTTGATACGATCATATAACTTCCTCTAACAGCAGTAAGAGAAAAGTAAATTTGGGGAGGGGGTATGGAGATTAATAACTAGTCTGTAATAAATATTTAAATTAACATAATATTTTTGGCTGAAATTACTTACCTTACAAAAAAAACTAGAGAAAACTGCTTTTGATTTTAGCGGTTATTTTAATTTCGTAGAAAATAGTAATTTATTGTAAATAATGGATCAGCTGTTTATTAATTGCTAACCTTTGGTTGATGATTTTGTCGGTAGTGGTGTCTGTTCCCATTTGGTCGGCTTGTTTGTACCTTTTACTGGTATTTCTTCAACTATGGACGATTCAAGCGCAGGTGTTACTCGGCTAGAAGTAGGTTTATCTGTAGTGTTTTGTTTTGTAGAAGTTGGTTTCATACTCGTCGTGGAGAGTTTATTGATGTTTTCCGTACTTAGGACGGTAATGTTTGATGATTCTGTAGTTATGATGGCAATAGGTGTGGAATTTGGTTGGTTTGTGGTGAGGGTGGTGTTTGCTATATTTCTGTCACTTGTGGCGATGGTAGTTGTATTTGTTAAAGATTTCGTTGTGGTTGTCTGCTCTGTAACCAGAGTTACAGTTGACGATACTTCTACTCCTAAAACTTTCGTAGCGTTTATTTCAGGAACTTTAGTTGCTAGACTGGACGGTGATTGTAGTGTTGATGATGATGTAGTAATTAATGGCTTAGTTGTTGTTGTTATGACTGTCGGTTCTACAAAAATCTTACTAGATTCTTTTGTTTTGTTTTCATTCTTTTCCGTTGGTTTTGGTCTTGTAGGTCTCAGCGGAGGTCTCAGACTGATCGGTGCTGGAGTGGTTGTGGTTGTGATTGTGGTTGTCCGGCTGGTCGTAGTGGTAGTGGTACGTTCTGTGGTTGGCACTAATTGTTCAGGTATCGGCACACCAGATACAAACGGTTTTATAATATGTTTAGTGTCTATTGGTTTCTCAAATGGATATGGCGGCGGCTCATGAGTGGTATGGTGTATCATTATTGGCGGAGGTGGTGGCGGCATTAAAGATGGAGGCGGGGCCGGATCTAGTAGCAGTGGTGGCAGATCGGCTATTTTCGGAGGTCCTCGATTGTTGATACGTGTCCTAACCGGTCGACCGACCGGTGTCATCGGTGGTGGTACATTACCGTTTAGATATTTCACAAAACCTGTGATGAATTCTCTTAGATCTGGACTAGTTTTACGGTTGTCCAGTCTCGGGGCACCCTGCACGAATGGTACAGTACTGCTGTTGTTGTTCGGGGGCTCCAGCAGAGATAAACCTCGACTCCGCGGAGCCCCAGCCCCTTCCCCCGAACCGGTACTTGTTATACGCCATGATGATGGTGAAGGCGCCATCGCTGTCATCAATTTTGTCATCGTTGTTGTCGGTGACACTAATTCATAATAGTTTCTGGTTAGATCATTGAAATTCTGTTCAATATTTGGACCATAGTCGAGGCCTGTAGATGTGTCAGCAGCCGTCCTGTCCACGCTGATCTCTGAAAGGTCATGACTAGCAGATGTTTCTAACGTTGGACGATGGGTAGATCTTGTGCCGCTAATTCTGGACGTTCTAGTTGGAAACACGACTATCGAGCCAGACATAACCTTGTCATTTTGGTCAACTTGTTGTGAGGTCCTAACATCTGTAACAAAAGAAATGATTGATTTGTTTTAGTGGCCTAAATAATCTTGTTAAAATCCATTAGTTTTTATTCTTATTTGTAATAATAAATTCTCCTTGATAAAAGGCAAGTTCTTATCAAAAAGAACTGGAGAGGTCCACTGGTTCTTAATATCATTACACGCTTCAGAGATCTAAGGGATTGTTCGGAGTGAAATATTTAAACTACGTAGGCTTATAAAATAAGGCAGAGTGATTAGAAACTTATAAAAATTTTGTATGTGTTTAACATGGATTCTATTTTGTCGCACTAGTACAGCTAATTGTTATACCAAATGCTGGCCAAACACAAAATGGCGAACTTACATCGAATCTTGCATTTCCACCTTTTGCCTTCTTTTTCAACACTGAGTTTTTTCTTTATAGCTCACATTAGTTATGTTCTTTGTAGCTCACATTAGTTATGTTCTTTGTAGCTCACATTAGTTATGTTCTTTGTAGCTCACATTAGTTATGTTCTTTGTAGCTCACATTAGTTATGTTCTTTGTAGCTCACATTAGTTATGTAAAACAGTAAATAATGTGCTAGAAATCACTTGATTTTTTGCTTCTTTTTTTTTTTATAAGAAATGTTTATTGCACAATTTGATAATTTATAAAATACCTAAAGAGGGAAAATTAGTAAAAAAATTCTAAACTAGTTTTGTCAAAGAAATAATTAGCTATAAGTAATTAACCAACCACAGTGTAGAAGAAAGGTGTGGAATGTGGGCGTGGCCAACACGATAATTCTAAATTTCTGATTGGCCTAACATACACCCACATTTAACACTTTCTGTTCAACACTGTGATTGGTTAATTATTTATAGCTAATTATTTCTTTAACAAAACTATTTAGAATTTTTTTACTAATTTTCCCTCCATAGGTATTTTATAAATTATCAAATTGTGCAATAAGATTTTTGTATAAAAAAATGCAAAGAATCAAGTTATTTCTAACATAATATTTACTTTTATAATATAATTAAATGTGGGCTCAAAGGAGAAAATTGAAAATTTTCATTCCATTGTAGAAAAAGAAAGCAAAAGAGAATTAGGCAGAAATGCATTCAATTAAAATCCAGTTTCTGCAACAACAGAAAAAACAGAATCAAATTTTAATTAATGCAATTAAACAAATAAACTACAATAAGAATATATTATTAGAGTTCAAAAATCTAAAGACTATGTAACTATCTTAATTGGCGAAAGAGAAAGTTATGTGAGTGTTTCACATCAGATTTTTATTATTGTGTGATGAAGATGAAAACTATTCAAATATAATTTATTTTGGAGAGGAGGTTGCAGTTATTTACAATACTAGCGCTGCGATTATGAGCAGCAATTCAAATATCACTACTTAATCCTAGTAAGAGGAAGTATTGTAATCGTGTCAAATTTTCGATATCGAGTTTTCACCGGAAATATCCGTTTTAGGTCCCCTGAGCCCAAGAAAGTGGTTTTTACAAAATCGTCTGTGTGTGTGTGTATGTATGTTAACAGCATAGATGTCACGATGAGATCTGGAAGTACCACTTTACTCATTTTTTTTTTTACTTTTTTGCGATTTTATCAAAAATGGCTCCAATGATTTTCTTGAAACATGGGTCATCAACTACACATACAAAGCGCTACAACTTTTATTTGAAACGTTTCTCAGGATAAATTCATTTAAGGGAACTTTTGGGGGAGGGGTGGGTTAGGTTTTCATCTAAAGTGCTATTTCTGTTTATTATACAATTCTGTCATCTAAATAATGTTAATTAGAATTAAATATGTTGTTGAAATTCCGAGTTTGAAAAACTCGGATAACCGGAAGTGCGTTTACTTTACCACTTTACTAAAAGATTTTTTCACTTTTTCACGATTTTCTCAAAAATGGCTTCGACGATTTTGTTGAAACTTCGATTATACACTACACATACAAAGATCTACAACTTTTATTTAAAAATTTCTCTGGAAAAATTCATTTAAAGGCACATTTAGGGGATGGGTGGGGTTATGTTTTTCTCTAAAGTGCTATCATAGTTGATTATACAATTCTATCATCCAAACAAAATGAATTAGAAATAAATAGGCGGCCAAAATTCCGAGTTTCAAGAAAATTAGTAAGCCAGAAATGCGTTTTTACTGAACAGTTTTTTCAGTTTTCGACGTAATTCATTAAATTTGGTACACTAACTATAAAATTTGTCAATTATAATTTTGAGAACTGGAGTGAGAGAAAGTTGTGTGAGTGTTTCACACCAGATTTTTTTATAAAAGATATGTTACGATTAATTAATACTGTTATTTATTTTTATCTGTTTTATTCTGCATATTTTTATCTTTCATTTTCTAATGTTCAAGGGTATTGCGGTAAAGAGCGAATCTTGTGCGAAAATGAATTTTATATTTTCATTCAGTGGCGGGTGGTGCATAAGCACTGCGACACTGCTTAATAAAATAATTATTATTTAAATACCATTAATAAATCCGTTTTTAAAAAAAGAATTATTTCATAAAGCGTTGCTTGATGTTGACGCTGCCCAATTCGCAGTGTCAAAAAATAATCGTATTCGGATATTTCCGACAAGCTTGGTTTGCTTTAATAATGTGACCCAACAGGTACTTATTGTAGCTGCTCGCCAGGCAGCGTTGAGTGTAAATTGTGTGCGATATTATACGTTAAATTAAAAAAATATATATATTCATTGTGTTCGTTAAAGTTATAACGGTAAAATATTTTTTGTTTTTTCAATGATATTATTTTTTAAAGAATAAAAATATACAATAAAATGAATATTGTTTTATAGGAGGTTTATGAAGTTGGTGTTAGTGTTGAATACTTGAAAAAAAATTAAATTTTCTCAATTGACATTACCCGAAAAAAATTGAAATAAAAAACAAAGGTCTTTCCATTGCTAACACAACAGCAAATAGCAATTTAGTACATCATTTCTCAAATAACCAATGAAAAAGTTATGCAATCAAATTTTTTAATCTAAAACTGGACTAATGGATTTAATATTCAAATAATTTTTTTTTTTTGTGTAATATATTAGTTATTGGAGAAATCATGTATTTTATATAACAGAAAATATCTTAAAAAATATCCATGTGAAATTATTTTTAATTAAATTGAGTTGAATTTAGACATGTTCTGTTTTACTCATGCAGCACCCCCACTTTCCATCTTCACGGGCCGCTACTGATTTCATTTCAAACCCAACGCAAAATCATTTGTCAGTCATTTATTTATTTAGTATTTTCCTATTTTTATATTTTTTGTAGCATTAATATTCCAATTAATATTATTTAGATGATAGACTTGTAGATTAAACTAAAAACGCACTTTAGAGGATAAAATTATACTATTAGATACCCTAGTATGTCTCTATTAGGTGATGCAATTATATAATGAATTGAAATAGCACTTTAGAGCAAAACATAACACCATGCCAAGAAAAACTGAAAAAAAAAAAATTAAGTAAAATGGCCCTGCCAGTTGAGGAATTTTGACAGGTAAGTTCCCGTCAGGTTCCGTGGTCATCAAGTATGAACTGTCTGCGATTTTTCTTTTCTAAGCTATGCTATTCATTCTCAGAGAGACCATATTCTAAAAACTATTTTTTTTGGACTCATGGGACCACAAAATCTGTATTTTCAATGAAACTCGATACCGAAAATTTGACACGATTTGCAATACTTGCTCTAACAGCAGTTAGAGCTGTAACAGCATTAGAGAAAGTAAAAGATAGGTACAATATTTTTTCAGTGACATAATGTACGAGGTAAGTTAATAAAATGTCAGTTTTTATTTTTTTCTCAGAAATATATTAATTTGATAGCACAGTTCCTGTATTCCTTCATTAAAGAATTTATCAGAAATAGTGGACACGTTTTTCTGTTAGTAATCTTGTGTAACACTTTCACAGCATAAATTACCAAATATGCGACATTACTATGTTGAGTGGATATGTCATTGCTATCTACAGTGGTTTGACCTGTTTTTTGGCTTTTTAATTTTTAATAAATATTTAAATTATGTAAAAACATAATTAGCATAATTAAATAATATACATACTTATATTGATAAATCTAGATACCAGTTAGATAACGAACGGATGTAAAAGAACCTTTCTATCATATATTTATGTGTGTTTGGCCAGTGAAATCATTAAGAGAAAGTAGAGTTTAGACATCCGCGTAAGGGCCCAAAAACAAGTGATTCATAATAACAATGCTATAGTTTTCACTAGGTAATGAGCTAACAGCTGTTTGTCACTTTAAAGTTACACATATTCATACCAGAGTGCACTGATAAATAATGGTTTTTCCAGGAGAAACCGGTTTTTTTAACACTATTATAGCTTTATGTAATACACTTGGAAAATTAGTTATAAATAAAAAAGTCCATAAAGGAGAAATTTCATTGATTGGAAAATTCTGCATTGTTTTGCATGTGTGCAACACAATTATGGGAGGTATAGAAAATTCCTATATTAGAGCTGAAAACAACAAATTAGCCATGCTTGTAACACTATTCGGTTATTCAAACTGATACAAAGTTTATTTATATTCTTTCAGAATATAAATCTATAGAAAATGTTTACTTCCCCTTAACGGCTATAATAACAGCAACTATTGCGTCCCCCCTTCAAATTTTTGAAATTAAGTGTTCACCGGAAGAACATCTTTTGAATGTTCTGAGTGAGAACAAAACAAATTAGCGCGTGGTCTATTAAATGTGGATGTGAGAACAAAAAATGAAAAATCACAGAGAGCTTAAACTTGATATTCCCATTTAAGTACTGCCTACAGGAAGGGCAAATTTAGAGAATAGCTTCAACGATTTTGTTTGAACTGCGCATACTACTTATACATAATAAAATCTTGTGTGAAACACTCACACAACTCTCTCTTACTACAATTTACATCGTTATAATTAGGTCACATATAATTCTTACTAGATGTTAGTTACTTTCAATTTACATGAATGGGGCAAAACTTTATAGAACGACTTTTTTTACGAGCGCATAAGCTATCCCCTCCCTCAAAACCTTCCTTAAAGGAATTTGCTCAGAAAAAACTTTCAGATAAAAGTGATAGGTATGTAAAGCTAGTATACCAAGTTTAATGAAACCCATCGGCCTTTTTATACAGAAAATCACAGAAAACTGAAAAAAGTGTTCAGGAAAAACGCATTTCCGGTCAACCGATTTTTTTTAAAACTCGGAATTTTCGCATCATATTCAATTCTGATTAATATTATGTAGATGATACCACTACCTATATATAATGAATGGAAATAGCACTTTAGAGAAAATCATAACACCCACCTTTCTCCCAAAAATTCCCTTAATGAATTTTCCCAGTATAGTTTTAAGAAAATCGTTTTGAGAAAATTGCAAAAAAACAACTGAAAAATCCATTCACAGTAAAGTGGAGGAATTTTGGCCAGGTAACTAAGTTCCTGTCGGATCCCATAGTGATAATCAAACGGAATGTCAAGCATGAAAGTTCTGTCATCTATACTGTTCACTCACAAACACAAAAGGACCATTTTCTAAAAACTACATTTTTGGACTCCGGGGTCCTCAAAATGTTTAGTATTGCGGGTGAAAACTCAATATCGAAAATATGACACGATTACAATACTGACTCCAATAGTAGTTAGAGAAAGTAAAATTGCAGTGAGGAAGTCACAGGAAGATTTATTCTAAACGTTTAATTTGTGTTATCAATTTTATATAAATGCACTTGTATTATAGTATTAGGACCTGTGAGTACAGTCACATTGTAGGGAAGACTCTTTGTCAACTCACAGCAGCATTGCAGATACACTTTAAAGATAAACTTAAATGACAGAACCCCCCCCCCCCTTAAAGTAAATTTTACCGGGAAAATGTTTCAAATAAAAGTGATAATTTTTACGTCGGAAGTTGCACTGGGTCTCAACGAATACTTCCTGCGATTTCTTTTTTCGTGTTTGAGATATTTTGTTCAGGGATAATAAAGATCTTTCGATAAACATTTTTTTTTTTTTTTTTGAAGAAGAACCTTAAATATTACCGATGATATCTGAATTTCGAAAATTCGACACGATCGTAAAACTACTTCCTCTTTTAGTAGTAAGAGAAAGTAATAATTTGATCAAACTTTTTTTTCTGAGGGAATGTTCTGCATCATTTGCTGTGATGACCGAGGGCATAATTTGTTCTTTTAAAGCAATTTCATCTGATATTAACTTGATTCCTAATTTAAAGGAATAACCCCTTCTTAAGAGGTTAAGGCTATTAACTCTTCCTAATTTGGCAGAAGAATGCTGCTTCAATTAAGGCGTTGTAATGACACACAGATTGCCTTAGTTTTAAATTTCTCTCACGGTTAAAAAAAACAAAACAAAAAATCCTTGTAGGAATATCTGTCATTTTCGTGGCAAAGGTTTTATTGATAAAAATTACTATTGAATTACTCGTCTTAAAATTATCTAGTATTTAAGTTGGTTACCTTATGTAGTAACAGAAGAGTTTTCGTTACTATACACAAAATAATCCAAAAATCCCCCCACGGCGGCTGAGGCGTTGCTGGCCCCGCGACCATCTCATGGATTGCTAAGGTTGTCCAGAATAGCTATGGAGGCGAGATTTTGGATTAGAGGATTAGAGCATAGAGAAAGAGAGTTATGGAATTTTCGGTATTTACTTTTAGCTGTTTCAGTCACGTGGGTATGTTGAGATCTTTATGAAGAGAAGTGTTTGAAACGTAGAATGGAGCATCTGTAATTTGACGGAGAATTTTTGATTGAAAGGCCTGGATTTTTTGTGAGTTTGAGCGTTTGGTTGAACCCCACAGTTCAAGTCCATAAGTCCACATTGGTTTAAGTATGGTGTTGTATAATAGTCGTTTATGTTCTATTGGAAGTTTCGACCGTCTGCCTATTAGTCTTAGTAACAGTTTATTCCGTTTGTTGAGTTCCAGTCTTTTTAGTTTAGTATGTGAGTTCCATGTTAGTCGTTTGTCGATATACATCCCAAGGTAGCGAACTAAATTTGCAGGAGAAAGAGGTACAGAGTTAAAGCTGACTGGTGGAGAAGTACGGCGTCGCAGAGTAAAAGTGATGTATTGACACTTCTGAGGGTTAAATTTTAATCGCCATTTTTTGGCCCAAGGTTCAAGTATGACGAAGTGTGTCTGTAAGTGAGTGGAAGCTTTACAGGGTCGGAACTGGAAGCAAGAATGGCGGTGTCGTCAGCGTAAGTGCATAGTATTGTGTTAGTGTGAGTCGGTATGTCTGCTGTATATACAGTATAGAGAAGAGGACCAAGTATCTACCTTGACGGACGCCGGCTAGAGCAGGAGAGTAATCAGAAGTGGCAGAGCCACAACTAACCTGAAAGAAACGGTCTGTAAGATAAGATTTCATAATTAAGTAGTAAGTAGAAGGAAGATTTCTTTTTAACTTCCACAACAGCCCCGGATTCCATACCCGATCAAAGGCTTGAGCCACATCAAGGAAGGCCCCGGAGCAATATTGTTTCCGTTCGAGAGAAGAAGAAATGGCGTCCACTACTCTATGGCATTGATGTATGGTACTGTGTTGTTGACGAAATCCAAACTGATGAGAGGGGATGACATTTGCAGTTTCAAGAATAGGACAGATAATTAGCAATAATTTTTCTAACAGTTTCCCCATGATCGGTAACAGACTGATGGGCCGGTATGAGGATGGAAGATGAGAAGGTTTCTTCGGTTTGGGAATCATTTTTATGACTGAAAATTTCCATAATGCCGGAAAATATGTAGTTCTCAGTACTGAGTTAAAGATGTAGGTGAGATATACTATTGCCTTTTGTGGTAGATGACGAAGAATTTCTGAAGTTATTAAGTCAAAGCCCGGAGATTTTTTCTTTGGCAAGGATTTTATTAAATATTTTACCTCAGAAGGAGTGAACGCTTTTGGAGGGAGGCAGAGAGGCAAGGCGGTATCTAAGTCAGTTAGTATTTCAGCAGAGTGTATGTCGTCACTAATGTCTGGATGAGGTGTGAATATGTTGCTCAGGTGGTCTTTGAATTCGATGGCTTTTTCTAAGTTTGATTTCGTCCATGTTCCGTCATTACGTCTTAAAGGAGAAGGAACAAGTTTGTAAGAGAGTAGTCATTTGGTAGCGGTCCAAAGTGATTTGCGGTCAGATGCCAGGGAGGTAACATATTCTTCGTATTTCAGGGATCTGAAGTTTTGAAGTTCACGTTTTAACCGTCTAGTCAGTCTGTTGTAAATCAGTCTGTCACTCGGGTAGTGGGTACGTTGCCATACTGCTCGATTTATTTGGAGGGCAGTAAACTGCTGCCAGAGTAAAGTTAAAAGGTTGGCAGTCTAAATTAATTGCTGCAGATTGAATGAGTTCATTTTGATAAGCAGGTAATCGGTGATGAACCAAAGTATTTTTTATTAATATTGCAGCTCCACCATGGGATGTATCGTCTGGGTGATCGGTCCTGTGAGTTGTGTAGCCGGGTATGTAAAAGTTAGATCGTCCTGTAAAGTGAGTTTCTGTGATAAGTGCTACGTCCATTCGTTTGTCATGTAGGAAAATGTCTAATTCGTCTCTGTGAGAGTTCAACCCATTGGAATTCCATAAGAGAATAGTGAGCGAATGCTGAGAATTGATCATCGAGACAATTTAGGAATGAGCTCAGTAACGAGAGACGTGAGAAGAGTGATGAGAGATTTGAATTCAGAGATAAATGTAGTGAGAAGAGAGGTAAGGTCGTTAGAGATAGGAGAGGGAGGTACCAGTGTAAGCTGAGCCGCTGACGGCCCCACGACCCTGGCATATGATGGACTGTGACTATTAAATGGCCTGGAGGTTCCTTGGTACCTTGGTTCTTCAGGTGCTAGCTGCGGAAATTCGTTGGCTGCAGGTCTGGCATAGCTGAACGGGAGACTGCGCCAAGATGAGGCCGATTTCCACTTCTGTCAAGGCTGGTTCTTCTCCTGAGGCGTTGTAATTCTTTATGGGTTACACAACCCCTATAGTTTGCTGGGTGATTCTCTAAGCAAAGGGCACAAGTTGGAGGTTGCTCCCGAGGTTTTGTACAGTCTGATGATGGATGGGGGCCTGCACATTTTACGCACCTCGGATTATGGTTGCAATATGACCTTGTGTGACCATATTGTTGGCATCTTTTACACTGTAATATTTTTGTAGTTTTATAATTGTATTGCTCTTCTATTTTTACAGTTGTATATACAAGGGTTCTCAAGTTAAATATTTCTTTGTTGTTTTCTTGTGGGTCCAGATCTACAAAGAATAATGGTAGTGGTGATTTTGTGGTGGGGTGTTTAACATTTGTGATGTTCCTAACTTAGAAATTGTGGCGTTCTAAATCTTCTTTTATTATTGTTGTTGGTGTGTTGTGGTGTAGGTGTCGTATTACTACTCGGAAGGCTTTTTCACTTTTAATTTGGTATGTGTGAAATTCGGCTTTTGTCCCTTGTAAGTAGTGTATGGCCGCTCTGTATCCATCAACTGTTTTTGTAGATAGCATAACACTATCTACACGAGACTTACATTCAAAAGAATCTGGCCCTAATAGCTGGCTCAAAGTCTTGTAAAAATCTACGTAATTTGAAATATTCTTTATGAAAATTGGTGGAGGTTTTGTATTTTTTACTGGCTGAATTTCTTCCTGTGGCTCCCTATCATCCACACTGAGGGGTGTAAAGGGATTTGGTGTGCAAAATCTGTTAGACTAACTTCTTTCAGAGTACGGTTTATTTGATTTTCTGTTTGCATGTCACTTTGTGAAATTGCTTCCAAAGAATTATTGATATTACACAGTTTTTGTTCATTATCGTTGGTGTCTACGGTAGAAATAGGCTTGACTTTATTTTTTTTTAATTTTTTGTGGAGTGTTTGAATTTAAAAATGATCTTTTTGAGCTTTTGTTTAGACTGACACTTCTAGTGATCGTGCCATCTGGTTCACAGCTGACATTTTCATCATTAGTCTCCATGTGGGAGAATTAATAATTAAAATTGTTCTAAAAAATAAAAAATACTAAAATGTCCATGTACTCACCTAACCTATAATTCACTGTTTATTTACAAGTTCAAAACAAAAATAACATCAGATTCAACAATGTAAATCAAAATGCTTTCAAGTAGAGAGCTTCAAATGTCTTAAGAATAGCTCCGCGCACTCATATACCCACTTTTACCTACTTAAATCACTTTGATTTTAAGAGCAATATCAAGCTGTACACTCAGTAGCACTAGCGCCCGGCTGACTCCAAACATTTCTAAAAACAGAATATTTCCTTAGCTGAGAATAAGTTTAATCGGATATTATCGAATAAAATCGACTTTTACCCAAACCTCTGTAATACATACGAAAAGTTTTTTTTTCTTGCTCCACCATGATTTCGGCTACTCAGCCATTCTACGTCCCGCGACCCAGTATAACATTTTAAGGTGCGCTGGCAAACTGATGTTATTCGTTTAGTTGAATTGTTGGAGAACAATCTCGAACGCTAACAACTTCACCTCTCGTTTGGAAATATGTTTTCATTTTAATTTTTTCAAAAATCAGTGCAATAGTGTCTTTCAAAAAAGGGAACAAGATGTCAATTATTAAAATGAGATAGTTCATAATTGCTTCCCCCTTCCCATATAAGTTGGAATCTTTTTAAGAAAAATTTTGTGTAAATAATTCGCACTATTTTCCTAAAAATATTTTACAAGTTTCTCTCGGACTTGAATTTTCAAATATTTAGATTTAAACAAATCGTTAAGAAAGCAAAGATAAACTACAATAAGGCTACACAGAACCTGTGGCACTCAAGAGTCCCTTATCTCGAAAGAACTGAGAAAAAAGAAGTGGAACAGGTGGCGGAGAGCCGCTATTTCAAGATATGCAAACGCATGAACTTTGAAAAGTTGAGGCTGTTCTTTTCCTCTACCATTTGCATGCATGTCGAAAAGTTTGATACGATAGCAATATTTCGACCTACGGTAACATGAGAAAGGAAAATTAGCCCATTATATTGGATTAAAAAACAAAATTGTTATATATTATACATGATCATGAAAACTTGGATTAAATATATAATAACTTTAATTAAGGCATTTAAGTCAGAAGATATTAAAGTGGAATCCTATGTCCCAGATTTCAGGAGTATACCGGGCTTGTCCTTTGGAAGAATGCAAGTGGCGATAGACCGTTAGGCCCCGTTACCCAGTGTTGCCAAGTGGCGTGTTTGGCCGGGCTTCACTTCCAGTGTTGCCATCTTACCGTGCGCCACCTTGTCCTGTACACACTCTTGTCTAATATAACCTTACTTGAAAATTTTTAGAAAAACCAGTTATTTGAATTAGGTAATTTAACTAAGGTAAAATGGTTTTCATTATAATGTTACTAGGTTTTCATTATAAATTTGCCTATTATGAATTATTGTTCAAGTATGTATTACTAACAACTTGATCATCATAACATCAATATAAACAAAGTATACGTATTTATTATCAGACGAATCTATTGTTCCTATATGATTGAAAAATGCTTAACAAATAAAGACTTGTTATGCATCTTAAAGGATACACTCTTGTCTGTATTTCTTTGTTGAGTCCTCTGAGTCATCAACCAATACAATAGATCCTCACTTTGCTTCAGGCATTAATTAACTCTATCCAATCACGTCCGTGTAGGCTTGATCTTTCAAGGCCTTTCTATATAATAGAAGCAATACATTCTGAAAAAAACACTGGTTGACCGCATCTTTGTACCAAGATCTTTAAAATTTCATTTACCTATACTTGTAGTTGAAGAAAATTACAAGTAATCTAATATCGATCATATTACGGCACTTTTTCTAGTACAATTTTGTTTTAATCACCATTTTCTCTTACTGCTACAACGGAACTAAGTTCGAAATGAAGTTTTTAGTGTAATTGTGGTGTAAGCACAGCATAGTATTGCAAAAACGAAGAATTGCCAAAAGCTTCCTACTAGACTTCTTACTCCGTTTAGGTATTAGGAGTAGTTGAATTTTTCTTTTGTTTTCCAGTATTTTCTCGTAAACTAGGATTTATTTTAAATTTATTACATTTTTATTTGAAACATATCAGAAAATTGATTTTTCGATAGGTGTGGAAAGCTACAACGGTAAGTAGTTTTCCTCTACAGTGCTACTTCATCACAGTGCTTCACTTATACAATATAAAATACATTACAGGAATGATAGAATTTTAAGTCTAAAGCTAAGTCGATTAACCGGAAATGAGATTTTTAAAGAAAAGCTTCCTGAGTCTTATGGAATTTTTCGAAATCAGGGATTGATCCAGGACTGACTGGGAGCTCAGAACTCTCACCAACACCTCTCTACAGCTGTGTTAATTACAATTAAACATTTAGGAAACATCCAAATTTGGAACAATTTGCCAGTTATATTGTATTAAAGAGTAAGTCGTGTAATTATCACCTGCTTATTCTTTACCATAATTTACTTTCCCTTACTACCTACCATTGTAAGGGATTTCAATTTTTGAAGTCGTGTTTCAGCGAAACTGAGTGTGTGTATGGTGGATATGAGAGAGAGAGAAGCAAACTAAATAATAACATAATACACAAAAATGAATAAATAAGAAACGGAGATCCAGTTTTCGGTATTATAAAATGGATTTTTTAGGTTTTCGCGACTCTCTCGTAAACTTTACAAAGATGTAAAGTTTAACTAACAAAGAATTAGTAATTAGGAGTGTAACAAGGGAGAAGGTGTTATTTTTTCAAAGCACACTTTTTGTTTGTCTACTGCTGGGAGTAATTACTTTCTCTTATTCCTAGTAAGAGGAAGTATTCTAATCGTGTCAAATTTTCGATATCGAGTTTTCACCGGAAATATCCGTTTTGAGGTCCCCTGAGTCCAAAAAAGTGGTTTTTAGCAAATGGTCTGTGTGTGTGTGTGTTGTGTATGTGAACAGCATAGCTCAAAAACGAAAAACCGCAGAAAGTTGAAACTTGATATTCCGTTTAGGTATCACCATGGGATCTGACAGTACGTTATCTGTCAAAATTCCTCTATCCGGAAATACCACTTTACTAGTTGGTTTTTTTACTTTTTTGAGTTTTTCTCAAAAATGGCTCCGACGATTTTTTCAAACTTGGTATATCAACTACACATACAACGAGCTACAACTTTTATTTGAAACATTTCTCTGGGAAAACTCATTTAAGGGCATTTGTGGGGGAGGGGTGGGGTTAGGTTTTCATCTAAAGTGCTATTTCAGTTTATTAGACAATCCTATCATTTAAATAATGGTAATTAGAATTGAATATGTTGTTGAAATTCCGAGTTTGAAAAATCGGATAACCGGAAGTGCGTTTACTAAATGATTTTTTCACTTTTTGCAATTTTCTCAAAAATGGCTCCGACGATTTTCTTGAAACTTTATATATAAACTAAACATACAAAGATCTACAACTTTTATTTAAAATATTTCTCTGGGAAAATACATTTAAGGGCACTTTTAGGGGAGGGGTGGGGTTATGTTTTTTTCTCTAAAGTGCTATTATAGTTGATTATACAATTCTATCATCCAAACAAAATTAATTAGGAATAAATAGATGGCCAAAATTTCGAGTTTCAAGAAAATTTGTAAACCGGAAGTGCGCTTTTACTGGACAGTATTTTCAGTTTTCGATGAATTTCATTAAATTTGGTACACAAACTATAAAATTTGTCAATTATAATTTTGAGATCTGGTAAGAGAAAGTTTTGTGAATGTTTCACACCATATTATTTTTTATATATCAAATAAAACGAAAAAAAAAATTCTGTAGTTAACAGCTGATTGGAACGGTTCATTCTAATAGTACCGAAAGGTTTGACATTTTGCTGACTAGGTTAGTTTTTTAATTACCTTTCTTCTGTGTAAGTGCGCTATAAACAATTAATTATTAACAATGTAAATATAGGTTTATGAGTTTAAGAAACATCTTTTGAGATTAATGAAACAATTAAAATTGTTTAACTGATTGAGCGGCTATAATGATGTATTTTATTTATTGAAAGAAGATTTATTACAAAGGTATGCCCGCATGAACTATTTGTTATTGATTGTTTCACTTCTAAAGACAAATAAACACACATTGTGACATACAAGTGTGATAATAATGTTTGGAAAAGTGGGTGACACTTTCTCTTTCAACCGGAAGTGTCAAAGCTAATTCATGTTGTCATTATCATACTTTCAATATGCAAATTGCTCAACCTATATGCAATTTCACATCGTATACTTTTTAGAATATTCATTTTTATATATTATTTTCCATATTTCAAATTTTTACGAAATTTTGAATATGCCATTATTAGAAACACTGTTCACCGAGCAAATAATTACTTTCTCTAAAGTACCACTTCAGTGTAATGTATGCTTTCTACCAACCTTTACAATGTGAAGATACATGAATGTATTGCTAGAATTCCAATTTGAAGAAAAGTGGTTGGTCCGGAACTGCGACTTTGCACAATAGTTCTTTTTTTGATTATAGGAATTTTCTCTACGATTATAACGATTTCCTTTATATTAGTACTGCTATTTGTACAGATCAAAACATGTCACTTTTATTTGAAACATTTTTCCTGTATAATTGGTATTAGGATGTTGAGTTTCAAATGTTATGATGGTTTGTTCGATGTTATTAGCGCTCTTTTCTGGATTTCAGTACAGTCGCCCCAACTGTCACCTGCCTTCGGTTGATATATATATATATAAATTATGTTTTTTATTTCAAAAATTCCGTTTTTAAAAATTATAATTTATTTAAAATTGGAATTACAATATAAACATACACTCTAACAACAAATACAAGACTAAAAGACTGTGGGAAAATTAGGATACTATATAGGAAATAGGAAAGGATGGGATCAGCAGTTTATCAGCAGTTTTATTAGGGTAATGTCCAGGTTTATTCTAACGTAATTCCTCCACCCCTAGAATGGACTTCCTCCGGAAGTACGAAGTCAGGGGGTTGTTGACGCATAAGTATTCCTTCTTGTTATCTTGAAGCAGAGGAAGAGGCCTATGAGTAAAATCAGCAAGATGGTCCCAATATTGAATTTACTTAAAATCACTGAATTCTTCTCGACTGTGGTAACTATATTTTGAGGTATAGCTGCTAGGTCCAAATGCCTCATGTTTATTGAAAATTGTGGTGCTTGGTCTTTTCTTAGAATAGGTTCCAAGTCGCTTAACAGTATTGGCTGTCCAAATGATTGAGACTGATGTTGCAGCTCCTTGTATTTGAAAATGATTGTGTTTTCATTTGGCCTTAGAAGATAAATTCCTCGAAGTGTTTTCTATTCCATTTCAGATCCCTTTTGAATGGTTAATGTTTCTTCGGTAGGGAAAACTGCCAAATATTGATCAATTTCTTCGATCCATATCACTTGACTGTCTTTGATATTGAGAGAGGCGAACTTGCAGGAAGATGTTGTTCCTTTGGTCAAGATTTCCTCCTCGCACTGAGTTGACTGATATACAAGTGTATGTGTAGGGCACAAGTACCCAGAAGGTAGTTTGATGTTGCACATTGTGCGTAAACTTTCAATCTTTTCACTGCTGGATTTTAAAAGGAATTTTGTGGTTGGGAGTATTGTCATTAAGACTGAATTGATGAGGGATGGAATAGGATGTAGGTAATACAATTCAAAATGTTCCTTCTTTACAATAGGTAAATGTATGAAATAAATAATTTAATTTTTATGACTAATTTTACAATCTATATCTAATAATTTTATAATGTCGAACATGTTTTCGTATTTAATTTCAATGGTAGTTAGTCATTATAATAGTGTACAATGTTTTTTAACTCTGAAAATAATTCATACGTTGAAATAATACTTGGATGAAATGTTTTGAGTTTACAAAAGGTGACAGAGTTCTCAATATCATTGACAATATTTTAGGATCATGTTGTATAATATTTCTACATGATTTGGAATGTCAGTTATGACAGCGAATTCGTAAACTTCGTACAGATCGTCATTTAATAACAATAATTTCTCCTTTATTTCAACGTTGTTTGCATTAATTGTTTCTAATGTTTTATTAAATTCTTTCATTATTCCTATATTTATAGAATAATGATGCTGTATTTGATTTTGTACATTTCTTTGGTTACTTTTTAATTCATCTATAATTTGATCATAATTTTCTCCGTCATAAGCGTCTAAGTTACCGCTTATGCTTTTTATTATACTACCTAAACCATTAATAATTCCTCTTTTATTTCTTATCCTATTATTATTATTATTATTCTTATTATTATTATTATTCTTATTATTATTATTCTTATTATTATTATTATAAATATTAATTATTTCTAATTTTTCGTAGATTACATCTTTTGTATGGTTGATTAATTTACCATAATTACTTATAGTTTTAATTTTGTTTATATTTTTTACTTTGTTTTTGTAAAGATCGCTTACATTAAATATTTTAAATAAATTTAAATAATAATTATTTGTGTCATGCAGTTGCTTTAATAAAGGCTCTACCCGATAATAATGCACAAACGTGTGAGTAGTCGTCTTTAATTTAGCTTGTCCCATCAGTATTGGTAAAATTCCTGTGTTGTGAGTAATGTTTCGAATCTCTAAGTCTCGTCCTGTTGTGGGCAAGAAGAAGAAGAAGGCCCTGGAACAGGATCCTTAGTTTTAAATTTGTCAGGCCCAAGTTGTCTTGGTCGTTTAATATTAGACATATGGATTTTCTCGCGAGTGTTAAAGTGTCTCGGGTTAATTATTAGTGTTTTAAGTTTTGGGTCTAATGAAGTAACTGTTTCTTTATTATATTTGTTTTTCGTTTTGTTCATATTTTGTTTATTTTTTACGAATATTTCGGTGGGAATTTCAGGTGGATCTTCCCTGGATTTGTTTCTGCTGTCTAATACCTTTTCTTTATTTGAGTCAATCCTTGCTCTAATTCGTTCATATAAAAGTTTAGTTTTGTCTCTGTGTTTATTTATATAGTCGTTTATTAATTGTTTTTCAATGTCCATTTCGAAAACTGGTTCTGTTTGTAAGTGTCCATGTAGTATCTCAAAAGGAGTAAGTTTGGTAACTGAGTGTATGCTGTTATTGTATGCTAACAAGGCGTATTTTACTTTACTTTCAATATCATCGTCTTTGAATTCGTCCCTGTTATTTAAAATTCTTATGTGCTCTATGAGAGTAGAGTGGAATCTTTCGGCCATTCCGTTTGATTCCGGATGTTGTGAGCTTATGAAATGTAGATTGATTTTGTGTAGGTCCAACAGTTCTTTTATTACGGAGTTATTAAATTCTAAACCGTTGTCTGATATTATTTTTTTTGGTAATCCATAGTGGGTAAAGTACTCTATTAATCTGTTAGCTATTGTTATACCTTGAGCTGTAGTTAATTTGTAAACTTGAGCGAACCTGGAGAAAGAGTCGATGATTGTTAAAAATTTGATGCCGTCTAAGGTTACACTGTCAATATGTATAATTTCCAGTTGTCTAGTTGCAGTAGGTGTGTGATTTAGTTTGGCTTTTATGGGCATTCTGTCGTATTTTGTCTTAAGGCAAATTTCACACTTATTGATGTATTCTTGTATTGATTGTCTCCTTTTTGGCCAATAGTATGTCCTTTGTATTTTGTTGAGTGTTTCCTCAATACCTCTGTGGTTGGTTTTGCCTACATGATAGTTTTCTATGATTTCCTTTGTCTCTCTTTCGTCTAGTATGTCTAGTAGCTTTTGGGTAAATTTTGTGAACATCACGTCTGATTCGCCAAAATATTTTGTAACTACTGAAGTAAAACGTTCATAAAAATCATTTTCAAAATATAAACCGTATTTCGTTTTGGGTTTGGTATATTCTTTGGTTAATTTCACTATATCTTCTTCAAATTTGTTTTCTGATATTTCTGCGACTATTCTGATTTGAGAATTAAATAGTTTTAATATTTTAGTGGGTTTAGGATCGTATTTAACTAGGGAGAGAATTATTATAAGATTACTAAAATTTACTGGTCCTTCAATGATGGGTATTTTCACTGACGTGTTGCCTAAGATGTTGGAGTGGACAGTTGCGTCATTGTCTTCGTTTTCGTCAACGATTTCTATATCACTGTTGTTGTCAGGTGTATTGACTATGACAGATTCTTTTTCTATGTCTCGTTGGGAGGTTTCATGTTCCAGTGGTGCTTCGTTTAAGTTCTCTTGATAGAATTTTTGTATCAGTTCGTCTATAATTTTGTCACTGTCTTCGTTCTCTATTTCATTCATATTTATTTCTATCCGTGATAGTGCGTCTGCTACTTTATTTCCTGCGCCCTGTTTATAAGAAATGTCGTAGTCAAATTCTTCTAACTTAAGTCGCCATCTTAACAGTTTGGAGTTGGGTTCTTTTAAAGAGTACAACCATTGGAGAGGTCGGTGGTCACAAAAAATTTTAAATTTCCTACCATATAAATATGGTCTGAAATATTTCGTAGCCCATACAATTGCTATTAATTCCTTCTCTATTGTGGACAAATGGGTTTCAGTTTCATTAAGGGTGCGGCTGGCGTAAGCTATTGTAAGTCTGAGTTGTCATGTTTTTGGCTGAGAACTGCTCCTATTGCTACGTTGCTTGCGTCGGTGGTTAAAATAAACTCTTTCGAAAAATCCGGGTATTTTAGTATAGGTTCGTTCATTAGTAGGTTTTTGCATGTGCTGAAGCATTCTAAGTATTCGGGATCGTTAGTGTTTACTATGGCGTTCTTTTTCAAACATTTTGTCATTGGTTTCGTAATGTGTGCAAAGTCCTTTATAAATCTTCTGTAATAGCCTATAAGTCCTAGGAAACTTTTAATCTGTTTGTTAGTTTTTGGAATTGGAAAGTCTTGAATTACTTTCAGTTTGTCTGGATTGGGTTTTATACCGTTTTTGGAGATTATGTGGCCTAAATATGCAACTTCTTTTCTGAAAAATTCTGATTTGTCAATTTGTTTTTTTAGGTTGTGTTCACGGAGCTTTTTAAGTATTTTAATTATGTTTTCTGTGTGTTCTTCCGGTTCTGTATTAAAACATTCTGTGTTGTTCTGAAAATATTGTAATTTGCATGTTTTCTGGTTACAGTATACAGTTTATTTGAAAAGTCCATTTTCATTTCTAATTCCTTAAGGGCAGGAAATCCTAATAATAAATTGAAATTTTTATGGAAGTTAAAGATGTAACATTTAATTGTTTTACCATTAATTCGTAAATTTATATACTCATTGCCACAGCTTTTCCCAGTAGCGGTATTAAACACGAATTGTTCTTTAAATATTTCTATTTCCGGTAAATGAGTTTTTATTAATTCCGGGTGAATTAGATTTATCGATGATCCTGTATCTAATAAAATTTTGTAATGTTGAATTTTGATGAAGGGTAGTTTTGAATTGCAATTTATGTTCAAGATTTCTTGTTGTTCTTCCGGTCTATTTCTAAAAAATGAGGATTCGAAATTTGTTCTATTTGTTCTTCAATTACTGGTTCGTTAGGGTCATAATCTGGGGCTATTTCGTAATTTTGTTGGCCGTCATGTTCATGGTTATTATGATATTCGTGCATTTGTGTGTTGTATGTTTGATCATGGTTGTATACCTCTTCAGCCGTCCAATTTATCGGTCGGTTCGGAGAGTTATGCATAAAATAGTTGTTAGGTCTCGTGGTTTGTCGAGTTGAAATTGACATGGGTTCATTGGGGAATGGTTTTCTTTGAATATTAATTGGACCTCTAGGAAAGTGTGTCTTTTCTCGAAGTCTCACTAAAGGATTGTTAGGGATTGGTTTAAAATTTTGAACTGGGGTATTTGGTGGTCTTAGGTATTGGAAGTCGTTTCTCAAGAGGCTTTCTAGTTCATTAAGGGTTTGAGGATTGCGTGTAGCCAGATTGTTTCGTAAGGGGTCTTTCATTGAAATGATCGTGTGTAAGACTACGAGCTTTTCGTTGTGGGTATAAACAATTCGGGCGTTATTAGTTTCTAGGGATAATTTTTGTTTATATAAGTGGAACAGTTCGATTATTTCATTTACAAATCCTACGGGGTTGTTGCCACATATCTTGTACATTATGTCTAAGAGAATGCTGGTTGAGTTTTGTTTATTTGAAAATTTTGAAATAAGGAATTGTTTTAGTTCCGTCCAGTTATTAAAGTTTTGTTCTTGTATAATTTCTGATGCTTTATCTGTCAGTTTGCCTTTAATGTTTATGAATGCTAATGCTTTTAGTGATTCCGAAACTTCTGGGGTGCAATTGTTAATTAAAGTGTTAATTTCGTCTACTCTGTTTATGAAGTAACATAATTGTTTGGGATTTCCGTTAAACAAGGGGATAGTATCCGTAAAGGCTTTTATTTCAGTAACTGATGACATTTTAATTGATAGTAAAGAAAATCTAAATATACGTCAAAACCTTAAAATGGAGAAAACAAATAAGATACAATTATAAATGTTTGAATTCTTAAGTTATTTAATTTAATTGTTATATATTAAGAAATTTTAAAATATAAAAAGAAATTGTTATAAAAATTTTAATATAAAGAAATATTCTGAAATCTTCTTAAAAAAAAAATTTAAATAGTTGTTTTATATCACTTACAAAGTAAAAAGTATGATTCTCATTAGAGATACTTTGAAAGTTAGAGGTGTCTTCTTACGGCGATTCCTGGGCTCTAGCGTGGGTTTTCTTCGCCGGAGTCTTGATGTCTGTCGCTGATGTAAATTTTGTTTTACCGGTAATAAGTGATTTAATCACACAGGATCCGATTACGAGTTTTTAGACTTGGACCGAATACTGTTTACCGGTCCTACCGACTGCGCCAATTACGTTTTTTATTTCAAAAATTCCGTTTTTAAAAATTATAATTTATTTAAAATTGGAATTACAATATAAACATACACTCTAACAACAAATACAAGACTAAAAGACTGTGGGAAAATTAGGATACTATATAGGAAATAGGAAAGGATGGGAACAGCAGTTTATCAGCAGTTTTATTAGGTTAATGTCCAGGTTTATTCTAACGTAATTATATGTTAGGGCAGATGAGTAAACATTTCCATGTTGTCAATTTTATTAATTATTGTATTAATTGCAGTGAGAGAACATCGTGTCAGTGTTCCACATCAAATTTTTAGGTATAGTCTGTGGTTTCAACTTTTCTGAAACCTACTCTGTATATCTTCACACCTCACCATTCTCTTCCCAGAAATAACGTATGCCTTTTTCCCTCACATTTGAAAGTACAATAGCCTTTTGTATAATTTTCTTCATCGAAATCATTAGCATGGATTAATATATTTGACAGGAAATGGGGAAGGTAATAAAAAGTCTTCTTATCAAATTATCAGATATTAACCTCTTTCTAATACTTTTCTATTTGTGGAAGTAACTTCTAGTACTAATCCAGAGATTTCATTTCAGATTTCACTGCCAGTTCATCCAGCAACATCCATTAGGATGGAAGAACTCTCCCGCTGATAAGTAGAAAAGAAAATAAAAAAAATGAAAGTTGAAGAAAATTAAATTGTTCTTTTTGTTACATGGTGTAGTAACAAAGGAAAGTGGCCCAGATAGTCGGCAGATCTTAATCAAAATGGAAATTATTTACTGTTAGAAAGGTAAAAATTAAAACCATTATAAATTATACGTCAGGTAAATGTAACAATACCGCGCACTTAATTGTTAGAGTTCTGCTTGCCAGTAATGAGGATTACATTATTACATAAAGTAGTCAAACATCAAATATACTCAGCTGACCATCAGCTCGGTGTAGTCGTATCGAGGCAACCTTACACGCTTAAGATTTGTGTTTGCAGATGTACACGTTCAATTTCTCCTAAGGCCATATACACTTCAGCCTAGCCCCCTGATTTGATACCCACCTAATCCACTAGGTGATATACCTAGTGAAAGTGATTGATACTTATATGATTGATTAGTATACGAAATTTAAAAAAAATCGTTGGAGCCGTTATCGAGAAAATCGCATACAACATTCAGACGACTTTCTCTTATTCTAATTATTCCAATTCAATGAAGAAATTCTCATTAAAATTAGCATCAAATTGTTTAGATATGTGCTGACTACAAAAATGGTGGTGGGGATTTTGCTTGCATACCTGAGCGACCTTATGTGGAGCTTTATATGACAAAATCAACAAAGCTTGTGGAAATCAAACTAACTATGGATTTAACTTCTAGTACTAATCCAGAGATTTCATTTCAGATTTCACTGCCAGTTCAGCCCAGCAACATCCATTAGGATTGAAGAACTGCAGACCTCCAATACGCCTCAAAAATAAATTTAATCGGAAGAATGTTGCAAATAACAGTGATACTCCACTATTAGTGCAGCAAGTAGTCCATCGCTTTTATGTAGTAATCGTTGTCATCACTTTCAAGAAAATCTCAAAAACCTCGAAAACCTATTCTGTAATATCGCACTTCCGGTTTACCGATTTTCTTCACATTTGGAATTCTATAAATGCTTCTGAAGTGTATTAATATTGTATAGATCGTAAAACTATATAAATGAAAGTGATACGATATTTATGTGCACAGAGAGTGCACCAAGTTTAAAGGAAATCGCGAAAAACCGAAAAAAAAAAAAATTATTCAGTAAAGTTGCATTTCCGGTTGATGGATTTGGATGGAAACCTTCCTGTATCTAAACGGAATATCAAGTTTGAGCTTCCTGTGATTTTATTCATTTTTGAGATATTTTGTTCACACAAACACACAAACAGAGCTGAAAACATTTATTTCGTAGTCAGGGGACCTCAAAGAATGCATTATCGGTGAAAACTCAATTTCGGAAATTTGACACGAAGCGCGATACTTCCAGGTGTAAGAGAAATTTATACGAAGTAATTGCAGTAAAGAGAAGTCAGTCATTTGAATGTTTGAGAGAAAATGAACACGAGTATTGAAATAAACATTAATAAAACATTATGGTAAGAATTATTTTATTAATAATTTGTTCCAAGTGTAAAACTGAGTGGGAAAGCCAATTATAATGCAAGGAACATAATGTGGCCAAAAAAGTGTTAATTGGAAACGGATCGTGGTTCACCATAAACAGTGGTGGAGTTCATTTAATTATTTTAAAAACGCAGTTAGAAAACTTTCTTTCACAGAAATGTTTTACATGACTGCAAACAGGATTAAGCAATTTATGTACGACATTTTTGTGTTTTATGTTTGATTATGTGTGTGTGTGTGTGTGTGAAGAAAAACTAAAACACAATCACAGGTAGTTGAAATTTGAAATTACGTCGAGGTTACAAGAAGGTTAAAAATCCCTCAAAACAGAAAGTGAAGTGCGACTTTATTGAATTTTTTTTTGTTTAGTTTGTCATCAATTTTTTCGAAAATGGTTCCAACGATTTTCTTTAAATTTCCCATGTTAACGACCCCCAAAGCAACCTACGATTTTTCATTTTTCCTTTTAATTTAACATTTATTTTCCGAGAAAAATTGCTTGAAGTAGGATTGTGCAGGAACTGCAATTCTCTAAAGTACCACTTCAGTAGAATGTACGGTTTTACTAATGTGTCCTTCGAAGTCAATACTTCGAAAACCATGTTTCAGGTGTTTACCTTATCAACCAAGAGACAAGACATCTGTATAAAATATAATAATATCCCTTATTACGAACGGATTCAGCAACGTATCTCGGGGTCGCAGTGGACAGTAGGTTGACGTGGAAGAATCATGTAGAGAAGTTAGCGCAACAGGCAGAAAGCAGATTACAGCTTTTGAAACGACTAGCTGGTATCAGCTGGGAAGCAAGACAAGATATACTAGCGCTGACGTACAAAGCATATATCAGGCCCTCTTTAGAATATGGAGGTGAGATACTCCTTACGGCCACCGACAATGTCCTAAAGGCATTGGATATTGTCCAAAATAAGGGCCTGCATCTGGTCACTGGAGGAGCTAAATCTACCCCTATTCCGGCTATGGAAATTCAGACTGGAGTGGAGCCACTAAGCATCCGAAGGGAAATGGCCGCCATTAATATGTTTGGGAAAGTAAGACGCTTGAGGGTTGAACACTGGGACTTACAAGAAACCTCCGCGCCTAGGTTAAAAACCCAGAAGCCCCTAGCCAGTAAAGTTGAGGAAATAACTGCATAACATGGCTTTCAATCAGAAGCGAGGCTGGCTTTTTCCGAACATACTCTCTCTAAAGCGGAAACATGTGGCAGAATCCAAACTGGATCTCCTGCAATCGGTAAATAAAGCCACCACCCCCGAATGGGAATTGCGTGCACTGGCACAAGAAACCAGTATTCTCGTCATCCCCTTGCTTCTCGGCACTGCGCCTTGCTGAAATGGTTGCAGCCTTCAGGATGATGATGGGGCATGATTTTCTGCAGGCACACTTGTTCCGCATTGAAGTAGTGGACAGCCCTAATTGTCCTCTATGCGGGATTGAAGACATGGACGCCCAACACCTGCTCTGTTGTGCAGGTTTGGAAGATATACAGAAGAATGACTTGGACGATCGCGAATACGCGATAACATTATATTGGGGTGCAAGGTGCCGAATGATGAGAAATCAGTAAGGGCGCGGGCGTTATAAAAAAAAAACAAACAAAAAAACTACTGTACATTTAATACCTTCTTAAGAATTCCAAGTTTTAAGAAACTCGGCCACCGGAAATGCAAATTTACCGAATATATTTCTTTCCTTTTGATCGTAACTTGACCCAACGATATTCTGGTATATTCGTAACTTGACCCAACGATATTCTGGTATATTCGTATCTTGACCTAACGATATTCTGGTATATTCTGAATGCTAACTGCATTTTTATTTGGATTTCTTTTTCGGATGAATTTACTTTTGGAGTTCAGGTGGGGGCTAAACGTTATTTATGTTTCCGTTCATCAGACAATGTATTGGTGTTGCTCCAGTTGGTGGAAATTAGGATAACTAAATATTTAGAGCCCTCACCTGTTGGACTAATGGCTAGGGCACTCGTCACTGGTGCGAAAATGCAGGGTACATCGTGAGACAAAGTGTGAAGCTAAGTTGGTAGCACCTTGGTAGTACATAGGAGGGAACCGCGGCATAGCACGCACCCTAGTAAAAAATCGCCGCCGGGCAAGCCTTGATTCTTCATGGTCTGTTATGGTATTAGTTTAATTTTTTTTTTAAATAATTAGTAAAGAATCCAAACTTTAAGACAATTTCTTTATCAAAACAATGCGATCCAAAGTGATATGGGCCTGTGATATATGTGTATGTGTGTGTGTGTGTGTGTGTGTGGTTTTTTTTTTTTTTTGTGTGTGTGTGTGTGTTGGTGTGTGTGTGTGTGTGTGTGTGTGAAGGTATGTATATGTGTGTTCTTTTAGGTACTTAGCAACCGCATCTGACTCGAAGGTTTCGGGCACAATCCCGAATTCGGGGAATTTTATTTTTTTTGAGGGGGTTCTAAGGGAACAGTAGCGGGAACAGTAGCATTATGCTTTCCTCTAGAGTGCCACTTCACTGCAATGTATGGTTTTACCAACTACAAAATATTTATATCCTCATTGTATAGTGAAAAGATTGATAGAATTGCACATCTGAAGAAGATCGGCTAACCGGAAGTGCGACTTTACAGAATTAATTTTTCAAGTTTTCTCGTAAACGGCTACAACGTTGTTGTGGTGGTTGGTTCCGCAGAGCTGGAAAGCATCAGAGACATTTTCCGTGATACCCTGCTTCACTTTGTGGTCATCGACCGGTTTTGGGCGTTCGCTCATCTTCAGGATGCGTTTGTCAGACAGTGTGATAACACAGACTTGCACAGAACAAATTCGCTTTACACACTCCTTACTTACAACTCCACACTTACAAGTGTGTAAACTGAATTTGCTCCGTGCAAGTCTATGTTATCACACTGTCTGACAAACGCATCCTGAAGATGGGCGAACGCCCGAAACCGGTCGATGACCACAAAATGAAGCAGGCTATCATGGAAAATGTCTACGATGGCTACAACGTTATTCATTAAACTTGAAATACTCATTGCACAGATGATTTTCATGCTTCTTCTATGAGTTTTGCGGAAAAACCTATTTCGGGTGTACTGGGAGACTTGTCAATTTGGTCAAAATTAAAACTGCGCTACATGCTTTAGTTGCGACAGAGGGCGCTGCCCATACTACATACAATCAGGTATACGTGATACCTGATACCAACTGCTTCATGGCCAGCCCATCTAAACTTTTGTAAACATAACTATCATTTTAAAAATAATTTTCTATTGTCTTGTATTAATTATAGTGAGAGCTAGTTGTCCGACTGTTTCATACCAGAATTTGTTTTTTATGAGAATCTAAAATTGATTTATTATCAATTTATTATTTATTTTTCTATCAATTTATTAATTTATTATTGTTTTATTATTGATTTATTATTAATTGATATATTTATCTTATTTAAAAAAAAAAAAAAAAAAACTATTATTATTTGGGATAACTATATCACTAAGTGATGGTCCGGGTTTATTTCAGCCTTTCTTTACATCTGCACACTTTGCAAATATTTCCGTTATTAATGGCAGATGATCCAACTCAAGCGAGAAGTACATGAAACTTACCAAAGCTGGTCACTAAGTTTGTATGAAAGCTAGGACTTCACTAAGTTTGTATGAAAGCTGGGACTTCACTTACTTTGTATCTAAGCTGGGACTTCACTTACTTTGTATGAAAGCTGGGACTTCACTTACTTTGTATGAAAGCTGGGACTTCACTTACTTTCCTTCAACGTTTTCGCTCATGACCTCCTTTTTTTTTTCTTCTTTTTTTGTGCGCGCGTCAAGATCTATGGCCATTGGCGCCCGAAGACTTCTCAGTGCACTGCCGGCCTCCGGGCAGTGTTCTTTCGCTACAGACAACACTTTCCATCACCGGAGCTGTAGAGGCTCCTAAGAAAAGGAAATGTAAGAGTAGCACAGCTGGACTCGGACCCGGGACCTTCGCGTGGGAGTCCAGTGCGCTAACCACTGAGCTAATCCCTTCCCTCAGATCTATTTTATTTTTTATGTTAAATATTTTGGAAAAGAATGAAAAGTAAAATTATATATAAGGAAATGTATTGGAAGGCTCTGAGACTGTTACTATAATTGAATATACTAGCTGAGTGGTAGCGCACTGGACTAGTAACGCGGAGATCGCGGTTCGAATCCAGCCGTGCTACTCTTAGATTTTCTTTTCCTATGAGCCCCTACAGCTCACTGTCCGGTGATAGACAGTGTTGTCTGTAGCGAAGAACACTGTCCGAAGGCCGGCAATGCACTGAGAAGGATCCGGGCGCAAATGATCATAGATGTTGACGCGCCTTAAATTAAAAAAAAATCTTTACCATTTAGTTATAGTTAGCACCTGACGATCAGCTGTTTATTGTGATTGTGACTCCATAGAAAAGATAGTTTTGAATAAATATTTTACTCTATCTGTAATGTTTCAAATAAAAATGATAGGTATTTATGTGTGTAGATAGTAGACGAAGTTTAAAGAAAATAGTTGGAGCCGTTTCCGTGAAAAATCACGAAAAACTGAAAGAAAAAAAAATCAGTAAAGTCCTACTTCCGGTAGATTGATTTTGCCCAAAATCTTTGTGTTTGATGCGGCGGCAGTGCCTAAATTGAATACCAATTTGAGCTTCCTCCGATTTTTTGTTTTAGAGATATTGTGTTGGCACATATAAACAAACACGCGCACGCATACAGATATTCGCTAAATACATTTTTAGGGTGGCCCAAAACATGTATTTCCGGTGAAAACTCAATTTCGAAATCCAGCACTATCGCAATACTTCCTCTTAACAGGAGCAAGAGAAAGTAAAAAATATTACACAAGCTAAAAAATTTGTTGGCTTTGGCCCCAGCCAACTATTTTTTAGCTTGTTTAATTAACAACGGCCAAACATAAATATTGTTTACATTAAAAAGTATTACAGTTGGCGAACAGTATCTGTGCAAGAACAGTCAATATTAAGGTTCCAAAAGACGAAGTCGGGAAAGTTTTAATCTTTTTCGTATAATGAAAGGTAGAATGATGTTATTTTGTAAGTTTTTGGTATCTGTATTTCCTTTCTATTGCTGGAATGTTGGCAACAATTACTACTATGCAGACAGGAACTGCCAATTAATAATAATTTCCGCCTCCCAACTTGTTGTTTCTCAACCAGTTTCCTATCAGGGAGATCGCTAAATGTTAACAATCTTAAAGTTCAAATCCATTAACAAAAATAAAATAAAATTATATAACTGCTATTTATCCACATAGTTCCGTATCGACTTCATAATCGATCACCTTTATTTCTAGTGACATTTTTTTTTTCTCTTCCGCAACATTTTTCCTTCTTTAAAAGATCCAAAGAATGGGGCCACCTTTTTGTTTTTCATGTTTATATAATTGATAATAACATTAAAATATAAAGCCAGGTATTATGAAACAGACTTGCCGACTGCACTAATGTTATTATTCTTGATGTTAGTTAAAGATCTTTGGGTGCATAAACTAAAGATAAAAACAGATTGAAAATTTGAATATTTTAGTACAGTTACCACTGTAGAACCAGATCTAGATTGGTAAGTGAAGCCCACCAATCTGTATAGTAGATAGAAAGAAAGTTTTTATCTTACTGTATAGACGCTGAAGTCTCTATTTGCTGAATTTACAAAAAAATGCAGACCAGAGTCAGGGAACAGATCTACAGAACTACACAATAATATTTAAATCTTTTTTATATATTATTTATAATAAATTATTCAAGGGAATATTGTAACAGTGGTATGAAACAGTCAGCCAACTTTCTGTTAATTGCTGTTTAATAACCAGTTGGCAATATGGGAAATTTATTTCAAATTTGGAATGTTAACTAAACATCTAGTGGGCCTTAGCATTTACATATAAAGATGGTGCTGAATTCTTGTGTTTAATTTAATTTAATTTTTTTTTTTTTACCCATAAAGCAACGCCTCTATCAAATCCCTCAACAAAACATGAGTTGAATTAATTATCACACTTTCTATATCGAGTTTTCACTGGATATACAAGTTTTGAGAACCGATAAAGTGGTTTTCAGAAAAATGGCCTGTGTGTGTGTGTGTGTGTGTGTGTGTGTGTGTGGTCAGCATAACTCAAAATCGGAAAATCGCAGTAAGTTCAAACTTGATATTAGGTTTTAGTGCTAGCAGAGGACCTGTCAATAAGGTTTTGATCAATATCAGTCAACAGGAAGTACCATTTTACTGATTTTTTCTTCATTTTTTTTGCGATTTTCTTTAAACTACCATATAAAATACCCGTATAAACAGCTACAATTGAATCTGTGATTGGGTCCGCAGGGCTGGAGAACCTCTACGATTTTATCCGTCATAACATGCTTCATTTTGTTGGTTCTGACCGGTTTCGGATTTTCATCCATTGCCAGAGTAAGATTTACAAGGAGGTAGTGAAGAAGCCTTGGGAGGCGGCTGCCGTTGGCAAAAGTGGGAAGCGATTGCCACATCCAACTATCCCTACTAAAAACCTCCGAGAGGTGTCTTGGTCGCCACCTTCAGGATGGTTACCGGCCACGACTTCCTCCACAGAGCCATCTGCACCGCCTCGGTCTTGATGACTCCCCCTTATGCCCCCGGTGTATAGAAGGCGAAGAGACGGCCGAATATCTCCTTAGCTGCAGTGGTCTGGAAGCCAATGACCGAGATAACAATATGCAAGGACGGGCCAGACTCTACTGGCCCGGCGTCAAATGGCCGAGCGGCCACAGATGAGTAGGCGTTGGATCAAAAAGATTTACAACCAATTTGTGTAGAGAGATGACTACAACTATATGTTTATAACACAAACCACACTGGTTGATTCAACCAATTTTCGATATCGAGTTTTCATCGGATATGCAAGTTTTAAGGTCCCCTTAGTCCGAAAAAGTGGTTCTTTGAAATTGGTCTAAAAATAGTATTATTTTAACTCTTTTTTTTTTTTGTAACAGTAGCGTTATGCTTCGCTCTAAAGTACCACTTCAGTAAAATGTGTGGTTCTGGCACCTACATAATTTTAACATACATTATCATTATAATTATTATTATAATTTAAAAATTGTAATTATAATTTTAACATTGCTAGAATTACAAAGTTGAAGAAAATCGGTTTAGCGGAAGTACGATTTTACAGAATAGGTTATTCTGAGGTTCTTGGAATTTTGTCAAAAACAACTACAACGATTGCCTTTAAACTTGGAATACTAAGGCTGGCTACAGACTATGCATGTGTTCGCGATTCGTGATGCGCGATGCGTGATTCGTCCAGTTCGTTGCAGTGCGTAGTAATTCGTAAACAGAGCATACAGATTATGCGTTTGTTCAAGATTCGATGCGTGATGCGTGATTTATCCATGTTCGTCGCAGTTTCAAATTAGTTCACAGAAATTCGTGTTCATGTGCAAAGCCTATATATTAATTACTTCAGTAGTACATATATACTATTTTTAAACTGTATGTACATATTTCTGTTCGGAAAATATAGAGAGTGACGATGATCTAGTAATAGCTAGTGCTGTTTTTATTATCATGGCGCAAAATAAGAAAAAAAACTTCAAACTTCTCTGCCAACATTTTAAAGGCGTCACGGTTTTTATTCCTATTTTTCTTATCTTTATCCCTTGGATCCCACAAATAACGCAGTTGTTCAATTTCATAAATTAAATCTAGAATGCGTTCATCAGACCACTCATATTCTTGCCTGTTGTCTTCTTCGGCCATTATTTTTAAAATAATAAACTATCCTTATAATAATAAAATTAATATATAAAATATTTATAATAAAATTATCCTTAAAATAATCAACAAAATAAGAGAAAGTAAAAAATTATAAAATTAAACGGAATAAAATATAAACATAACCTCCTTGTTTTAACATAACGAACTAGCGCGCACAACGAATTGACGAATTAATTACGAACACAGCCCGAACTTTGGCGAATCAGTGGTTCGTGGTGATGCGCGGCCTTTGATATTCGTCAATTTACCGCTCTTTAGAGCGAATCACTGTGCACACACGCATCATGTTGTTTACGAATCGATTTTTAACGAACAAGTCCCTACACACTATTCGTGAACTGCCCGCGAATCACGCATCACGCATCACGAATCGCGAATACATGCATAGTCTGTAGCCAGCCTAACACGCACAGACATACAAACCTATCACTTTTATTTGTAACATTTTACTGTAAAAGTTGTTTATTGATTCTGATGAATCTGAGTCGTTAAAACTCAGATGTGTTTGTTCAATATTATTGGCGCTCTCTTCAACATGACTATTCTCCACCTGCATCTGTTGGTAGGTTGGCGCTTGTCTCCCCCAACCCTGTACATTTATTTTATGACATATGAGCAAAATTTGAATTTTAATAGAAATTTTTCCTTTCGTATGTAACGAGTAAGAGAAAGTAGTGTGAGTCAAATCATCCCAGATTTGTTTTTTGCACTGTCATGTGTCAGACTTGTTTGGTAGCTGAGGGTAACAATCATAAATTAAGTGAAAATACAAATAATACTAGTTTTTTTTCTGTTGAAGTTGATTAAAAATTAGAAAATGATGCCGGATGTCCCGTATAATATCTTTGGTTTATTATACACAGCTAACTCAATTCAGAAGTGTCATATAATTATCAAATACGCATTCATAAAACAAAAGAAAAAAAATCTGGTATAAAACACTCACAGTTAGGCAGGTAGTTGATGTGATTACATTGTAGTCCAGAAGAAGCTGTCAATATAACTTAAAAATGTAACGCTACAAATCATATAACTAATGATCAATTTTGTCCATCTCAGAAAAATGTTTCAAATAGAAATGATGGGTTTTGTCTGTGCACCAAGTTTACAGGAAATCGTTATAGTTGTTTTCGATAATGTTCCAAATCACTTCAAAAACCTATCTTGTAAAGTCACACTTCCGCTTAACCTATTTTCTTCAAATTTGGTATTCTATCAATGATTCTAATGTATTTGATATTATATACGTGGCAGTACCGTACAATATACAGAAATTGTACTTTAGAGGAGAGCTTAACTTTCTACAGTTCCCACCCCAGAACCTTTAAAGGATGTTTTAAATAAAAGTGATACAATACTATTTATGTCCGTTTGGGTCATTTTCGAGAAAATCGCGAAAATCAGTAAAGTTGCACTTCCGGTTGATTTATTTTGATCAAAATCTTATTTTGACCCATGTGGTGGTAGGACTTAAATGGAATGAATGCAACTTCCAGTTTTCTGCCTTTTTTTTTTTTAGATTTTTTGTTCTTACACATAAATATTTTTTCGTACTCAGAGGACCTCATATCATGTACTTCCGGTGTAAATTTAATTTTGAAAATTGATCGCATTACTTTCTCTTAACCAGTCGGTAGATAGAGATAGTAAAAATTGTGAAACCTACTGTTTCTGTAATTATTAGAACTTTCTTCAAACCCGGATATTGTTTTTGGTTAATTGCCTTAATACAATTAATCAACGGAAATGTCGCAGAAGAAATGTTTTAAATAGAATGTGAACTTTATTATAGGTGGAGACTGAGAGAGACATAGAATAGAGAAGAGAGGAGACCTTACTTGATACTGACTACTCTGTAGGCCGCCATCTAGCAAGCCCCAAGCACTAGTGGAAAAGCAGTTTGGATGTTATCTAAAATTTTAAAATAAATTTTCATTGAGAACTGCCACATTTTCCGTGACAGCCTGCTTCAAACAGTGAAGCAGGCTATCACGGAAACTGTCTCTGATGCTTTCCAGCTCTGCGGAACCAACCACCACAACAAAAGTAAGGTTTGTTGTTGGATCCGCACAGCTGTAAAACATCTATGAATTTTGTCGGGACAGCCTGCTAGCAATTTTGCAAGAGTTCGTCCTATCTTCAAGATGTTTCTTGTTAAATCGTTTGATAATTACAAACTTTTACAGGTCAAAAAATCAGTTCACACACTCATATTGTTTGGTATATATGTGTTTACATTGCATAAGAAGTTTATAGAAAATGGATGTTCTTCAAACGGGGTATTTTAGCAGTGCTAGAGAATTAGTCAATTAGTCAGTAATGACTAGGTAAAGTGCATTAAGAGAAAATGGTGTCATT
This sequence comes from Triatoma infestans, assembly GCA_011037195.1. Lineage (NCBI taxonomy): Eukaryota > Metazoa > Arthropoda > Insecta > Hemiptera > Reduviidae > Triatoma > Triatoma infestans. The sequence goes on along the minus strand of JAAEAF010000094.1, from coordinate 117,396 downwards.
GTTTCACTTTTTTTTGGTGCTCCTGGGACTTCAGAATATGTATCTCTGATGAAAATGTGAAAATCTGAGACGATCACAGTACAGCTTGCTGTTTGCATTAAACGAATGGAAAAAAATACTAAGTACACGGTAACAGTATTGAAGAATAGCTATGAAGAAATCATTCAACTATTGATTAATTGTTGTCATTATTATCATTTTAAAATATTGAAGATTCCTAAGAAATATGTTGCAATATATCTTCACGACTATTGTTAAACATTGACAGATATCCTATATATATATATATATAACAGTAAACATGCACGTGTTCATTCATATTTCACAAAAAAAAATATTTCCTAACACAATTTGACAGTTCTAGGAAACATATATATATATTTTAAGTTGTATTTTAATAGGAGAATATAGTATAGATGTGTGTTTGGTATTCTAACGGTTTTTTGTTTTTATTGTTATCCAGTACAGTAAACTATTTATTTATATGGCTGTGGAAGTAGTAGAAGAAAAACTAACCTAACTAGTAGGATAACATGCTGGATAGGTTTCTTTAACATATGACTTGTAAACAGTTATGTCGTCTCTTTTAACGTTTCTCTAATAATATCAATTGAAAGATTATTTTGTGTATCAAGATATTGTTTAAGTTGTTTAGTTAGCACTGCTGTAAGAGGAAGTGTGGCGATTGAATCAAATTTCCTTCAATCGAAGTAATTGTTCAGAGGACCCAGCAGTATGACAAATTTGGTTAATGCATGGAAGAAAAATCACGAATGGCTCAAAAATTGAACTTCCCTTTTGATGGATTTGGCTGGAAAGTGTGAGGAGGCTTCCTACAATTTTTCGTTTTTGAGAAATTTTATTTACTATAGCATATACGTACGTACACGCACGCTCGCTATTATAGTTGACATGTTTCTTGAGGCTTCCTGAAGAAATCTTTTAGTGAATAGTATTATCCTCAAAAACGAAAAGTATCAGGAACCTGAAACTTAATATTTTGTTTAGGCAAATCAGAAACGAAGATTTCGAGCAAAATCCATCACTTGGATGTACCACTTTACCGATTTTTGTTTCCCAGTTTTCGTGATTTTCTTGAAAACTGTTCCGACAAGTTCCTTTTAAGACAATACTAACATCAGTGCTATATTCAATCCAATCATATATCATCTATTAAGTTACATTATTAAAATTCTGATTTCTTGAAATTTTGTGACTCGGAATTTGAACATTGCAGTAAGAGAAAGGAAAGTTGGGGGGGGGGTGTTTCATCTGAAGGTAAATGCCTTAGGAAGGCAAATAGGAAGTTATTCAATTTGAAGAATGTCAGTGTTTTCCAGTTTCACAAATAAATATTTGTTTATATGTTGAGCTTACTGAACATCAAATTATATAATAATACATTACTTCCGGTATTGTATTAAAGAAAGCTTTTAACGACCAACTCAGTGTTATATAACACTGGTCTTGGCCAAACTTCCTCCTCCCACATTAATTAAATCATTGATTGCGCTGAAGCATGAGGTCAGTAAACTTCTAGAACTCGAAGGTATGTTTTCTGAATTTGGTGTTCACTAAAAATAATATTAATATTCAATTAACATTTGATGATAGTTTTGTTCCAACAAATGTTTTAGTTTGGATTGTGATTTGTCTTCATGGAGTATGCGCAGTGATAGATATGCGTTCCAACAGGTTTCGAATCAAAGGCCACTCGAGAGTCAAATCACATGTTTTAATCACATATTTGTTTTGAACTCGTGTGCGATTGGTCAGAGCAGTCCAAGGACCAAGGCATGCACTGTGTGGACCGCGCAGGTCGCTTTAGTTGGTTGATTTCAATATGTACATAAATTTAATTTAATAAGAATAATAAACTCGCCAATCAATGAAACCTCTGTTATTGCAACTATAATTTATAAATTCTCTTCAACTTGGCATTTTTACTTAAAGTTTCGTTCAACTGCTATAAAGATATAGTAGCAGTAGGGGGGTACATACAGTAGGGGTACTTCAGGCAGTACACTGCCTAAATGAGATTACATTGTAAACATGACTTTCTCTTAATCTAATTAATACAATTTAATCAAGAAAGTTTCTTTAAAATTGCAACGTTATAATGTATAGTTGAGCTGGCCATAAGATAGCGCTAGTGATTTTACTTCTATACCTAAGGGACCTTAAGTGGAGCGCTCTTTGTCAAAACCAACAAAGTTTTTGCAAATTTAAATTAAAACTAAGTGACAGACCTCTAATATACCTGTAAAATCAATTTTTTTCAGAAACATGTTACAAATAAAAGTGTTATGTTTTTACTATCTATGCAGCAGCAAGCAGTCCATGTTTAAAGGAAAATGTAACCGTTTTCGAGAAAATCCCAAATAAACTTATTCTGTAAAATAGCATTTTCAGTTAACAGATTTTTTCAAATTTGAATTTCTACCATGGCTTCTAATGTAAAACCATAAATTACACTGAAGTGGTTCTTTAGTGGCAACGTTACTGCCCCCCCCCCCCAGATCTCCAAAAAAATCAATTTTCCAGGGAAAATGTTTCAAATAAAAGTGATCGGTATTTTTATGTTAGATATTATATGAAGTATACCAAATATGAGCTTTCTGCTACTTTTCGGTTTTAGGATATTCTGTTAACACACACAAACATACAGACCATTCGCTAAAAGCATTTGTTTCGTATTAAGTGGACCCTAAAAATATATCGTGAAAACTGAATTTCTAAAATGTGGCACGATCGCAATACTTCAGTAGCAGTGAGGGAGAGAATACTCCAGCTTCCGGTGATTACAATCCAGCAATGCTTTTAATGTGCCCAAATTTTATATAAGTTGGTAGAACTGTAAACTGTAATGTAATGGCATTTTAAAGGTGGCATTATGGTGTAAAAGTCTGTGCGAAAATCTCAGAAAACTGAAACAACTGGTCAGTAGATTTTCTTCACATTCGGAATGTTAGCAACATATTTAATATAATTTAGATGATACAATTACATAATAAATTGAAATAGCAGTTTAGAGAAAAAAAATCCCCACTCCTACCACAGAAGCTTCCTTATATGAATCTTCTCAGAGAAATGTTTCAAATAAAAATTGTAGCTTTTTGTATGTATGGTTAATATATATATTTTTGGTAGATAAGTTCCTATTTCGATTGTTATGGTGATCCCCATTTCACATAGAATGTCGATTTTGAAAGTGATTACAACGAAACCTTGCTTCAGATTGTTTGGTGATACTCTCTAAGGGAATACTATGTTAGAGACTTACTGTGATTTTTCAAGTATGGATTCTGTTTACCTACACACACAAGAAAGAGAGAGAAATTCAAAAAATGTTTTGCCTATACACTGGAGATGAAAATATATGTTTCCATGGTAACTCAGTAAATCGGAAATATGATAGGAACCTGCAATGATTCCTGTTACAGTAGTGAGAGGAACACGATAGTATTTACATTACAAGTAAACAGAATTCCATTACATGTTTGTCTGTCTTTGTTTCTTTCCAGTACGTGATTCAATTAAATTCGCTTGTAGTTATATAAAGGAATACAACTAACGTAACTAATGACCAAGATAGGTAATAGACAGAGGGGCATAGAATCCGAAGGAAGAGAGAGAGAGAGAGAGAGAGAATACTAATTTCACGGGAAATGACCGTTGTTAGCGATATGTACCGTTACATGTGTGTTGCGTGGACAATTGTCAACAATACCATTGCCAATGCCATGGTGACCGTTAACAGGAAGTATGATGAACGCCCAAAAAGATCTTTTGATTTAAAAAGAAAAAATTTTTTTACCTCTGATTGAACAAATATATATGTACACACACACACATATATATAGAACAGACATTACTTTATTTCTACAAAAAGTTTGGATGGATGGTTTTTTTTTCCACAGAACGTCCGGGGATAACAGTAGACATTTTTCCGCAATAACCTGCTGTCTCATTTTATGATCGACGATCTGGACCCTCAAGTTGTTGTGTATCCAAAAACAAGAAAATCTGGTGTGAAGTGCTCACACGACGTTCTCTTAATGCAATTAGAATTGAAATAACAAATTGCAATGTTTATAAACGTTTAGTATGACTGGCTAATATCAAAAGTTTGTGGAGGGAGTTTAAATTAGAACATAACTGACAAGGGTCCCCCAGAACCCCTTAAAATGTATCAAATAAAAGTTGCTTTATATCTGAGCAATTAGTATTCCAAGTTTAAAGAAAATCACTGCTGCCGTTTTCGTGATAATTCCAAGAAACCTATTCTGTAAAGTCGCACTTCCGGTTGGCCGATTTTCTTCAAATTTGGAATTCTAGCAATACTTGTAATGTGTATTAAATACTATATAGGTGGCGGTACCGTACATTGTACTGAAGTGGTTCCTTAGAGTAAAGCTTAGCGCTACTGTTGCTAAGAATTCCCTAAAAAATCAGTTTTCCTGGAGAAATGTTTCAAATAAAAGTGACAAGTATGGAGAGAATTTTATTTACATTGTATACAGATACAAAGGTTGTAAAAAATACGTAGGAGTCAAAAGCTGTAGGTATTTTATGTATTTAGATGTTATTTACGAACGTTTTTGTTTCAACCGTTTTCGAGAAAATTATAAAAAAAAAAATGAATAAATAATTCAGTAAAATCGCACTTCCGGTTCCTGGTTTTTGACCGAAATGTTTAGATACTAAGTTAGAGCTTCCTGCGAGATATTTTTTTAACACACACACTCAAACAGACTATTCCCTAAAAATATTTTTTGCATATTCAGGGTACGTGTATTTCCGGAGAAAACTTTATTTTGAAAATTTGACACGATCGCAATACTTCCTGTTTACCACGTAAGAGTAAGAGAAAGTTTTTTAAAACAAATCTCGACGTTCACAAAACGGTGATATGCGAAGTTGAAAATCAAAGTTGAACTTCCTGTGATTTTTCGTTGTTAATCTGTAAGCGAGAAATATTTTTTATTTTCTCTTAGTCTTGTATCGTGCGCAATTTTCGAATTAAAGTTTTTACAGGAAATACATGTTTTGAGGTCTCCTGGGTCCGAAAAAAAGTAGTTTTTAGAAATGAGTCTGTGTAGTTACTCTGTTTGTCTGTCTATCCATAGTCAGATAACTCAAAAACGTAAAATCGCAGAAAGTTCAAACTTGTTATTTCGTTTACATTTTACATAAGGTTTTGGTGAAAATCGGACAACCGGAAGTACCACTGATTTTTCAGTTTTTTTAACTTTTATTTGAAATATTTCTCCGGGAAAATTATTTAAAGGGTGTTATAAAAGGTGGTGCTATGTTTTCCTTTAAAGTGTTATTTCAGTTTATTACACAATTCTATCATCTATATAATATTAATTAGAATTTAATTTGTTGCCAAAATTCCGTGTTTGAAGAAAATCGATTGACCGGAAATCTGCGGCATTCTCCATAAAAACAGCGACCAGTTTCATTAAACTTAGTATTATAACTAATTGTACTTACACAGACCTAGCTGTTTTATTTGATAAATTTTACGAGCAAATTTGTTTTTAAGTTGGGGTTATGATGGTGTTTTTTACTTTTTTTTTGTACGTCACAAAATGTTATAAGTTATAACGTAATTGGCAGTAAGAGTATTTCACACCAAAATTTTTTTTTTTTCTAAAACCACTTTCTCAAGCTCACGGGGACCATAAAAGATGAATTACTCGTGAAATATCGTTTTCGAAATTCTTACACGGAAGTAGTAATTTCTCTTGCAGCTGTAAGTGAAAGTAACAATTCTTTCTTTGGCAACGTGATGAGAAAATAGTAGCAGTTACTCCTCTCGGTCAGTTAGTGTTTACTTTTCATATAGACCACAAATCCCTCTCCTCTCACTTACTCCCATTATAGTTCAAAGTTTCTTCCTAATAGTTTACTCGTTAACAAAATCAATTATTATAATCTACAATGTTTATTATTAGTTGCTATTTTTGTAATTGTAATAACCTTAAATCTTCATAAAATTTGTTCATATGTGCGTATATTGGAACCAGTTGGAGCAGTAAAACGTTAATATGCAATACAATTTGAACACATGGATGGACATGTAGGATGATGGGCAGTGAGGCAGTACCTGCGCCCACGCTGGTTACTACAAAATTCTAATTACCAGCCAATTAGCTGATGCAAACGATAAACTTTTTAGAGCGCAAATCTATAATAATTACTCAGATATATACTAAGTTATTGTTGGTCTGTGCACATACAGAAATGGATGCAGAATTACAAACTACTTTCTGGCACGTATCTTCTCCTTTCAAAGGTTGCTAAGTTTAAATAGTACTTAACTTCATTACTTTCTTTCTCTTGCTGCCGCTGGAGGAAACATTGCGACCGTGTCAAATTTTCTGAAATAAGTTTTAACCGGAAATACATGTTTATTGTACCATTTCTTTTGTATATCACATTGTAGTAAGAAAAACTCACACGACATGGTCGAAAGTCCAAATTGCCAGATAGCGAAAGGCATTGGCCACCATGCCATTTTAATCTGAGATCACTAAGCCTACTACAAACAGCCAAATAGTGATAAGACCTATCTAAAATATAGTCACCACATAGTTCTCAATTTGCTAGTTCATCAGTCAGAAAAGGCTTAAATTCAATATTCCAGCACGAGCTTTCATTTTCCATTTAATCTGATCGAATGGGACATTGCAATTGAGATAATGGTTTGCACCAAATACAGATTTTTAACTCTCTATAAATCGGATACAGATCATATTTCTTTGCATTTTCCTTAAATTGAATCAAATTTTTCCAATAAGTTAATGTTCTTATTCAAGACCTGAGTCGCTACAATTAACGGTAGTCTGCGTCTGGCTACATTAAATACTTCAACAATGTAATCAAGATTATCCATCTAATATACCTAGAATTTCGGTTATATGTGATATTTGTAACTGGGTAAATAAATAATAAAACTAAACAAACTACAGTAAGGAAAAGTTCTGTGAAAGTTTCACAAAATTGATTTAATAAAATGAATGGAAAACACACAGTAAGCATTTTCATAACTCAGTAATAATCTGTGTTGCTTTTCTTCTTGCTCTTATTACAAGAAAATGGCGAACAATTTTACTATCTCTTACTCGACAAAGTATTGTAATCGTGTCAAATGATCGATATCGAGTTTTCACCGGAAATACACATTTTGTGGTCCCCTGAGTCCGAAAAAGAAGTTTTTAGAAAATGATGTGTGTGTGTGTGTGTGTATATGTGTATGTGAACAGCACTGGATCCGACGGAAACTTACCTGTCAAAATTCCTCGACCAAGAAGTATCACTATAGTGAATAGATTTTTTTAGTTTTTGTCGATTTCCTTTAAACTTAGTACGTATATCGATTACACATAAAAAGAGCTACAATGTTTATTTGAAACATTTCTACGGAAAAATTCATTTCAGGCGGTATTTGGAAGAGAGGCGGGGTTATGTTTTCCTCTAGCGTGCTAATTTAGTTTATTATACGTAGAAGTCTACCATCTAAATAATATTAATTAGAATATGTTGTCAAAATTCCAAGTTTGAAGAAAATCAGTTGACTGGAAGTGAGTTTTAACAAAAGTTATTTCGGTTTTCTACTATTTTATCATAAAGGCACTGACCGATTTCATTAAATTTTTTAAATTAACTATGAATACAGAGACCTATCACTCTTGTTAGGAACTTTTTTCAGACAAAGTTCAGTTGAAGTTTTGTGGGAGGGGGGAGTGTATGGATTCCTTCATAAAGTCCATTTTATGAAGTTTAGATTCTCCAATTGATATAAAATTGAAAACCAGCAAACATTTAGTAAAAACTTGTTAATAAATCAATTATTATAATCTACAGTGTTTACAGCCCAACTAAACGTTTGTAAACCTTTGTTTTGAATGATTCACTTCAATCATTCCTTCCTTTAAACTTCACATACTAACTACCTACACTCAAATAAAAGCCACTCATTTTCCTGGGAAAAAGCTGATATTTTTTCTTAAGAGGTACAGAGAGTAAATGCGGGAACCGAGTCGCTAGTCTTCCCTTCCTCTAAAGTGCCAATCATTACAGTTACAGTTGCACTATGTTGCGAGAGATGGGAGCAGTTAAGCGAACTATATAGGTTGTAAAAACTCATGTGGAGAAAAATTTGTAGAATGTTTGGGCACCTTAAATTTTGCCAGACAGATAGACAGAATGTTGCCAAATTTATGCCGCAACTTGATTCATGCACTTTTTTTGTTTTGCTGTACTAAAGTGTTCCATTCACCCGATAATAGGCAATTTAATGCCGTACTATGTGACCGCAGAAGTTACGTACGATTTGTCCATAATTGCCGCAAAATATACAGCCATTATTTTTTTGTGTTACTACAAAGCTAAAAACCAACCAGAACCTGTTGCATTAGTTCAACTCAAGAGGTCCGTGTCCTTTTGAAACTGTGGCCAGTTATGAAGCCACACTATTATTGCATTCATCAAGAATAAATCTCATAGTTCTTCTCTAGGAGAATGATTATTGTATTGTTATACACTCGTACCTTGATAGTTGAGACTCCCTGTTATTACTATTATTATTGAGTGTGTATTTTATATATATATATCTGTGCAGTAATAGTAGGGACATCGCTTTGTGTGACGAAATATGTGAAGAGTTGCTTCAAGGACAGGCAATTTCCTTCTGGTCTGTTGTTGTTAATCTTCGTCTCCCACGACGTCACCATCACTCACATCAACTTGGAACGAGATCATTGTCGTCATATTTCCCACAAATGTTCCTCTCTCCCCTATGATAGTACCATCACTAGCGGTAATAATAGTACCATAGCATATTTTTTTTTTAACTTGGAAGAGATCCAATGAATGCTTAAAAAATTTTTAGTTATATTTAATAGTCACCATATTGAAGGACGATTTTCTCCAGTATACAGTTGGTGCGCGGAACAAGTTCCAACCTACCAGTAGAGGCAGGTACCTTTAATGTCTTCATGAAAACAATTTTTTCAAATAAAAGTGATATGTTTCTATGTATGCAGTAAGCATTCCAAGTTTTAAACAAAATCGTTGTAAACTGTTTTCGAGAAATTCCGCCCCCAAACTTAAAGTCGCACTTCCGGTAAACCGATTTTCTTCGAATTCAGATTTCTGTCAATTCTTCTAATGTGTATTAATATTATTTAGGTAGTAAAACCGTATATATAGTAAGGAAGTGGTACTTTAAAGGAAAGCATAACGCTACTCCACCCCCCCAGAGCCCCCAAAAAATCAATTTTTCCTGGGAAAATGTTTCAAATAAAAGCGATAGGTATTTATGTATGTAGATAGGATATGAAGTTTAAAGGAAAACATTGTGTTTTCGAGAAAAACAGAAACACTTCCGGTTGATGGATTTTGCCCGAAATCTTCGTGTCCGATGTGGTGGTAGTGCCCATATGGCATACCAAGGTTGAGTTTCTGCAACTTTTCGTTTTTGAGATATTATGTTAATACACACACACCCCCCCCAGACCATTCGCTACAAACATTTTTTTCGTATTCAGGGGATCCTAAAACATGTATTTCCGGTGAAAACCAACCTCAACGATCGCAATACATCCTCTTATTGGGTAGAGTAAGAGGATGTAAAAATCAGCTGTGAAACATACACACGTCTTACTACTCTCACTTGATAGTTCAAAATGACAAAATTTTGTGAAACTTGGAATTCTTACTCAATACTTAGTTGCCTTCAATATTATATGGTAGGAAAACCCTAACTGTGATATAATAATCAAATCATACCTTAGTACCGACGGAAACCACAAAAAAATTATTTTCTCGGAGAAAAGTTTCAAATAGGAATGATAAATCAAGTCCTATTTGCGTAATTTATATACCAAGCTTTATTAAATTAAATTTAATAAAACGCTGGTTTCGTTGGCGAGAAAATTGCAGGATTCTGAAAAATCCTGATCAGGAAATTCGCACTTCTAGTCAACTGATTTTCTTCAAACTCATAATTCTTGCAAGTTATTAAATTTTCTTAACTTCGTATATGGTAGAACAGTATAGTATACTGTAATAGCACTTTAGAAGGAAGTCTAAAACCTCTCCCTTCATCCAAATAACTGTACAAAATTTAATTTACATCGTTGGAAGGGCTGGTTTTTAGAAAAATCGCTAAAAATTTAAAAATACATACAAACACACAGCGTGAGAGAGAGAAGAAAGACCAATTTGTAAAAATTACTTTCTTCGGGTGCCTCAGGGAATCTCAAAACTAATGATTTCCGGTGAAAATTTAGTTTTTGGAAATATGACACAATCAATATTTTCGCAATAAATACTTCTTACTATAACAGTAAGGAAGGAAAACATTAATAATATTAAAATGACACTAAATTATAATCCACAATGGATTTTTGTCTCAATTTATGGTTGTTGGAAGTACGATAATTTTGTGCACAAAATTTCCCTACTTTTATATTCTTTGAATTTCGCATATTACACATTTCAAACTGTTGACCATATAAAAATACTTCGAGTTATGTAAAAACTAAAACTCAAGATAAATTTTTATTATTTTTATATTATGTTGTAACCTACTTTCAAAATATCTATAATGATGCTGGTCATTAATATAACAAAGAAACAAAGAAAGTCATTTTCACTTTTCTCCCTTTCTGATAGGTGTGAAACACTCACACCACTTCCTCTAATTGGAATTGTTAGAAATCTAATTGAGATATTTTCTTCAAACTTGGCTATTTTACTAAACGAAGTAGATGGGTGATAATGTATTAATAATCAAGTGTTTACGTTCCCACAAGTTACACTGCAATATGCGATCTCACACAAGACGCTCTCTTACTGCAGTATGCACAGTTATCAGCCATAAATTTTCTTCAAACTTATCATTTTTAATAAATGTTTAGTTATCTTCAATTTCATACAATAGGAGAACCTCTATGGAAGAAAAACGCACTTCCGGACAACTAATTATATTATATGTGGAATTTCGGCAATATAATTAGATGATAGAATTTTATAATAAACTAAAATAGCGCTTTAGAGGAAAGCATAACCCCCACCCGCTCCCCGAAAGCCCCCTTAAAAGAATTTTTCCCGGTGAAAAGTTTAGAATAAAAGTTCAAGGCTCATTTTATGTAGAGTTGATATTTGAAGTTTAAAGAAAATCGTTAAAAACTGAAAAATTCCTTAATTAAAGTGGTACTTCCGGTTTGTACTTTCTGCGATTTTTCGTTTTCGAGCAATGCTGCACACACACTGAGTATTTTCTAAAATCCACTTTTTCGGTCTCAGGGGACCTCAAAACGTGTTTCCGATGAAAACGCGATATCGAAAATTTTAACACGATCGCAATATTTCCTCTTAATGGAAAGTAAAAATAATAAACTAATTACAATTCAAAACATCAGAGATATTTTCCGTGATATCCGGCTTTTTTTTTTGTGGTCATCCACCGGTTTCAGACGTTCGCCCATCATCAGAATATTTTGTCAAAACAGTGTGATGGCAAAGACTTGCTACAGAGCAAATCTACCTTTGCGGACCCAACCACAACAAAAATTTAAAGCGGTTACAAATTAGACAATCACATAAAACAAAGAGGAATACCATTTACAATACTGTAATCATTTAAATTTATAATGCAAATAATGTTTTCATGTTCGTTACGACCGCTGTATTCAATGTTGTAAAATAGAAGTTGAGGTTCGGTCATTAAAAAAAAACTCTTTTTAAATTTTCACCGACGTTTCGGTAAATTTATTGCCTTCTTCAGGGTTAAAAATTTCTTGTTAGAATTTCTTAAAAAATATAGTTCAACTTGTGATATACCATCACCAAGTGTTGTATGCTCGCTCATACAACGATGAAAATAATAAAAGATTGGAAATCTAGTGATTAAACTTATTCAACTAACTACTTATATCTAGCTGCATATATACAAATGTTAATAAGACATTTCCAATTTTTACCATTTCAAGTAATCATTGAGAATTGACGCTTGCAGTAACTGCTGTTTCCTGTAACATCTGATTCGAAGTTATTCCAAATATAGGACCGATGGCAACATAATGGTAAATCCTCCAATCACCTATAAATGCTCTTGTTCATTGTTCCCGACTCTAAAACTGTCCTCTAACCTGTAGTACATTTTTCTCATAATAAAAATATATAAATCAGAAATATATGGGGTGGTAAGTGTATTTTATATACTTGTTAGTTTTTCGGATACCCACTCTGGATTTTGACTGAAATGATTTCAGATTCAGGGAACCTTGGAATCATGCATTTCCCGTGAAAAATAACTCTATTTCAGAAATTTGCCACGATCTTAATAGTTTTATTTTCTGGTTTCAGTAACAATTTACGTCCATAAATTTTCCTGGAACATTTTTATTTCCTTACGGATGATAAAGAAAATACACATTTACTATGATAAAGAAAAATACACATTTACTATGATAAAGAAAAATACACATTTACTATGATAAATAAAAATACACATTTACTATGATAAAGAAAAATACACATTTACTATGAAAAAGAAAAATACACATTTACTATGATAAATAAAAATACACATTTACTATGATAAAGAAAAATACACATTTACTATGATAAAGAAAAATACACATTTACTAGATAAATAAAAATACACATTTACTATGATAAAGAAAAATACACATTTACTATGATAAAGAAAATAATAAGAAAAGAAAATGTTGTTTCACAGGATTGTGTGGACAGGTAGTGGACATATTGGTATGAATAGGTGGAAGAAAAAGAGATGCATGGAAAATTGAAAATCACTGAATTATTGTGGAGTGAGAGGTTCCCGTGGGACTGGCACTTGTTTAGGGACCTTGGCGTCCCGCTGAGAGCCACATGACGCGGGGATACTGGGCCTGCATAGCTAGGTAATCTATACAATTAGTTGGCTCACCGCAACTCATACAGCTGCTCACTTCCTCATTGTTTCTCCACTTATACACACCACAACATACCATACATATAAATCTGTTACGTAACACCACTCTCCCTAACTGCGTTAATACAATCACATATATAAAATGACAAATTTTCCTTAATTTTCAAATTTTATTCATTTGTCTGCTGACATAAATATAGGGGTGGTGGGGGGGCAACTATCAACTCAGGCAGTACAAGTGATTACATTATAGTCCAGAACAGAGCGCCAGTAATATGGAAACCAATCTCATATAACATTTGAAATTTATTCTGCCATTCTGCAGAATAAAGTAAAAATTATGTATTCCAAAAAAAGTTTTCAAATAAAAGAGAAAATTTTTACTTTTTCATGTGTGCAGTTAGTAATAGGAAATGTTTACCAGACGGTGTCGGGGGGAGGAAATATCTGGTGAGAAACATGCACACCACTTTCTCTTACTGCAGTTCACAACAGTAATCGATAGATTTTCTTCTGACTTAGAATTCTTACTAAATGTTTGTCTTCAATTTTATGTCAATGGTAGAATCTAAAGTTGATAAAAAGACTTGTTTTTAGGAAAGTCTCCCCTCCCGCTCGCGCCCCTAAACTTGCTTAAATGAATTTCTTGGAAAAAAGGTTGCAAACAAAACTGATAAATCTTTGTATGCACAGTTAGTATAACAGATTTAATAAGAAATTCGTCGATGTTTTTTATGTAGAAAATCGCAGAAAACTGTTCAGTAGAAAGAAACGCACTTCCGGTCAACCAGTTTTTCTTCAAACTTGTAATATTGGCAAGATTCGTTCATTCTATTAAATTATTATTTAAATGAACGTGTATTTCCGGTGAAAAATCGATATCGAAAAAATTTGACATGATTACAAAAATAGTAACAGCAGTTTGAGAAAATAAAAATGATAAATTTTCTTTAAACTGGGAATTTGCATGCAGAAATTGTTTCTACAAATTGGGGGTAGAATGTGATTCAATTACTGTAACGTCAAACATTTTCTACGGTCTAGCAAAAATCGATTATTGGCCAGAAAAATTATTATATCGATCTTAATTGACAAGCCTTTTTCGTTTTAACAGCTTTCTATTTCATGACAAGTTAATTCAAATAGTAAGACTGAATCAATATTTAATTATGAAGGTTTCAAGGCTGGTTATAATTTATTGCCATTGGAGAAGCTAATGTCCCATAATTAATATTCTTACTAAATTCCTGTGAATTGCAACTGTATTGTTCCATTCATGTTTATCTCGCCTTCCAGTAATAGTAATAAAGAAGGGAAAACCAAACAATTAATAATTTGGGATTATTATATGTACTTGGGGTACATAATATTATATTTATTAATAAACTTATTATTCAATTCTATCGAGAAGACTTATTATTATTATTATTATTATTATTATTATAAATGTAACTAAATATTGAAAACAAAAAACTGGTGTGTAAAACTCACCACGACTTTCTCTTGCTGAAAAGTTACGTAATTTAAAATTGATAAACTTATAATTTTTACTAAATGTTTACTTATCTTCTATTTTTCATCAGTGGGGGGAAACCTAAATTTAATAAAATGTCTTGTTTGAGGAAAACAATCTCCCCTCTCTTCCAAAACTTCTTTAAATGAACTTCGGAAAAAAATGTTAAACAAAAGTGATTTCTATATTCAGTTAGTATACCAAATTTAATAAAATCCGCCGGTGTATTAACGGAGAAAATCATAGCAAACTGAATTCGTAAAAACGCATTTCCGATCATATAAGTATAGTTTATATATTAGGTTTAAAGAAAATCGTTTAAGACAATTTTGAGGAAATCGCAGGAAACAAAAAAAAAAAAATCTATTTAACAAAGTGTATTTCCGGTTGAGGAATTTTAACAGGTAAGTTGCTGTCACAACCTTATGGTTGATACTGTATGTAAAGTTTGAACTTCTACAATCTTTCGCTTTTGAGCTATACTGTTCATATTCGTACACACGAACACACATCCGCATTAGGCCATTTTCTAAAAATCACTTTTCCAGATTATTTACTCGAAATCGAAAATTTGAAACGATCGCAATACTTCCTTTTCCACCAATAAAAGAAATTACAAAAATCTGGTGTGTATCCGGTCTAGTCCTTCTCCTACTGCAGTTCACAAACAGAACTATAGTGACATATTTTCTACTAACTTATAATTTTTATTTAATGTTGGCTTGTCTTCAATTTCATATCAATTGAAGAATCAACTTAATAAAATAACTCTTTTGAGGAAACCATACTCTCCCCCCCCAAAAAAAACTTCTTTAAATGAACTTTCTGTGAAAAAAGTTCCCAACAAAGGTGATACGCCTCTGTATTCATAGTTAATGTAACCCGGTCAAACGATTTTCTTGAAACATCAGTATTTTGACCGCCTCTCTCTTAAAAGCCTCCGTCCATGAATTTTTTCCGGTGAAATGTTCCAAATAAAAGTTACAGCGCTTTGTAAATGTAGTCGTTATACTAAGTTTAAAGAAAACGGTTGATGCCGTTTACGAGAAAATCTTACAAAACTGAAAAATCTATTCAATGTTTTGGTTGAGCAATTTTATTATTAAAAGTGCAGAATGTCTGTTGAGTAAAAATGGCGCTATTCTTGCTGATTGATATTTTTGATGGAAATCAAGTTTCTGCGATTTTTCTTTATTTTTAATATGATGAAATACTTTAATAGAACTAGTTTTTTGTTAGCATAGTACAAAGGTATAAGCTACGCTTCCTATAATAAGGCTTGGTCAGCATCTATGGAAGTTAGAATTAAAAGATCTTAGATATTTGAATAAAACGAATTAGCAATGCAACACGAAACAAACATGAAGTTGATTATTATAATGTTCAGCCCCTCCCAGTAAAAAAAAAAAAAAACTGTTACA
The DNA here is from genome assembly GCA_011037195.1 of Triatoma infestans. Classification (NCBI taxonomy): domain Eukaryota; kingdom Metazoa; phylum Arthropoda; class Insecta; order Hemiptera; family Reduviidae; genus Triatoma; species Triatoma infestans. The sequence goes on along the minus strand of JAAEAF010000094.1, from coordinate 101,507 downwards.
AAAACAAAGTTAATGATTATAAAAACCGGAAATACTATATGTCTAACAGTATAATAAAATATTGTGTCCCGTTATAACAGATGTACCTTGTTCACATACTAACAGAGTATCAAATGGCGCCCACACGAGATAAGTTTTTTTTCTGCTAAAGCTAGTTTTGTTCAATTACAAGAATGCAAGGATTATATAATTGGTATTTTTCTTACATCACGTGCAATCTACACATGGTACTGAAAAATTTAATCATATGATTTAATATTGCGGGGGGTGAAAATTCTTGACAAAGGTCAGCGACTGATATTTCGATTATTTGCCATTATTACAATTCTAATTGAATGTGTTCTTCAACCGTGGAATTTTTACGTCACAAATTCCTCAGATTCCCCCCCCCATTTAAATTTATTTATTCCAGAAAGATATTTCCAATAAAAGAGTTGTGTTTATATCTGTGGGATTAGCATTCCAACATTAAGGAAATTTGTTATAGCCGTTTTCGAGAAAATACTCAGAAAAGCTGTAAAGTATTCTGTAAAGTCTCGCTTCCGGTTAACTCATTTTCTTCAAGTTTGGAACTCATTTTTCTTTAAGTTGTAATGTACCTTAATACTTGAGGTGCCAGAACCGCACATTGTATAGAAATGGTACTTTAGAGTAATGGTTTAATGTTGCGGCTCCCTCAGAACTTCCTATAATTTGAGAGGGGCTACTACCATCAGAAAGCTGTTGGTAAGCAATAATTTAAGATGCAAGTTAGCCGCTATTCTAGACAGAGCCTAATTCGTAGCCTGCCTGTTTTAGAACACTCACCAGGCATGATTATCTGCTATACTCTTTGTGTTTGCTCCGCGGACGATATATGACTGCGCAACATTTGGGCTCTTGTCCTGCTATGCAGAACATTCGAAACTCTTTTACTGTGGATGACGACTCTAGTGGCAGGTTGGCCAACCTTTTCAGGACTGCAAGTCACGCATGGCTGAAGAGACCTCTGGCCTGTTCAGCATGGTATCTGGGGGGATAGGATAAACAAAAAAAAACCCGAAAACTACTTAAATAAAACAGACAGCCGTGAATGTTGCATGCGAAATGTGAAGAAAACTATTGGGATCATTTTTGAAAAAATGCATACTACGAAAACCTTCATTTCCGAAAAAACTCCGTAAGCTTGCACTTACGATGCAGATCGATGGATTTTGATTGAATCTTTGTGTCTGATGCTGTGGTGTGTTGTATGTGAGCAGTATATCAACTTTCAGCTTCTTGCAATTTTTCATTTTCATGTCACTTTGCTCACATACACACTGACACAGCTGCTCCCTCTCACATCACCATTCGCTAAAAAAGATGTTTTTCGTATTCAAGACACGATAAATACTCAATTCGAATATTTAACAGGATCATAGTTACTTCCTCTTTCAGCAGGAAGGGAAACTAATAAAAGCGTACAATAACCTTTACATATCTTTATAAAAAATAAATAAATAAATAAAAGGCTGCTTATCAATGGAATTATAGTAACATTCCTGAGAGCACATTCCCATCATAAAACTATCGCACTATTTAGGAAGTTAAGAAAAAAAAGTGGGAATCACAATGTTCCGCACAATCAGTGTTAATGATTATTAATTGTCGGAAGTAATTTTATACACGAACAAATTTTGATTTTTTAATACAATTTCAAATATTCGCGACTACTTTACAAAGCCACAGCGGGAGTAAACAAAAATAAAATTATTATTGAGAATAACAGCTTTGGGTTTAATCTTGAAACGGTTTTCTGTAAAATCCATTTCCCGAACGTGATTCATAGATATCGCATGGAAGTACTAAAAGGTAATAGTGGAAAAGATTTCAGTCTCAGAATCCAGGATTTGTTTACAAGTGAAGCTATAAAAAAGTGAAGGGTTCATTGATGGTGTTTATAATTAGAATATGTCGCAACATTTAGACCTCATAATAATTCATTTATTTATTTTTTTTTTTTAATTTTTGTTTGTGACAACGAATTTAATGTGGCATTGTTTAGAACAAAAGGAAAACAAAAAAAAATCTGTCGTCAACTCTCATATGACTTTCTCTTTTACAATTCTTGTAGTTTAAAAGTGGCCGATATTCTTCCAGTTTCTAATTTTCACTAAATATACACAGGCAGGGCAACTGGAACTACAATGAATGGGATAGAAGGATGGTGGTGAAGTCTTAACTCCTCACAACCTCATAAAATCAGTATTAGGACATTCTCTTACTGCTGTTATGAGCAAGTATTCATGTCAAATTTTTTATAACGCGTTTTCTTCGGAAATACACGTTTTTGAGGTCCCCCGAGTCTGACTATCTGTTATCAGCATAACTCAAAAAACGTAAAATCTTAGAAAGTTCCAACTTAATATTTCGTGTGTTATCAGGACTGGGGACCTGATAATGAGGTTTTGGTCAAAATCGGTCAACCGGAAGATCTTTGTATGTGTAGTTGATATTACAAGTTTGAAGAAAATCGTCGGAGCCATTTTTGAGAAAATCGCAAAAAAGTAAAAAAAAAAAATGAGTAAAGTGGTACTTCCGGTTGTGGAATAATGTACTGTCAGATCCCATGGTGGTAACTAAACGAATATCAAGTTTCAACTTTCTACGGTTTTTCGTTTTTGAGCTATGCTGTTCACATACACACACACACAGACCACCATTGCTAAAAACCACTTTTTTGGACTCAGGCGACCTCAAAACGGAAATTTCCGGTGAATACTCGATATTGAAAATTTGACACGATTACAATACTTTCTCTTACTAGGAATAAGAGAAAGAAAAATGAAATTTTTGCTAAACGTATAGTTACTCTAAACTTATTTTATGAAACATACAGCAGTTAGAGAGAGTAAAATAACTGCCATGAGTGAAGCACACAATCTGAAGGCAATTTTCGCAGTTGTAAGTAATACAGAAACTCCTCAAAGCTTTTCCTAAATGACTTGGAAACTCTCAATCTCACAAGGGCAAGATACGCCCGAAAGTCGCAGGAAAGGTACGGAACTGCACATTATACATGTTGGTTTTAGAACCAGCTAGCTCACACCACTATCTCTTATTGCTCTAATTAATACAATTTGGTCAAGAATTTTACATTAAACTATTTTACTTGTATATCTGTACTTCCTTATATGGAGCGCTTTATATCAAAACCAAGAAATCTTGTACAAATTTAATTTTAAACCAACTTGACAGATCTCCACCAATCACCCTCTAAAATCAATTTTGTTCAGAAAAATATTTCAAATAAAAGTGATACATTTCTATCTATGCAACACTCCATTCCAAGTTTAAAGAAAATCGTAGTAACAGTTTTCGAGAAAATTCAAAAAAAAAAAACAAATTATAACCTGAATGTGTATTAATATTACATCGCTCCCCCTCCCCAGAAAATCCCAAAAATAAATTTTCCCGGAAAATGTTTCAAATATAAGCGATGATACGGTATTTATGTGGAGCTGTTTTCGAGAAAATCAAACCATTCAGTAAAATCATACTTCCGACTTTATCATACTTGATGGACTGAGCCAGAAATCTTCGTATCTGATGCGGTGGTAGTGCCTAAACGGAATATCAAGTTCAAGCTTCCTGCGACTTTTCATTTTTAATATATTCTGTTAAAACACGCACGCATACGAGTCATTCGCCAAAAAAACATTTTTTTTCATATTCAAGGAATCCCAAAATACGTATATTTCCGGTTAAAACTCAGTTTCGAAAATCTGGCCAGATCGCAATACTTCCACTTACTAGGGAGTAAGAGAAAGTAAAAAAAAAAAAAAAAATATGATAATAACTTGCAATTTATACAAGGATGTAACATGAAATATAAATAGAAAGTAGTGTTTGGGAAAGTGCGTTTATTCCTTTGCAACCTACAAACAAATCAGTAATATATTTCGTATGGCTGCACTTTGTATTTAAAATAATTGCATATATTTCATATAAATATTAATATTTAATTATATCAATATTGTTGTATTTAATGTTTATATCTAGCTGGCACTGTAAATAATAGGAAATTAGATCAGCTGATTATAATAATAAAAACAGTAAGTAACTAGAGAGTGAGACACCTACCTGGTGAATTTAATGAGGTGTGTAGCAAAGTTGCCAGCACAATAATATAGTGGCCCAAGCCATACATGCTGGAGAGGTTACTGACATTCAATCACTGTACATACTTCACAAAATAATGAAGTTTGAAAAACTTAAGTTATTTACAAAACTGGAAATAATACAAGTCTTATTAAAACAGTAGTATTTTGTTTTTGTATATTCTTCTGAGGTCCTGTGAGGCGCTATATTTTCATTAATAATCACTCAAGTCTTTTAAAGAAAAATATTCAACTTCTCTTGTATATAATTATTTTTGTAAAAAAACATAAACAGTTCAAGGTTTCACACAAAATAAAGTGTTCCATTTTTACATGGCCAAAAAAAAAAATATAAACACAGAATAAAATGTTCTTAATCTTCACATTCTCAACAAAAGAATTCGATTGAAACGTATTAAATCAATAATTTTGGAATCCTTATATAAATAAAATTGATTTGTTTGATATGAAAACTAAATTAAACATTGAAAATAAAATTGAAAAAAAAATAACGAATTTACTAAAAGTTTACATGTTACACTTAGTTGCAAACAGTTCTTAGCGCGCAGGTAAGCGGTAAAGGCAGGCAACTGAAGATATCCCGGCGAATACTCCAATACACAAGAAGTAGGGGTAAAGAAAAATTCTACATTCTTCCTATCCCCACCAAATGGGACAGAAAATGAAAAAGGTACACTAACCCCTCTCACACTGTGTTTTGTATTCTGTATGGTGTTCTTCCGATTTGAAGAGCTTTTTTTCCTCTAATATATCAACTTCCTTCCTGCATTTCAAGTGCAATATTTAAGAAAATATTCGTGTCGAATTTACTGTAGAATCAAAATCTTAGACTTTGCAGAATATCGAGAAGTTATTAGTAGGGGGCCCCCAAAAAATGTTTGCAATAACAAAGTTTACTTTCTCTTATCACTGTTAAGAGAAAAGCATTGAAATTGTGTCATATTTTCTTCGTGGGTATGTGTTTGAACAAAATAACTCAAAAACGAAAAATTGTTGTATCTTCAAACTTGATATTCAGTTAGATACCACTATCTCACATCCGACGCGAACGTTTCATTCAAAATTTGTCAATAGGATGTGCAACTTTACTGAAACTTCCAGTTTTTTTTTTTAACAACTCAAAAACGGCTTTAATAATTTTCTTTAAACTTCGCAGACTATGGCATACTTACAGACAGACGAAATACAAACCTATTTATTTTCATTTGAAACATCTTTTTTCTCTAGTGTTAGACCTGATTCCAGAGTAAAATTAGATTATTCCATCAACCGATTAAGAGAACTAAAGATCTTGACTTTAAAGAAATTTTGTCACTCAAAACTGTGAGAATTGCAATAACAAACAATCTTGTATGAATTTCATACGTTCTTATTTATTAATTAATATTCGTCAGTGCGCAGGAAACGAAGTGATACGCTATTCAAAATCCCACTGGGCCCATATATTTATCCCAAAGAAAATAAAAAACAAACCGCGTCTAGAACAAAAATCCAGATCTACAGATCGAACATTACAGGGGAATAGCCTAAACTCTTCGACAGACATCTGTTCCGACCAAAAGTCCTGAACCCATGTTACCGTCTCCATCTTATTAAACTCAGAAAAAAAACTTCAGTGTCTGTCCCAAGAGAGGTCCATGAAAGACACAGCAACATCTCACTAATAGTCCCTGTTCGGAGATCCAAATATTGCCGACAACCTATTGAGCTCAGCCCAGAGATGGATGCTGTAAATCCAAGAGATTTAGCTCTTACAATACCGGTGGAAACTCAATTTCAAAAATTTCACATGATCGTACTCCTCAACTATAGAAGTAAATAAATGATTAGCCAACAATTCTGCAAAATTTCACTTCCAGTTCACCGATTTTGTTATGCCTTACACAGTGAATATATTCTTTAAGACGTGTTGTGCTTAATCTTTTAGCCTGGCCTAGGTACTTTTCCTCACAGCTAGCAAGGTATCACATAGACGTTGGGGTTGGTTCCGCGGAGCTGGAAAGCATCAGAAATATTTTCCGTGATAGCTTGCTTCTTTTTGTGGTCATCGGGCGCTCGCCCATCATCAGGATGTTTTTATCAAAACAGTGTGGTAACATAGACTTGCACAGAGCAAATTTAGTTGATTCATCTAGTGCGCAAGTCTATGTTGTCACACTGTTTTGACAAAAACATCCTGATGATGGGCGAACGCCCGAAACCGGTCGATGACAACAAAAAGAAGCAGGCTATCATGGAAAATATCTCTGATATCACTCACACAGATCCCACTTTTTTGCAGTGGAAACCTGTCCTTGAACCCTAGTGGCATTTGAAACATTTTCTGTCCGTTCCATGTATTGTGGCAAAGCACAATATAACAACTATACATGGGACGGACAGAAAAATGTCTCAAATGCTACTGAGACAGGGTTTCAAATACTACAAGGACAGGTTGCCACTGCAAAAAAAGTGGGGTCTACGTGATATCTTGCTGTAGAGAAAAGTACAAAGGCCAGGCTAAAAGATTAATCACAACACGTCTTAAAGAAGATATTCACTGTGTACGGCATAACAAAACGGAGAAGTCTGCCCTTGCGTTTTGTCTACAATTGCATGCGATAAATTTTGAAGAAATCAAAGTCCTTTCCCTAGGCAAACTGTTATTACGAACGTGTCAGAAGAGAGGCAGTGGAAATTAGAAAGAGGAAAACTATCTAAATAGAGACGATGGACTCCGACTAAGCAGAAAATAGCTGCTCCTGCTCAGCGAAAGGGGTGAGAAAGCAAGCGAAAAAACGTTTAATAATTTTTTTATTGCCGTAATACTGAATGTAAACAAACTGTAAGGTTTGGTTTTGTGTTAATTCAAGAATTGGCCGACTTGGGGACTGGGAAAATTAAGAAGAATAATTTAAATATTCACTTAATTTTTCTACAAAATTCAATTACAAATTTATTGAGAATTGTCTTCCTATCTTCATAAAGTAATGTTTTTTATATATTTCTACTATATAATATGTTTATTCTAATGCTCTTCACGTGTTTTTAACTTTATAATCAATTGCAGATGTCTTAATATGATAGGAAATGAATAAGACGGAGATTGGCTGTATTCCTCCTTTATGCACGTTTGACAAGGTGCACAAATGGTGTGAGGAACGTGTTTAGAAAGTTGAAGATGGATATTCCTCCATAATGATAAGGAAGTTGTGATAAACAATCATGCATAAATAATTTACTATCGAACAAAAAAAAAAAATATATACAACTAGCTATATATGGCAACACTTAGTAATACAGGTAAATGACCCGGTGAGGTCATCTGGAAATTATCATTAAATGATTTACTATTCAAGTTGTATTTGCCAAAGTTTTATCAAGGAATAATATAAAAGAAAGTTATTGTTAAATTGTTTAGTTTTGAAAGCTGACACGCAGTACATCCGCTTAGTCGTCTGAACTAATGCCCAGCTTCACCTTAGTGCCAATCATCGATTTCAGCTGGAAGTCGGATGATGTCAGCCGCCAATTTTCCAAAGATCTCTATGCAAAATATATATTTGTACAGCAATTATTAATGCTTGTGCTGCTGTTCTCGTTAAGAGAAATATAAACAAAACCTCGAAATACGAGGTCTCAACTAGGAAATGCCCCTGCTGGATATTTATTTTCAAATAACATTTATATTAAACGTTTTATATCAAAATACCGGGATTCGAAGAAAATGAGACAAGCGGTTTTGCAATAACGTTTATTGGTTTGTACTTTCTATTTACTCCTAGTAACAGGAAGTATTGCGATTGTTGTTGTGTTTTCACGGAAGCATGAGCTTTGAGGTCCCCTGAGTTCAAGAAAGTGTTTTTTTAGAAACTGGACTTTGTGTGTTTGGCGTGACTCAAAAACAGAAAATTGCAGCAAATTCAAACTTGATATTTAGTTTAAATGCCTAGCATGGGACCCGACAGTAAGGATTTGATCAAAATCGGTCAACCGGAAGTACCACTTTACTGATTGGATTTTCAGTTTTTTACGATTATCTCAGAAATGGCTGCAAAAATTTTCTTTAAACTCGTTATATTAGCTACACATTTTCAGAGCTACACCTTTTATTTGAAAGTATTACAGGATAAATTGATTTGAGAGGGATTTTGGGATAGTAGTAAGGTCTAAAGTGTTATTTCATTTTTGTTATAAGTTATATAATATTATCAGAGATGTTTCGAGCGTTCACCCATTGTTAGGATGTTTTTGTCAAAACAGTTTGATAATATAGACTTGCACGGAGCAAATTTAGTTGATACACTAGTCAGTCAAAGAAGCAGGCTAACACGAAAAATATCCCTGATGTTTTTCAGCTCTGCGGTACCAACCCCAACAACTATATAATATTAACTAATATGAAATGTTAGAATTGAAGTTCTGTGGAGATGGAAGGTCACGCTCCCTCAAAAAATGTTGAAGATTACTTATTGAATATTTACCTAGAAAATGATAAATTTGAAGAATTTGTCAATAAGTTGCAGTAAGAGAAAGTCGTGTGAGTGTATTCACACCAGATTGTTTTGTTGTCAGTTCTGTGCAATTTTCTTGACAAAGAGACCAATCGATTTTCTTGATCTTGGTACACTTTTGTTTGCAATTTGAGTTTATTTGCCTCCGGAGCACCGTCGGCCACCGCCGAGTTTTGGATTGGTTTAGTTCTCCCGCCGATGTATTATTGAAGCCAATAAAACGTAAATAAAAATTTCAAGTTTGAAGAAACTTGGCCACTTATAACTTAATTGGCCATGGATAACCAGATTGCATAACTCGGTTGTAAGATATTCAGCGTAAACTAACAGAGTGTAGATTATGACATGGTTTAGCTACCCTGATAAAAAAGTCGTTGAGCTCTAAACTGTTTCAAACCAGCTCCAAGAGCTTCTCTGAATCAAAATTTCTCCTACAAGGAACAGGTTCTAACTTGTAATAACTGAGATCTATGAGGATATATATATATAGTGAGAGAGAGAGAGAGAGAGGCATTAATATAATTAATATTATTAACTAAACTTATTGTTTTACAAAACGTGATGTTAAAAGCTCAAACGCTTTTCAGAGATTACGATAAAAGTTCAGAATAGCAAGATTGAACCACAAATTGCAATAAAATTCAGTTATCATTTGATTACATTACTTAATTTGAGCTTCATTTTAGTGCATTAAAATCTATATTGTACAGTGTTGTATGCTTGAAAATAAAATTTGAATGGGAGGTGCTACCTATTTTATAAAAGATTTTGTTTAGATTTCTTATTAAAAAATATTTAATTATTAGTACTAGAAAGAATCTTTATATTAATTTTCTTTAAAAGAGAATGTAAAAACACAAACAAACAATTAAGTCATAAATATATATAATGTAACATTTGGGATATTTCGTTTTTTAATGGTCTATGTTTATATCAGACAAAACTCCCACTTCATCTCCTCGCCACTACTATGTCCCCTTAATTTGCGGGAAATAATTTTTTTTTGTTTATATTGTGTTCTTGAGTTTTTCTTTACTAACCAACTTATCTCATTGTTTTTCTATCTGTAATATGTTTGATTTTTAGAAATTTTGTTATTTTTAGATAATTTTCCTATTGAACGATTTGTTTTTGGAAGAATGTTATAAAATCAACAAGTGGTCGTTTGTTCACGTTGCCCAGTCCCGGTAGGTGTATGATTGAAAATTGTAATTTCATTTTTTTTCTCCCCTACAGTGGGTATCATTATATAACAAAGTTTTCACTTTGAATTTATAAAAAATAATTTATATTTGATCTATAATTGAGATTTATTCATTCTTTTATCGTTGAATCGTTGAAATGCTGTTTTACTGCACAAGATTTATTAAATTTTTATTTTATATGACGGATGTTTTATTTTATGATGAAATTTTATTTCTTTCTTTGAAATTTTTATTATTTTTTTAATGAATCTATTATAAAAGAACTAAAAGATTCAAAATTTATTCATGGTATTATCACACTTGTGGAGGAATATTGTTAAATATGTCTTGTAAAGTTTAATATTTAACTTCATGTAAAAATATTTTTATTTTACTATCGTTCGGATGATGCTTTTTGTTCAAGTAATATCTCAGAAATCGTTTCATATCCGTTTTGTTAATTATTAAAAGAATAAATAACGTTTCTGAACTAAATATTAGTTTTTTATTTAAGGAGAAATGAATTATTTTCATAGAATTCTGCTTATAAAAACTTGAAATCCAGGTATATTCATGATTCTTCAGCTTGCTTATAATGTCTTAGTGCAAATGAATTAAGATGTTATTTGAATACTTGTAAATTTGTAAAACTTTTAATTAAATTATTAATTATCGAAAAAAATTATAATTAACAGTCCAAACATGTTTGTACTTGTAGCCAATAAGAGGTTTTATTAGTATTTTCGTTAATATAGCATCAAAAGCAATGATGGTAAAATAAATTGAATTACAGAATTAATCATGAAATTCTGACGCATTTAATAGTTGTTCATAAAATAGGTCTAATTATAGGGATCTTTCAATCGTATGCTAAAATTGACCTTTATATATCGTCAATTTTCTATTTTTTACTCTTCTTTTTTTTTTAGGGGTAGATTATGCCTGGTTCACCATCATCAGGGGAGCATTATTTGGACATGGATGCGATAACAACTCCAGACAGTTATGTAAACCTTAGCGTTATTGGAAATGGTAGTGAATAATTTAAATAAATCTGAATGAAATCAATAATCACAATAAATTTTTTTGTTTATCTTAAAAATTATTTATTAGTGCTATTATCACTCTCACTATTATTTTCAGGTGCTTATGGGACAGTTTACAAAGCTAGGCACATATCGAATCCAAATCTTATTGTTGCCATTAAGAAAATTAGATTACCATTAACCGAAGAAGGTATACCAACATCTACGTTGAGAGAAATCGCTACATTACGTCAGCTAGAAACATATGAACATCCGAACATTATAAGGTACTATATTGAAGTTTAATAATAGTATATTTATATAATTAATAGTTAAGAAACAATCCTAAACTTGCATCTAAATGATCATTTTTCTAGATACATCACTTAATAATACATCTGTTTGAAAAATTAAAACGTGCTGAACACTTAAGGTCTCTTGAGTTTAAAGACATCTACAGATCTTGCAGATCAAAGAGCACGTTTGAAATTAGACAGTATCTCGTCATTCTCTTCACTTGTGTTTTATCTTGTATGCTACATCTTGCGACCGAATGGAACTATTAATGGTCCTATGCCTTCTTATATAAAGAAGTTTTGTTTAATTTCATTTTATAATAGTTTTTGTTGTCTTAAGTTTGTTTTCCCTGTGGAGAGCAACTTCAGCAATTAGACTTCTGGCAACTCAATATTTTTCACATATATCTCTTGTGACTTGATGTCCAGATGCAGCGACGATCACTTCTATATGGCATAAGGGGCAAACAGATCATAGTTAACCAGGACAATATGATGCAAGTGGTTCTGCAAATATCATGCCCTGTTTTCATCCTGAGCAGTCACCGCTTCCCTTCTCGATAGATTAACATCTAGTAGTCCGGCCCCATCCTCCATGTTCTTCCTTAACTCCTCAGCTATATATAAATATATATCGTTCTTTTTTTTTTTCTTTTTTTTTTGCTCTGAGGAAGATTATCGGTTCTTGGCTGCGCCTTCTTTGGCAAGCCGATCAGCTTGGTCATTTCCAAAAATGCCACAAAGACCAGGTACCCACAGGAAGGCGATGTCAGTTCGGAACATCAAAGCCTGTGCAATAATCTTTGACATTCAAGTCCATTTCTGGAGGCGTTGGGTTACAGCAATGATGGCATCCTGCGAATCCACCAATATCACTACCTATTTTTCGAGTTTTTTTACTAGGTCTTTTAGTGTCAATTCTTTAGTCTTCACTTACCCATCGAAGTGAGAGGCTGACGAGCTGACTCTGCAGTCTCGAAAAATTTAAACTCCAGCCCCGCGGTCTGTCCTCGCGCCTTCACCGGAGTCGTCTGTGTATACGTGCGTCTTAGATAGTATTACTTGAGATTTGGTATTAAATCTGACTATATAGTATTACTTTAAATAGAAGAATTCCCTCTTTGTTCGTCAGCATTGGAACCTTATCCCAGTGCACACCATGTTCGTTAGACATGCGACTAATATGGGACCCCACATACTAGATTTGACCTGCTTCAATGTCATTTCTCGGCTTGATATGTCTGATTGACGCTCCAAAGTGTTGTCATAATACGTGCAAAAAATGACTATTAAAACTATAACACAGTCCCAAGTCTCCTGTCCAAAATCCGATTCCCCATGTTTCTACTCAAAGATTCCGTTCGTTCATGACCTAGCAAAATCTCCCATACAAAAAAAAAATCTACTGTAGCCTCTCCCTTCTTCATAATTCCTGTTGTTCACAACCTGTCTTCGTGCTCACTCCCAGGTAATCCTCCAAGATGATTGAACTCTCCTTGGCTTCGATCACTTTTTTGTTAGCTAATGTAAATATAATAAATGCCATTTTCACTTTTTATATACATAGCATGTTGTCATCCATAGAAGTGCAAGAACTTGTAATAAGTAGGTGTGTATTCAAATTGAGTGGTGTATTCTGCCTAGCTCTGTTGCTACAAAATTGCAGAACGTCAAATGACCTCCACTTTCTACAACAAATACATTTAGTAATCATTCATTTAGTTAACGGAATAATCTACAGTTTGAATGTTCAGTTTTATAAGACCTTCTGAGATGATGGCTGCCACTTCTTTGGGTTTAGCATACCTCCACTGGCAGATTCACTCTCGATCATACATTACACCAATCCCTTAGCTTGCACATTTCTAAACTTTTGTGTACAAATAACTGTATATTATCTTGAAAAACAGACCCCACAATGGAGCATCTAGAACTATTAATAGGTTAGATTATTTTCTTTTATTGTTTATTTCTGTACTGCAGATTGTTGGATGTTTGTCATGGTAAAACGATGACAAAAGAACGCCAAATTGTATTATATTTAGTATTCGAACATTGCGATCAGGATTTAGCAACATATATGGCGAAATGTCCATCTCCTGGCCTTCATGAACAGACAATAAAGGTTTGTTTAATTTCTCAGCTATGTGAACATTTTTGTTATTATTATTGTTAACTTCACTTAACCTTCCTGGTGTCTTTTTTATTTTTTTTAGAACTTCATGTATCAAATTTTATGCGGTATTGATTTTCTACACAGTCATCGAGTATTACATCGAGATTTGAAGCCACAAAATCTGTTAATTACAAATGCTGGTATTGTAAAATTGGCTGATTTCGGTTTAGCTAAATCTTACGATTTTCAAATGCGTTTAACGTCAGTCGTAAGTCTTTTTAAAAATTTTAGCCGAAAAAATTCAAATAAAAGTTTATAATTTGAATTGAATAAATTTGATGATTTTTCCAGGTTGTTACATTATGGTATAGAAGCCCGGAAGTTTTATTAGGTTGTCCATATGCCACTCCAGTCGATATTTGGTCAGTTGGTTGTATTATGGCAGAAATGATTAAACGACGTCCATTGTTTGCCGGCTCTTCTGAGGGTGATCAGCTGGATAAGATTTTTAGGTATTTTTTCTCTCTTTTCTCTTACCATGGTATTAATGTGAAATTTCCAAATTGAATTTTCACGAGAATTACAAGTTGTGAAGTCACTGTATAGGGAAAATTGTTTTTAGCAAATAATCTCTATGTATGTGAACAAAATATCTCACATACGAAAAATTGAAGCTCAACCAACATGGGATTCGATAAGAATATTTCGGTTACTGAAATATTTTTGTGTTAGGTTTTCATGATTTGCTAAAAAATGACTACAATCATTTCCATTAAACTTTACATACTCCTACCTTAATGTTCGTACAGAACAAAATCCATTTAGTCATTATATGACTAATGTCCATTTTGCCTTAGACTATTTTATTATTATTTGCTATTTATTTTTCATTTGTATAGAATTATTGGAACACCTAGTGAATCAGAATGGCCGAAAGATGTATCAATTGGTATAAATTCATTTAGACATCGGCCACCAACAAATCTAAGAGATGTAATCCCAGATTTGTGTGAAAGAAGTAAACATCTATTACAGGTAATTTATGATATTTTCTTCTGCAATCGTTGAATAATTTGTCGATTGTTACACTAAATTCAATGAAGAAAGCAACTTTTACACATAAGAGTTATACACATGCAACGGATTTGCGATTATACCAAACGGAACAGGTTATAGAGAGAAGAATTATTTGACTTGAATTTAAATATATTCTCAGTGTTTGCATTTTTTCATATTTTTCTATATTTATATAAATTAAGAACCAATTTATTATGGTTGCAGAAAAACATTAATATTTTACTCGTGAGCGAAGTATTTCTTGAACTCGGAGTGTGTAAAAATTCCTCCCACTTGTCAAATAAATAACTATTATTTGTTAACTGAAGTTTTTTTCAACTAAATATTTCTTTTTTCGGCTTCTTCTCATACGTAGAAATTGTTCCATCATATACTGTTTCTCCCATATTTGTCATATTATTCCTACCAATTCAGTTGATCTCTTCATTTTCGGTATTCCTCGCTAGTAGGGTTGCTAATTGAATTAGTGGATTTTTTTTTGTTTCTTTAATTATATATTTTGATTCTAGCACATGCTACTGTTTGATGCGTGTAAGAGAATCACAGCAGCCGAAGCTTTGAGGCATGATTATTTTAATGATTGTGAATACGCGATGACGATTTGTTCAACAAACGGACAAAGGGAGGAATAATATAATTGTATTTAATACCTGATTTCTTTTTATGAATCTTATTTTATATATTATTTAATTTATCCATTTTTGTTTCGTTTTTATATAATTTCTATAGTCACATGAATTTTTTTTATTTAAAGCACTATTTTTATTTTTTAGTAGATGGAACTAGAATATTATTTTTTAGAATTTACATTTTTGATAGAATTAAGAGGCTAAGATGCAAACAGCTAGTACTTTTTCTAAACATGGCGGTCGACTCAAAACAGCTGTGCTTATTTTTTTACCGTCTTATAATCTGCAGTACTTTCACACATGAAATATTATTATTTACTGTAGGAACGTTTATTGTGCCAAATAAAGTAAAATAAATAATAGCATTACAAAAATAATAATAATAATAATGCCAAAATAAAACAAAACTCAGGGTCGCATGTAAAATTTTGGAAAACCATTGGAGATCTCAGGTCGGGGCATATCATTTTAAAAAAAAAACAGAACTAAAACATTCATACGATTTTACTTCATTTTTCGGGAAATATTCTTAATCTTTATAATTTTCTTTGTCAAACTATATTATTATGGCATTTTAGAGGAAAGCCTAACCTCACAATCCTGAAATCTCCATAAAATCAATTTTTCAGGGAATAGTATTTCAAATAAAAGTGATAGTCCTACACAAGTGCATTAATTAGCTATAGCAAATAAAATTGTTGAGCCGTTTTTGAGAAAATCACAAAGGATAACCTATGTAACAGAATGTACTTGAGGTTTACAGATTTTTTTTTTTAACGTAGGATACGTTTTTTGCTTATTAAGGATAACCATAAAAAACACGTAATCCTGATGGATTTATTTATGTTTCTTACGTTCATGTCTTCTTTCAAATCAGTGTTTAGTAAATTTTAAGTCATCTGATGAGATTTTCAGTTAGTAATTCAGCGTTTCGATTAATAAATTCTTAAAGAGGAAATGGAATTCTTTATTTATTTTTTTATTCCCCCTTTCTCAGAAGTCAACTAATGTTACATGCGGCCCTGAAGATATTTATGCTTTAATAATTTCACCAAAATGGCGAAATCTGTCGTATTATAATTTTTTTGTTTAATCTAAACTTGCTTGAATTTTAGTAATATAAGTATGCAGAAGGAAAAGAAAAGACAGTCAATTAATTATTTAGTGATAATTTAGTTTTTATTATTAAATAAATCGATTGTAGATTATTATAGACATTTAGGTTTTATCATTGAAATACAAATTTTTATATATTATTATAAAACATGTTTTTAGTTTCTTTAGTGTAAAAAAATCATATGATTCTGGTTTTTGTTTATCTGTGTTGTAAATTTTTTTTTTTTTAAAGTGCCTCAATACTACCGTCATATTTTCTTGTTTAGTCATATAATAGTTACAAGTAATTGTATTATAAGTAATAAGACCTTTTTTTTTTGATTTACTAAATATTATATATATATGTGTCCATTGTTACCAAACGCTCACTGCCACAGTGCGTCTCATATATATATTGTTTAATTTTGCAATATTTTTGAAAAATAAAGCTACACCTTTTAAAGAAATGTTACTGTTTATTCGCCCCGTTGGTGGCTGGCTGAATTTAAATATTGCAGAATTATTTCAGTGGTAAAAGTTTGATTTCGATCACTATTCCTTTCCTTCAGTGTGAAATTCTGATGCACAGCATTCCTTCTATTTCATAAATGGATACTGAATTTAAATCTGAAGTGTCCTTTTTTAATATGAAATAAATGAAATTACTAAAAAGTTAAATCCAGGAAACTTCCTTGCTTATATATAGTACTTTTGAAAACCAGGCCATCAGAGGATATGCAAAGTCTTCTTTGTCCACACAGGGTATGCAAACTCTACTTTGTCCATATGGGAAATTGAACTAGCTTTAACCACAGTAGAATACTTAAAGAATTTCTGAATCCTGCAAACAAACTCTTCCTGTTTCCGTAATGAGTGTATTAAATGAAAACTGGATAAAAAAGTAACAAACTAAAATAAAATGAATAAATACTGTTTATAGAAATAGTAAATACTGTTTAAAGTGTATACTGTGGATAAAAAGTGCGTTTGTACTTATTTAATAATGTCCATTTTGAACAACAAATGTATGTTGTTTGCTTTATATCACTATAAACTGAAAAATGTGAAATAATATCAAATAGAAGGCAGAGAATTTCTCTACATTCAAAATTGAATATCTCTGCAAATATTGAAGGATTTTTTTCGTTCAATAATCATTTTTCATGTAAAAAAAAAAATATTTTTTAGGAATTCGTTAAAAAAAGTATGTGGCACAATTTGAAATAAGAAAGTTGGTTTTGAAATCTCATCTTTAAAGCTTAAAAAAAATATCGCATACCTGGGGTCATTGAAAAAATTAAGTAGGGGAATCATTTGGAATCTATTTTCCATCTGGCGTACTTTTCAAGACTAGTGTATGGTGTCTTAACAGATATTAAAATTGTTACCCTGTATTTGTGCACGCATCGGGAAGGAACCAAATAATTAGAAAATGAAAATTAGCAAAATGTTCAAATTTGAGTCAGTTCTAGGGCCAACAAACATCACACGAAGATTTCGGTCAGAATCCGTCAGCCAGAAGAGTGTAACATTTCAGTGAATGACTTTCAATATTTCTTGAAAACAAATCCAATGATTTTCATTGATATTAGAGTATCCATTGAAAAGTCCGGTCAAAGTTCGAAAGCTGATCACTCCATTTATCACGATCATTAAGAGTACAAGATAGGTCACTGGAAAAATCACGTGCCATCGAAAGCCAGTGTTTAAACCAAAACAGTTTCTTCTGAATAATTTCAGTTGCAACAATTTTCAGGAGGCGCTGAATTGTCAAGAGCTAGAGTTGTGAGGCAGTATTTGAAGTGTAGAGCAAGGGTGAAAGTCTAAAGGTTCAAGAGCACACTCAATCGATAATACATAATTAGGGTTGGAGGGGGAAGAGAGAATAATTTTTTTAAGAAAAATCTTTGAAATTTTTCAAGAATGTCATAACGTTGAAACCCCTAAGATTAGGCATCATATGATAGAACTGCTCGTGACCACACTCTTGAAAATCTTGTATTTGGCGTCGAGAGGAACGTTCTTTATTAAAAATATAGTTAGACCAAACCCGGTTTAAACCGAGCTTAGCATCGACACTTTATTTTCGAGGTGGGGGATCAGGGTCATGCGCGGAGTTAGGATGATACCCAAGTACTTCCAGCAGTTCACTTCCTCTATCCGGAATTTTTGTAGAACCACTTTTCTGAAGCCGCTAATCTTCCTCCCTTTCGAAATATCATTATTGGATTTTTCTAAATTGACAGAAAGGTTCCATTGGACACAATATGTTACAGAGTATTAATATTTCTCTGCAAGGAAATAGGGTTATCAGAGAGGAGAACAATATCATTTGCGTAAAGAAGGGTTTTTATTTTGGTACCACCGATAAGAACACCACCCTCCAACAGAGCAGGAAGGTCGTCTACAAGGGAAAATAGTATAGGGCTCAATGCCTCACACCGGCTCCTACCCGGATAGATTCGAACATTCCATCTATCTATTCCTGGTGAATAATATGCTTTCAGAATGTTCATAAACTTCCATGATACACCTAGATTGAAGAGCTTTAGGAACAGTGAGGAGTGGTCTAGTGTCGAATGCCGATTTTAAATCGATAAAAGAACAGTAAATTTTTTTACCTTTCTCTCGAGTCTTGTAATGAGTTATATTTTGCAACACAAAAATGTCATCAATAGCGGTGTAGTAAAATTAGGTTCGCCTCGAAGTCATTTTGTCGTGTAGCGAACTCTGATAGCTTTTTTTTTGTATAAAACTTTTATCAATGACCATAAGTCATTTGTAACATCGTCCCTATGTAATAACCTCAGACTCTCAGAGATATGCTGGTTGTTGAAACTAAGGGCAGAACTGTTACACCTAAATTATACCCCTTGGTTGGAGAAAGATTCCGAACGAGAAATGTGCCCTCTCTGTAACTGCCAAGTACGTGAGGATGTGTTTCATTTCTTGGAAGAATGTCCTGCATTACATGAAGTGCGGATCCTCCATCTCGGCAAATGTTCTCTTTCCGGGGGAGAAATTATTGTCTACCTAACCTGGACAACGGTTTCTCATCCTTTAATTGCTTATGCTCGCCACGCTTGGGTTAGGCATGTCAGGATCTCAGATTCTTTCGGTTAGTTTTTCAGCTTTTTTATTCTAATTTATACAACGTTTTATTTATTTAACAATACATGTTTTAATACTTTTATTTACTTTCCTATCTTATTTCAATTTTTAGTTCTAGTATAATTCTTGCTTTGTTTTTCATTTTTTATTATTTTTCGTTTTTCTGTTATGGCTGTAAACTGTGGCAGAAGGCTCTTTGCCAAGCTTCTGTACTCAAGTATTCTATCATTTATTGTATTATTTTTAAAATAAAGTACTTATAATAATAATAATAAAAAGTCCTGTCACTTTAATGAAATATTTTTCTGGGAAAATGTATGAATCCCTTGAAAAGCTCTGGGGAAGAGTGGTGATCTTCGACTTCTTTCTAAAGGTCTCTACAAACTATATAATTTCTCATCAGTACAATGTACTGTTTCATTATCTGGTGGGAGTTGGCAAACTAAACATTTAGGTAGTAAAAATGCTGATTTTCCTTAAAAAAATTATCTTCAGGTTGTGAATGAGTAGTTTTACACTAGGATCTTATCTTTCAAAAGCTGGGTTGGATAATCCGGGTAATTTGTTTAAAAAAAAAAATGAATAAATATACAGTAACTGAAACCATTATTCTAATTAGAAATAATTATTTCTTTTACAGCAAACTTGTTAAATTAGAAATTATTCTAAATGCTAAAAAAATATAAGGCACTTTTTAGCTTAAGATAATTTATCACGCAAAAAAATAATGAAGCTATACAATAGTCCAAAGAATATTCATCTAATAATCAGTCTTATTATGCTTTCAATTTTAATAATTGTATTGTGCTCCTGGGCATAGCTACAATAACTCCAAACAAAAACTGTAATTTTCTTAAAATGTCAGTCATCGAATACTTTTTATAAGGAGTAATCCACATACCGGCACCTTTCTTTTCAGCACGTTCTTCGGCTTTTAGCAATTCTGCATAATATTTAGTGAATATATCTAATGATCGTAGTTGAAGATTAAATGGTGCTACACTTGCAAAACCTAAAGATACTAAATGCTTGGCAATATTACGATTTTTCATCGAAACTATACAACTTACTGAATCTGGATTTCTTTTCAATAATGTAAATTCTATGTTTTCCCCTTTTATTATAGTTTGTAACCAGCTAACACCATTTTGAGAAACATTTACACTTTCGATTTCTACAGGAAGCGGTGGTCCAACGGATCTCAATTTACTACAGAAAATAGGGTAATGGTCAACTAAAAGCAATGGTTTACTTGTTACATCAATGCTAATTACTTTCCCATTTAACTTAATATTACTTTCAAAAAATGTATTTGGTATCTGACTGGGAGAAGTAAATTTTTTAAAAGGTCGTACACTTCTTAAAGCAATACCCAAACCGCAAAAAGCAACCGTATAAATTCCTAGTTGTACACCCCGTATATTTTGTTCCAATAAACTAGCAAACTTCTCAAACCAATGTCTGTCCACATCTTCAGAGGGGGCTAATTTCAAAGTGGTTTTATCTTGATCACCCTGTTGATCGAATAAAACAATATTAACTTACTGTTATTTGCCACTAAGTAAGTAAATAAGTAATGAAAAGAAAAAGGAAAATTGTATTACCTGCATCGGATATAAAATTTCAAATTTGCCTAAACAGTAAATTTATCATTGATTAAATTTTTATGTGCTAGCTGCACTGATTTTGCTGTTTACAGATTGAAAACTGCCCGACTATACAGTATGCACTTATAAAAGGTTATTTTAGACAGGTTACAAAATTGCAGGTTTTTATGAGCATATCAGTTAATTTGTTTGGCTATGACTTTATAAAAATTTGTTTATAATATTTGATATTACTATATAAACATATTGTTATAATAAACAGCATTGACTCTACTATTCTTTGCTTTGGCAATGTTCAAATAAAAAAACGGGATGATAGCCAATGTAAATTGGTTTTGGTGAGGTTTATATGAGCCTTTTTCCCTCCTTTAAAATAATAATATTTATATTTCAATTCTTCTGATTAAACAAGCTTATCTCAGCGAAAGTTATCACAACGAATAGAACTTGTAATTTAAATTCGAAAGGGGGCCATCATCATTAATTTTCATGATTATCAAGTATGAAAATGAAGTTTAATTAGATAATGCTTAAACAAGATAATATTACGAATCCAATATCATTTTTGACAATTGTTTTTATTTATTTGAAGCCACTTTCTTGCATAATTAAATTAAAAGAGGTTACACAGCTGCATAAGGCTGTGGCTTATTGGCCTTCACAGGTTCATACATTCATTTAAAAATGTTAATGGCGATTGTGAACTGAGTGAAATCTTGTCCTTTAATTTTGCACTCTGTTTCGAATAAAATTTATTTTGTATTTTTGTTTTGCTAGTAGTGGTGTTTTTCAAAAGCATTTTATAATGTTTAACTGCGTTCTTCTATACAAGGACATAACTTTATAAAAAACCTGGTAATATACATTTTTTCATTTTTGTTCTAATTTCGAACATTTCTTGCAAAAACACCCACACGTTCTTCTTCTTATTAATTAATTAATTACCAATAGTTGATATATGTTTAACTGATACATTCATTGAAATGTTTTTGATTTTTTTTTTTTTTTATATATTTTTTCTACTTAAAAATTGTTTTTATTATAACTTTAATCAAAAACTTATTCACAACCTTCCAGTTAAGTTTTTAACTTAATCCAATATTAATGTCAAAATGTTTGGTATTCAAGGCATATGTATCAAATTAAATTTCTACCTTTCTCTAGTGACCCCTTTTTTTATACAATTTCTCGGCTTTTTTTTTTATAGAGCAATTTTTTTTTTCTTCTATTTTCATCAAAGAGAAAAATTGTATTTAATAAATCTAATTGGTTTAGGGTCATTTACTACATCATGGTCGCTCCTGATAATCTGAAGGAAACATCGATGGAAAGAAACGCGGAAAAAGGTGACATGTCCCCTCATGAAATGTATACGAATTATATGTTATATGGAATGATGTATTTGATTAAATCGATTAAAATTTTACAATTAATATTGAAAAAAAAAAAATGCATTCCATATGTAACACGTTGTTCGTGTAATTGTCATGAGAGTTGCATGTTGGTTTAGGAGTTTTTCTTAGCATGTATCTTTGTTTTGGAGAGAAAGCTACTTTTTGTTTTATTTTTTTATTCAATTCCTGATGTATAAAAACTAAAAATTCACAGTTTGTATATTTTTATTTTTAGATAAAACATCTAACATGTTGTCTATTTTTTTTTTTAAGTTGTTTTGTAACACTGAACATTTGTTGTTAAACTGCCTCTTGAAATCGGCAGCTTTTTCCATATTTGAATTAACACTTTTTTGAGCCAAATTTGTTATGTTATTATTTTTCACATATATCCAACTGAAGAAAAAATCCTATAACAATACAGATTCAGAGGTGGTGAATTTTTGGGACGGATAAACTCTGAAAATTCCGGGTTATCTTCGTTCAGCTTTCTGATTCTAGAAAAATGCTTAAAAAAAGGTCATCAGCAGAGAATATGCAAGGATATTCCTCAAAAAAATGCTGATTATTGTTCTTTTATGAACAAAATTCACTTAATTATCGCGAACTGTCGATAATTATTATTGCAATTCTCAGTTGTAAATAAAAATTTGGATTTTACATTTAATTCTTAATATCCCTACTGATGGAACCTATGTATATTAACAAATAAGTTAGAAAAAAGCTTAAAATCATAGCCTCCCACAAGATTTATATAAAAATCGGGCCCCCTGCATGAAAGTTAATCAGCTGGCGTCCAGTAGTCCAACAGTTTTATGGTAAAAATTTGAACTGCACAACCAGAAATAGCAAAATGTTTATCTGATATACATATTGATTTTGAGCGAAATCTCCCTAAGGCACTGAATAATATTAAGACTTGACTTCCTGCAGTCATTCAATATTTTCGGAATCCAGGGGATTTGAAAGCATAAATTTTCGTTTTAGACAGAACAATGTTGCTAAACTAAAACGATGATTGGGCCCTTAGCAGCTCCAAAACATTATAGACTTTTTTTATCGTTATATCCGGCTTTTCATTTTAGTCAACGACTAGGTACCAAGGCCCTCGTCCATCACCATTGACAGTCACAAATGTGAGGACGCACAACTAGCACATGTTCAATGCGAGGTCATTGGAACCCAGTTCGAAAAACTGCAAACATAATATCCGGTTATTTATCAACCACAAGGGAATCCAAGATGCGGGTTTCGTGATTTTTCTCCAAAACATTGCCAATGATTTTTTTTAGAATTGGCATACTGAGCTGACATCGATCACATCTACTAAAAACATTTTTGCGCTCTTGGCTTTATGCTGGTTCGGGAGGGGGGATTGTAATATTGAAGGCTTCCCGCTTTCAATGTAGTAAACGTTCCATCATATATTAAAAACGTTTCGTCAAAAATTCCTACCCGAGATTATGTGTTCAGTCATATCAAGGCTTCATTTTCTTGTTTTTAAATCTTCCATCTATGCTCAAAGGAGGTGACCTTAACAAGTAAAAGTCAAAATATTAAAACAAAATTCTGGGAATGGTTGAAGAACCTATGATACCGGTCAGAACCAAAGACAAAGCATATTAATGTCGGTCACAATTTTAAGATTGTAGTATATTTGTCAGTATAAACTAGGTACAGACTTCCAATAAGAGAAAATATCTCATGAGTTTCTTTTACAGCAGATATTAATTATTCTTGAACAAGAATTGTGGTTGCATATGCATTATATCGATTAAATATAAAAAAACTAAATAAACTTGCTGAAGACAAACATACGTCTCTTTTCTGTAAATGGAGTCTATTTTTGTATATCCCATTTCAAAATGATAAATAATTAGTTGGTAGCAAAAAATAAGGGAACAGGTAATTTAATTAATTTCCGTCCAAATTTAAAACATAATGGTGTAACGATGCCTATTGATTAATTTAAAAAAAAATTACACGTCGAATTTTAATTTAATAATGGAAATGATTAGTTGATTAAGTTGATGTTTACGAATTTTGTGAATTTTCATAATTAAGGAGGTTATAATGTTCATTTAGCGCTATAAATTATATTTTCAATTTAATTTTATTGAGTTTCTGCTTTTTATTTATTTTTCCAGTTTTTTAAATCGTCAAACATGCGATTGCATTCTTTTTTAATTCCCATTCTCAATTATCGTTTATTATTTTATTTTTCTTTGTTATAACCTTCTATTTGTTTATTATTTTTTACTTTGGTCATAATTTGTATTAATATAATTATTGTTATTGTGCAATGAAGGATAACCCTTGCTTTATTCTTATATGCATATTTATGTTTTGTTTCCCACATGTATAATATTTGGCAAAATTTATTATTGTTTGGCTTTTAGTAGATTGCACCTAAACAAAGTTGCTGTATAAATGCACATTGTTTCTTTTTTTGTTTTGCATTGTAAAGAAAACATTTTTTTAATTTCTAAAAAGTTTTAAATGACACTCAACTATTTCAGAATTTACAATATATATCAAATTTCATATTATTATACAATACGAAATATTTTTCCCCCTTCCTGAGAACTTTAGCCTCATACAAATTTCCAACTATTGACCCACGGCTTTCTTTTTTTATGTATGAATATTCAACTGCCACGCAGAAACCGCTGCTGCCTTTTTTAAAAAAAAAATTAACATGTATTTTTCTATTGGCTACAATTTAGACAGGCCTTTTTACTTTCAATTTTTTTTTTTTTTTGCAAATTTTTCATTGAATATTATTTTAGAATTTTCAGATTTAAATAAAAATATGGTATCTTTATTTCATAAATAAATTCACTCAGATTAAAAACAAAAATCCAATATTTTCGTTAAGAATTAAGAACATGCCCTACTAGTGACGGAAGCGATGTTATTTTGTCCATTTTTTTGTTGTAAATTTGTATATTATTGTAAATACATATTAATTGCTTCAATATTTATTACATTTGATTCTCGTAAGGGTTGCTATTCTGAGGAGACTGAGGAGCGGGACAAATTACTAATGACGACTATATGATTGTATGAGCTAGTTCTAGTTTACAATTTTTAGAAATAACTGTTGATTTTTCTGCAATAAAGCTATAGTTTAAAATAAATTTCAATTTGTTATTTATACTATTTTTATTGATTTCTTTAGTTTATATATATATTTGGGTATTCTTCATTTTTTATTTGCTTTGTAACTTTTGTATAGACCCTGAAGAAGGCAATGAATTTGCCGAAACGTCGGTTAAAATTTGAAAAAAGAGGTTTTTTGTAACCGAACCTTAACATATCCGCTTTACAATATCAAATACAGCGATCGTAACGAACGTCAAAATGACTGTATTTTAGCATATACCCACAGTCAAGCCCTTGCTCATCATCATAAGCAGTCATGGTTCCAGATGTGTATTTTACCTCGTAAACGACTTAGAAAGTGGAACTAACGTTGATTTTCAAATCTTTTGTTATGGTAGAAGACTTAATGTCGCGAAGGAATTAATTTTTTTAAATCTTGGTATGTCTGGGCTGTCCCAGCTTTTCAGCACCGACAATTAGAGTGACTCGGCACCATTCATATGCCTGCACATAGGATACCGGCCTAATCGTCTGATCCTATGGGCACATCTCAAATAAGGACACTAGGAAATAAATTGGTAACCCCACCACCACTTGCACGATACACAGAATCAATTGATTTGTTTGCCCGCTTGGATTTACTGTACCCATACAGGCATACCCCAGCTCACCACCTTATTCACATTCACTTTCATATTTCCTCACACATTTTATAGAAAGCTAAATTTTATGTGTTAAACAATGAAAAAGAGTCACATAAAATATTTTTTTCTGACCCGCTCCTCGCCGGTTCACGCCTACAAATTAGACGTTTTGCGCTTTTGATTTTCTTCGGAGGAAATGAAGAACTTGCTTAATCTTTTTTATAAACTAATTCTCCCCAAAAGTAACATATAAAAAGGATTTGAGAATGGATTTCACTGTGAAAATCCTGTGACAACTTCTCGGCTTATGACCGAGTACCATTCTTGTCAGAAAACGAGGTGATCATGATCAGAATCAGTATAAAAATGTTCCCTCCCTCTGCCCCCCAGAAAGGAAGTTCTGAGGAAATATTGTCACCAGAGCGTTACTTGGATAGAAAAATAATAAGAAAAACAGTCTTATAGCATGGATGTTAGTCGGGAAGTTACCTATATATTTCCCTCGCCAGTGAATTAAGTCTTAACTGTATACCTGGCCTACAACAATTAATTACTATTATAATTGTCTATATATGTCTACTTAAATGTAAAATAAAAAATACAGTTGCTGCATTTTATCGCATGACAACTCAAGCAATAACTAAGACAAAAATCATGTTAAGCATTCAACCATTATTTAGTGGGCCACTAGTATAGCTCACTTTTTTTTTTCGTTTTTTTTTTTTTGAAGCTCTTCTCCTGTTCACTTTATTTATCACCATTTCAACGAACCACTTTGTTTTATTGTTTGTTCTCATTAAATTTTTAATTAATATTTCTTGTCTTATCTATTTTTGTTTTTTTAATGTTTTAATAATTATACTTATGTTTTTTTTAGGTGCTAATAATATTCCTTCTCAATCAAATAGCCATGAACAAACATCGGATGAAAAAGAGGTTAGTAAAAAATATATATATATTACGTAATTAAATTTGCATAGTTGACATTTTTTTTTAAAAAAAAGCCACAAGTGTTAAATATGTATTAATATCTGTTGTTGTATAAATCAGAAATATTATTCCTCAGCAGTAAACGTATATAAAATAAAATTTAAAAAAATAAAAACTTTTCCCCATTTATTCTTTCTTATTATGTCTCCTTCAAATCGATCAAAATAATGGTATATTTTCTCCCCTTCTTACCGATATATTGATTTCTTTTTATACATTATTATTGGTAAAACTTTGCTAACATCAGCTGTAATTCCATGAAGTTCAACATTCAATATGAACTGTTATGTGCAGATTATTGGAAGAAATTATAAGAATAATTTGAATTATTATATATAATACAATCTTTAGATTTTGAAATGTACAGATTTTACAATCATTTTAAGACTGGATTTTTTGAAGGTTGAATAAAACAAAAAAGAGCACAGTTGAGAACATAGAATACCTTTATAATGACATTAAAAGGAATTTCCATCCCTTCCACTCTTTCAGGGGTGTAAAAAGCATATAAGCAAATAATAAAAGTGTATAAAAAGCATATAAAGTAATTAGGGAGATCAAAATTTAGACTTAAAGCTGTGCTCTTGGGCTTCTTGTAAAGTTGTATTAGCCAATGGTGGATGTTGCAGACTTACATTCAAAGTGCAAAAAAAGTCATCGGAACTGCTTAAAAGAACATCTGCAATCCAATAAAAAGTCAATAAATTGGAACTTTCGGTTGATTGGAAAAATTTCATTTGGAGATACCCCAACGGGAATTTCACATTTGTAAATTCTGCAGTTTTTAGCATTATGCTGTTCTCACAAACATACAGATAGTCGCTTAACATTTTTTCTCATCATAACACACTGAAATTGCCCCTTCTCAACGATCTTCTGGAATCCAGATACATTTCTCTATCTAAAATTGTCTGCTGTAACTCTTAGTCCACTTTAGATATTCATTCCAAGGAAATAGCCACCTATGATATTTCCATACATTACAGGCACAAAAGATTGAAACATATTGGCTTTTAACATTTTTCTTAAGCTGCAGGTTTTTCTGTCTTTTTCCTGCATATTTTTCCTTCATTCAATTATGCCAACGTTTCGACAGAGTTTCCTGTCCTTATCTAAGAGAAATTAGAAACGTTTCCCTTGCTCTCAAAGAGAAATTAGAAACGTTAAAACTTCCCGATAACTACAATCTCATATCCCTTGATGTCTCCTCCTTCTTTACAAATACATATTCCCATACACGACACAATAGTACTAATAAAAAAGAATGTCCATTTATTAGATAATAAAGCAAAAATTCCCATGGACACCTTTATCACATTATTCATACAGTATAGCTTCAGGATATTTTACATATAACAACCAATTTTGTAAATAGATTTTTGGAAGAGCAAGGGGTATAACTTTATTATTGTTTTATGTTACATTTATACCCAGTCAGCTGAGTGGTGCTTACCTACTTTTTTCTGATTACGCTAAACAAAAAGGAAAGTAGAAACTAATACATTTAAATACTCATGTAACTAAATATGCCTGTTGAGGATAAATTAAACATAATTCTGGAAAAACTTGGATAATTAGATATTTTAGAGAAAAAGCTTAACGACATTGATGCTAAATTCGGAGGTGAGATTACTAGTCTGAGAAAAGAGGTAGACGATTTTAAACTTAAGTATGATAAAGGTAGACTAATGGAAGAGAGGATGAAAATAAAATATAATATTTATATTTGGAATAAAGCATGATTCGTATAACTCAGCCTTAAGTGAAGGATATTTTGAAATCTGTTGATATACTTGTCAATCATTACAATATTGAGTACGTCAGAAGATTGAATATAAGAAATGAAAATGGTCCTTTATTGGTAACTTTATACTCAGTTTGTTTGAGAAACGATATTCTTAAGAATAAGTTTAACCTTTCTCAAATAGAACAATGGAAAAATATTAAAATAAAAGAAGATTTTTTTGCCTAATGTTAGAGCAATTAGGAAAGAACTCTTTCCATATTTTAAAAGATAAAAAGAAAGGGGTGAGAGGTTATATTTAAGTGTGATAAGTTATTAATAACGGCCGTTTCTGCTCTTTAGAAGGCTTATCAGCGAAAGAGGGTCAACTAAAAGACAACGAATTAAAGAAAATTCTCCAACAAATTCAAAGGTTGACAAGCAAAATGGAAATAAAAATATTACGGATAAAATTAAAAATTCAAGCAAAAGAATACGAAGTAATAGTTAAGAGACTTTTCTTCGTAAGAAAGGTGAGGATAAAACGAAGGAAGTACTGTCTGCTAACATATTGTATCAAAGTGCGTGAGAGACTAGCAACCAACACGTTTATAAACGGACTGGATTATGGATACTCTAAAGGACAATTGGATAGTGTAACGCAGCCAGTGGTGTCATCTAGGAGAGGAAGTAGGAACCTCAAGTTCTCTTAGTGGCCGCTAGGAAGCGCTGGTGACGCGCTCTAGTTCTCTCTGGAAGGATTGAGAAGGTTCTAGAAGATTCTCCACCGGCAGTGGCGGCTACTGGTATTCGCGATTGCGCGACTGAACCCCCCAGCTATTTGAAAAAAAAATAAAAAGTAACAAATTATCATATGTTTATTACTTTCTCTTATTTTTTTTCGTATTTCAATTTCAAAAAATATTTTCATTTTTATTTATATTACTTTTAATCATTGGTCACAGCAAAAATTGAATGAATATAGCTTATAAAAATTGAATCCTGATATAGTTTCAATCAAATCCATGTAAATGAATGAATGAATGATGTGAAAAAAATAATTTGTCAAATCCGAGGAGAATCGAACATAAACGAATAGGAACGTATATCAGTATAGGAGCTCATTGTTTAATGTATTGTGCATTTTTGTACGATTGTAGGTATAATGCGTGCACATATCAGGAGATGTATAAAGTGTAGGAAGCAGGGGGTTCACAATTCGGTATCGCGCTGGAGAATTTAATATATATATATATGTATATATAAAAACATTTCTTTGTGTTAGTGTAGAAACGTGTGTTTCCTATTAACTTTTTAAAATAAGAGTGGGGGATTCTTGCGCGATGAACGTTGAATACTAGCTAGCTGTAGTTGAACGAACTTACCCGATCTTATCCGAAGTTAGTTGCACATTCGATATTGCACTGTAACGGCCGTTCGTTATTTTTTTGTGCGATCTGGCCTCTGCCAAAGTGTGAATTTTTATATTTTTATCAAGCTTTTGGATTCGAATTGGTTTATTTTTTTAAGTTATTATATTTTATATATTTTTCTATATTTATATTATTATATTTCTAAATATTATTTTTACATTAGATAAAGTTTAAAACACTTTTTCATTCCTTCTGTTTTCAATTTATCATGTCACAATCTGTAGCAATTAATAGTGTTGAATATTTAATTAAAAATTCGGATAATATAACTTACGAAGATAAAATTAGGATTAAAAATGCCGGTCCCCCGCGTCCCAACTTAATCACTAATACTAATTGCAAAAACAGATAATTTAAAAAAAAAATGTTGAATCCCCACATATCCAAGTCAGGAGCCGCCACTGTCCACCGGTATAAATAGTGGGACTGCAGGGAGTTGAGAGAGGGTTTTTCCAGTAACAAACGAAGTGTACGTTTGTGGAAAGTGTATAAAAAGTGAACAAAGTGAACTTTTGTGGTTTAAACTGTGAAGTAATTATTGTTAAGTGTTGTTTTTTTGTAATTTATTGTGTATAACAATAAATTGGTGTTTTCTTTATTGAAGTTTAGAGTATTTTATCTATACGAACCTACTTAAAACTAGTTGCAGTAGCTAGTTTAGAGGGAAAAACGTTATAATAGGAATATGGAACAAAATATAAATAATAAATCCCGGGAAATAACAAAAAGGAATTTATTAAAATCAAAGAAAAATATAATGAACATATGTGTATTAAACGTAAGATCATTATTGGGCGAGAATAGATGGTTTGAATTGGAAAACACTCTGAAGAAAAGCAACTGGGACATAATTGGTCTAGCGGAAGTAAGAAGAAAATACCCGAAAATTATAGAGAAGAGTTTTGAAAGAGTTTTCATGCATACAGGATCAAGGAATGGACAACAAGGAGTAGGGTTATTGTAAATAGTAAATGGAAAAATTTTATCATAGAATTCAAGGAAATTAACACAAGACTAGCAATCCTGAGAATTAAATTAACTGATAAGAAAGAGTTGGTGGTAATCCAGGTGTATGCTCCTACTTCATCTTCTGATCATTTGGATAAAGTAGCGTTTTATATGAAGGTGGAGAATTTAGTGCAAAAACATAAGAACAAAAAAAATATTGTGATTTTAATGGGAGAATGGAATGGAAGAGTGGGACAAAAATTGCATGGAGAAAGATTTATAATGGGAAAGTCAAATTATGGCACTAGGAATGAGGGAGGCGAAATGTTAATGAATCTCTGTTATAGTCAGCAACTGTTATAGTGGAAGCACTTTTTTTAAAGCTAAGCAGACAAATAAATAGACCTGGATGGATCCTGACGGAAAAAATATGAAATAGACTATATTTTAATAGACCATCTCCATCCCGTTAGAAATGTAAAAGTCCTAACTAGATTTAACTTTAACACGGCCCATAGAATGATTCGAATCTCTTTGAACGTAAAAGACATGAAGAGGAAAAATTTTTCAATAAAAACGAGGAATTGTTATGAGCTGAAAAGGGAAATGACAGAAAAAAGTTTTCAGGAAAAACTTAAATTAATGTGAGAAAATGAAGGATTGAGCGATAGTCTGGGGCAAGTTCAGGAATATTATAATAAAATTACAAACGATCAAAAAGTGCAACGCTGACATAATAAAAGACATAGGAGAAAGGAAGGGATATTCCTCGAAATTGTCAGAAAGTATCCTATCACTATTACTAAAAAAGTAAAGTAGTAAAAAAAGGAGAGGAGAGTATGGCAGAAGTGACAAGGCTTAATAATTTTATTAGGAAAGCAATAAAAGAAGATCTAAAAACATATGAAGAGAATAAAGTAATGGAGATTCTAGAAACTAGCAGATCAACAAAACAGAAAAAAGGGAGCTTAGTGCAGAAAAAAACTGGATTTTATCTTTAGAAAATTAGCAGGAACGAAATATCATTCAAAGGAAGAAAATGTCAAAAGTAGCGAGAAATTGCTTTAAAGATTTATATAACCTTGGACAAGAGGAAGTATCCATTGAAATAACATTTATGCAGAATGAAGAGGAGATACCACTTTTCCTAAGATCGGAAGTCAATAATGCCATAAAGAATTTAAAAAAGGGAAAAACGCCAGGCGAAGATGGCATCGGAAATGAATTAATAAAAGCAGGTGGTGAATCTTTGATAGTCGTTTTATGTGACTTTTTCAATAGCGTTTTAGTCCAGGAAAAAATACCATTACAATGAAAACAGTCGTAAGATGGTACTGCTTCATAAGAAAGGATATGGAAATAAAGTAGAAAACTATTGGCCAATTTCTCTCACTTCAGCATTCTGCAAATTATTTACTAGAATATTACATAATAGAATAATGAAGAAAATACATGAAAATTTAACCGTTGATCAAGCAGGTTTCAGGAAAGGTTTCTCTACAATAGACCATTTACAAACTGTAAATCAACTAATTCAGAAAGCCAAAGAGTACAATCTTAAGTTTTACTTAGGGTTTGTTGATTTCTCTAAAGCTTTTGATTGTTTAAAACATAATAGTATTTTTTCTGCGTTAGCTTCAATAGGCGTGGAAAAGAAATATATTAATATAATTAAGGAACCCTATAAAGAAAATACAGCTTTTATTGAAGGCGATATCAGAAGTGACCCTTTCCCAATAAAGCGAGGTGTAAGGCAGGGAGACCCACTTTCCCCTACTCTTTTTATAACAGTGCTGAAAAATATTTTTAGGGGATTAGAATGGAACGACATTCGTGTAAATATAAATGGAAAATGTCTTAAAAACCTTGCAGACGATGTGGTTCTGGTCCACATCCGAAGATCACTTGATCAAAATGTTTGAAGATTGGAAAGAGTGAGTTGTGATGATGTTGGGCTTAGTTTGAACTTCTTAAAAACCAAGGTTATTACAAATAGTTTGGTTAGTATTGAAGTGGTGGATGATGTTGTATATCTAGGGCAGACAGTATCTTTCCAAAACAGGCGCATAGCCTGACTTGGAAAGAGATTTGAAAGAGATTCAGAGGCGCATAGCTCTCACTTGGAGGAAATATTGGTCGCTGAAAAGTATAATGAAAGCTAATATAGACGTCAAATAGAAAAGCTTTATATTCAACTCCAATATCCTTCCAGTATTGGCGTATGGATGTCAAACTTGGTCGACCACTAAAGCTATAGAAAAGAGAATAGAAATCTGACAAAGAAGTGTTGAAAGCAGCATGCTAAATATAAAGAGAAAAGATAGAATTAGAAGCCAAATTATGAGAGAAATAACTTCAGTGAGAGACGCCGCACAATACTGCAAGAAGTTAAAGTGGGAGTGGGCTGGACATCTGGCTAGAATGAATATTCATAGATGGACAAGGATGGTCACGGAATTGGATACCTTTAGGAGGAAAAAGGAAAAAAGGTAGGCAGCATAAAAGATGGTCAGATGAAATAAAAAAAGAAAAGGGAGTCAGGTGGATGAGGAAAGCGAAGGACAGAGCATATTGGAATAAGAAGTGTAAACAAGTGGAGAAATCAGGCAACTCTTAGCCCTAGGTACGGCTAGTCACCGGCAAAGAACCACAGTCTTCCTTAGGGGAAGGCCTACATATTCTACATTAGAAAACATATATATACATTTATACTATTACTTATATATATATAACTATTTGTAATAACCCCTTGGTTTTTAAGAAGTTCAAACTAAGTCCAACATCATCACGACTCACTCTTTCCAATCTTCAAACATTCTGATCAAGTGATCTTCGGATGTGGAATCACATCGTCTGCAAGGTTTTTAAGACATTTTCCATTTATATTTGCACGAATGTCGTTCCATTCTAATCCCCTAGAAATATTTTCCAGCACTGTTATAAAAAGAGTAGGAGAAAGTGGGTCTTCCTGCCTCGCTTTATTGGGAAAGGGTCACTTCTGATATCGCCTTTAATAAAAGCTGTATTTTCTTTATAGGTTCCTTTATTATATTAATATATATATACATAAGTTTATATATATATAAACTAGTACAGTTTATGCTTCTTTTCAACTACAATATAATATAATAAAATTCAAATAATTAAAGAAAATTTAAGTTTATTGTAATAAACTAGAGATTTTTTATTATTTTTTTTATTTAAATTATTCAGTAGATGTTTCTTTTATTTTGTTTAAATTATTTGATATTTATTTGAGTTTTAAAGTTTTTCATTTTATGTAAAATCTGTAAAATAAGACTTATTATTATTAACAGCAATACCATGACCAAGTGCCCACAATTCTTGACATATTTAATTATTTCCATCCTCGTCTAAACTTTAATTACAAACTAGAATACAACATTAACATTCTCGACTTGACCATTGTATACGACGTCAATAATATACTAATAACTGACACTCAAAAACATACGCTCCAACCGTTACCTTCATTTCAAATCTATATTCCATACTACCCATATTTCCAAAAAATCAATTTTCGTAAAGCCTTTTTCCTTAGTCTTCCCAATTTCATCACGACAATAAAAAAAGATTTTCTATAATTTTCTATAACAATGGCTGTCCTCAACACCGCACTAAATGAAATACTTTCATCTACACTCACCAACACACGACATTACGATAACAACTTTACTCATTCTCCTCATATTTCTGTTGACCAAGCTCCTAAATACATTTCTTTTACATACATTAACAAAATGCCAGAGAAAATCTCGAAAATTTTCGGACATCTAATGTCATTTTAGCATACGAATGTTTCTTTCTTGACCGATTCTCACCAAATTTCTTCATCAACGGTCAACAGATACTTTTATATTATCAGAGACATTTGCTTCATTTTGTGGTCATCGTCTGGTTTCGGGCGTTCGCCCATCTTCAGGATGCGTTTTTCAGACAGTGGGAAAACGCAGACTTGCACAGAGCAAATTCAGTTTACACACTGAATGTGTGTGTTTACACTGAGTGTGTAAACTGAATTTGCTCTGTGCAAGTCTGTGGTTGCACACGGTCCGAAAAACGCATCTGAAGATGGGCGAACGCCCGAAACGGAGGATGACCACGAAATTGAAGCAGGCTACCACGGAAAATGTCTCTGATGCTTCCAGCGCAGCGCAACCAACCACCACAATAACTTTTATATTAGGTTATAATGAAAATGTACATTGGCCATTCTTTATATTTAGAATCATTTATTTTTCTAGAGTGAGGCTCATACAAAGGGTTGCTGTTTACAATTTTTCTTAAATTACATTCACAATACAATATAATTGAATTTCATTGATAGAATATCTTTATGTAAATATTCATCTTTATGTAAATAATCATCCGAAACTAGAATTACACAGGGTTTTGGAATAGTTAAAACAGATAAACAAAATAAAATAAATGCAATAATTATAGGAGTACTTCCTTTAAAAATAAAACAAAATCAAAATAAGTATTAAATCGATATGCTTAAGTAAATTAGATAAACAGGTTATGAAGCTAAGATAAAATAAATGAAACAAAACATAAATTAATTAACTTTCTAAAGAATTAAGTTGGCCTATGACTTTAAAATAATTCGTATTATATTGGTAACAACTGAAATAATATTTTTATTTACATTTGAAAATTTATTATTCATAATTATACATCACTCGTTAATGATAAATTGTCTGAGTCTGAGTAAATTTTTAATATATTGGTAGACCATTATCAGTTTTTCCTTGGAGTCAGATGAAAGTATATCTATTATAGCAACCTCATAATTATCAGATATTTTAAGCTTTTGGAAGTAATACGATCTTATAGCGTTATAAGTCGGGCAATGCATTAACAGGTGAAATATCTCCTCATTTACTTTTAAGTCACAAATTGTACATATTTGATCTGAATTAATATTATAAGAATGATCCTTAACACTGAGTTTGATATTATGCTTCCCCACAGTTCTCAACTGAGCTATCAGTTTAGTGTTAGCAAAAGGCATTTTTATCAGAAGATACTCTTGTGCAATATTTCTTCTTATAGGTAACATATTATAGATTGGACTATACCTGGAGAATGATAACATTTGAACATCCATATCGAATAATTTTTGCTGCAACAATTGTTTTCATTTGACGCTGTTTAGTTAGTGGACATTGTTGTGCCACAGATTTTCTAAATCCAGGTCCGTAAAGTACTTTTTTACTTGTGACACCCAATTTAATTTAACTACATTGCCCTGGAATAATCTATTGTAACATACACGAGGGAGTCTATTGGCGTCCATTTTTAAAATCTTACACAGCCAGCCCAGAGTCAACTTGACTACTCTGAGAGTTATATGGGGAATGCCCGTTTCAAGTCTTACAATATAGGCTGGTGTAGTTCTTTGGAGATTTAGCAATTTTTAAAAAAAACTTATTTGCGCTTTCTCTAATAATATATATCTAAGGGCCCATACGGGAGATCCATATAGTAAACTGCTCCCAGCAATACTATGAAATAACTTTACGCGAGATTGCCAAGTTTCACATTTTGTTGAAGATAATATATTCAACACTGTACCTATGGCAATGTTCATTTTACTAATAGCATGATTGGCTGTTTCTAAAAACAATGAAGACTTATTAAACTGTACCCCTAAATAGAGATAGTAGTTTACAGTTTCCAATTCACTACCATCAAGAAAAAATGTTTCTTGACATACTTTTGGGACGTCCTTTACTGAAACTTAGTACTTTTGATTTCTCAGGATTCACTTTTAAAAAATTAAGAGTACAGTAATCCCTAAGTGTATTGATTTTGAATTTCAAATCTACCGGAGAATCCGCCAGGATTATTAAATCATCCGCGTAGAGTAACAATATAATGTCATTACTTCCATCAATGCTCAGTCCTCTGGCACCTCTTTCTTTAAATAATTGTTCAATATTGGATAAAAATAATGAAAATAATAGCGGACTGAGGACTTCGCCCTGTAAAACCCCTTCAGTTACAGAAATATCTTTTGAATATTGACCATTGAGTTTTAATTTAAAGGAAGCAGCACTGTACAAATTACTGAGAAGTCGGATATACTTAGCGCTAAGGCCAAACGAATATAATCTAGACCACAAATGCCCTCCTAAAATCAACAAATGCTGCAAATACTTTTCTTCTGGGGAGACGCAGATGAATGTGTACATTGAGGAAAGCACAAAGATATTATCTAAGCAGCCGCGACCGTCACGAAAACCTGACTGGATCTCCGGGATTATGGACATTTGTGATTCCCAAAAAAGCATTCTGTTTAATAATATTTGAGTAAAAATTTTAAGACTTAGTTGGCCAATGTAATCGCCCTGTAATTATCAGGGTTATGTTTGTCCCCCTTTTTATGCAGCATGACAGTTGCAAAGTTTGTCCAAGGTTTAGAAAATCGTTCTAGTGATAGAATTTTATTAAACATAACTTCAAGATATAGGAGCCAGTTTTGTGGCAAATGTTTTAAGAATTCATTTGATATTAGGTCTAATCCCGCGGCCTTCCTATTTTTAGTTTTCGAAATACTTCTTTATATTTTTATTATAGTATATATTGTTAACAAAGCTATTATCTATTTATCCTTCTGTAGGGCTTTATCTATTCTTCTCTATTCTATTTCCTAAAAAAATCTGCTCAACTCTTCGTTCTATTGGCGTTTGGTACATGGAATCACAGAGCGGTAGGGAATGAACCCACTTTCCCAGTCTGATGGAAAGACTCCTTTGATCACCCCAGTAGCTGCGTACAAAAGCTTCCTTCTACGGGGGATGGTATTTTCTAAGTAATTTGACAATAAAAAATGCAACATTAATTGTAAAAAGCCATTAATAAATATGTATATATTTTGCAGCCTCTAACGGAAGAAGTACATAAACAGCCATCATATGTTGCATTGGCCTGTTGTATCAGCGGATACACAACACTTAGCTATGATTCTAAACAAAGACAAAGTTTGAGATCCAGGCCAGTTAGTCCTATTCGTCCTGATTGTAAGTTAACAAATATTTACCAACTCACCATATAAATCAAACTTTATAATTTAACATTTTTTTTTTCTATAACTGAATAAATATAGATTTTTTCAGTTATAATTTATGTATCTGGTATTTTATCCGTCGTAGTATGCATATTCTTTTTTGTTCCTGATCGGTTTCCGATTTTCATCTATCATCAGAGCAAATTCACCAAGTTCGTGTAAAGATTCATTTCAACGTAATGTTTCTTTTACACTCACATTTGTTGGTTTGCTGGTTGTATATATGTGAGGGAGGTTGTAAGATTATGTTACTATGTGTGTGTGTTTAATGGCAAATTGGAATTATTATAAATTATGATTAGACATTAGAAATAGTGAATTCTATGCACGAACTTGATGAATTTGCTCAGACGATGGATGAAAATCCGAAAACGGTCAGGAACAAAAAGAATATGCATACTACGACAGATAAAATACCAGATGTTATCTCCAGTAGATATATAGATAGGTAAGTCTTTATTAATAAGTTTTATAAGATTACAAAAACTTAACTTGTAAATGCATAAAGACAGACTCATTGCATAGGCCGTCTGAGGAGTCTTGTCAATTTAACTTCAAAGAAACCAAAATATATCTTAGAACTGAATGCATAATAAAATAAATAAATGAAAAACTAAAAATAATTTATGCCTCTGTTATAATACAAAGTAAATAATTAATACTAGTATTATATATTTAATAAACTATTTCTAAGGTCGCAAGCTATTTTACAGTATTTTACCAACATTGACCAATTTTTCCCATTTAAAAATTCCAACATACTTTCTTTACTTATATTAGCTGTTTTAAATATTTCTATTCTCACTTCATGATATTTAGGGCAAACAAGGTGGAAATGATAAAGATCTTATTTTTGTTGCAAATTACAAACAGGACAGACAAAAATAACTTCTTCAGATTCATTATCAATAAAAGGTTTATAACTTGAATGTAAAAGTTCACTTCTAAGTTTAAATATTAATATTGTACTAGAAAGAGGCAGAGTATTATATAGATAATTATTTTGTACCAGATTATAACATAATTCCCTACCCAACATATAATTATTTGAATTCTTAATTTCATCCATAAATTCATTGTTGTAATGCTCACTTAATTTTTTTTCTAATTAACAATAACTTTTTGTCCCACAGCTGAATATTATGGATATTTATTGGCGGTCCCAAACTGTATTTCAAAATGTAATCATTAATTTCACGGAACCAGAACATGTTTCTTTAATAATTTCTAATGCTAATATTTTTGGCAACCTTGAGTCGGGCATATTTAACACTTTAACGATATACTCATGGTGCACTTCATTGTATATAATTGTGTCGGCCCAGTACCGGTTTCAATATGAATAAATGAAGTTCGGGCATAATTGGGCAGCCTAAATAATCTTTTGACAAAATATCTAAATAACTTTTCCACATCCTCATACCATCCACCTCCCCAAACCTGAGCTCCGTAGCTTAAAACAGAACGACTTACACTGTTGAACACTCTCAACTTCGCACCAAATGAAACCGTGTTACTTTCCATTAGTTGACATCATACTGATTTTGACCACATTTTGATTTTTTAAGTTTCTCTTTATGATTTTCTGCAAAAGATATCTTTGGAGTTAAAAGTATACCCAGATATTTGTATTTATTAACGATTTCAATTTGCTCATTTCCATAAATCCATTTTTCTTTCTTTGACCTCTTCCGCCATTACTGAATATAACTATTTTTGATTTCTGTAGGTTAATATTTAAGTTCCGGGTTTCAACATAATTCCGGAATCAATTATACGTTGCAAAGTGCACGGTTCTGAGGCCAATAACACAATGTCATCCGCATAGGTTAGCATTTTTACTCTCCTATTGCAAATATGTACACCCCCACCATATATGTACTCATCGATATCATTTAAAAATAGAGAGAACAATAGCGGACTCAATAAGCAACCTTGCTTAATGCCCATTCCCTAAAATAATCCGTTAAACCTTGTCTACACCAAACTGCACCACTAGTTCCACAAAGAAGGCTATTTATTGACTTTAGCATTTTTGTCGAAATTCCAAGCTGCGTTAGTTTATAAGTTAACGAATACCTATCTATAGTGTCGAACGCAGATGAGAAATCAACAAAAAAGGCGTAAACCTTGCTTCTTTTCGAATTCAGTTTGATTTTAACTATATTCACTAAATTAAATATATCATCTATTATGGAGAAATGTTTTCTAAAACTTCTTTGAAATTCTTTCAAAACATAATCAGACCATTCAGTCAACCGTTCCAACAATAAACCACAATATATTTTTCCTATAGATTTATTAAATGAGATTGCTCTGTAATTGCCAATTATATTTTTATAGCCTTTCTTATGGAGGGGAAAAATTATGGATTCTCTAAAAGATTGAGGTATTTGTGCCGTATTAAAAACTTTGTTGAAGATATTTAAAAGTAGATCCAAAAAACGTTGTAATGCATTTTTGAAAAATTCGGATGTAATCCTATCATTTCCTGGAGCCTTACCATTTTTTGCTTTGGCCAACACTAATAATAACTCATCCATATGAAAGGGTTTATCCAGAATATCGTTTTCAATGTATGGTTCAGCATAGTGCACCCTACCAGCAGTTAATGG
Source organism: Triatoma infestans (assembly GCA_011037195.1). Lineage (NCBI taxonomy): Eukaryota > Metazoa > Arthropoda > Insecta > Hemiptera > Reduviidae > Triatoma > Triatoma infestans. The sequence goes on along the minus strand of JAAEAF010000094.1, from coordinate 60,787 downwards.
GGAGCTAAAAATGCCCTTAAAGTATTCTCTCCACTCATCAGGTTCTATTTCTGATGAACATTGAAAACTTTTTCTCTTAAACGAATTTACCACATCCCAAAATTCTTTACTATTTTTTGTATTATTAATTTGATTTATTGTATAGTGATTATATTCTACTTTTTTCTTTTGACACAAATCTTTAAAATTCTTATTACATTTTTAAGTACATTAATTTTGTTATCTCCAGTATTGCGGACCCATCCACATATTCTATAATTTATGTAATTCGTACCTTACTGTATTCAGTTTAATTAAATCAGCTGTTCAAATGCAATGGTGCCAACATAGTGAGGTAAAATAAAAATAAAAAACATAAGGTTTTTGCTTTCCACAATTTATACATACAAAAATATTTTACTTTATTCACCCTTGACATTCTCAAAAAGGCCACTTTGTTTTTATTATCTTAAAAACTTCACTAATATTAAAGGAGCTACACTATTTTGAGTTCGCAGCCTGTAACAGTCTTCTATAAAAACCATATTTATGTTAAAATTAACATATTTTCAGATATGATAAATAAAATAGGATTTTTCCAAGTATTCACTAACTGGAAAATTTGAAATTAATTAAATAAATTAAATATGCACTGCCGAAAATATAAATTAAACACTCCATTATACACTGCCACTAATAAATTAAATAAACACACTCATAGAACTTTCCCTTACTGCAATTTACAAAATTGTATTGTAAAATTTGTATTAACTTCTGTATTAGAATTTAATTGACTTCAATATTAGCTGTAACTAACTAAACTAAAAATGTCACTTGTGGGATGCGTGAACCAGCAACTCCCCAGAACACCCATAAAATCTATTTATTTGGAAAAATTCAAACAAAAGCCCTACAGAAGGATAAACTGTTTTAAAATAAGAATTTCATTTTTATCGTTAACTATTTCTTTTCTCAAATTGAAGATTTCTTTTTTCAGATCCCTGCAATTTTTCTTGAAATACATTTTCTGAGATACGATAGAAAGAGGAATTCGTTTATTATCTTCCCTTAACGCTTCCAGAACTTTTCTCATGATTTTGATTACGAGATTAATATTTTGCATGGTTTCAAACGTGCTAGCTAGAAGATTATCAATGGATCTTTTTTGTGGAGATTATCTCCCCTACTTTTTTGTGGAGATTAGAACCACTCCCACTTGACTCAATATTTTCGTTTGTATTAGATATTTGAAGAAGAAAAAGTAGCTAGAAGAACAGTTCAACTTTTTAATAAATAAAGCACTATATCTCTCTAGTTCAAACAATAATTTAAATTTAAATTAATAAAAAATCACTCGATAGTATTTGTTATAATTTCACAAAATTATTGCTTAGACGATAATTACAACTTGTGCCACAGATATCATTCAACACATGCAAACCATAAAAAAAAAGAAAGTACAGATGAAGTTTATACTACCAAATTCGCAATAACTTAATGAAAGCATTTTATATAATTAAAATTTTTGGTATAACTTTATTTTGTTAATTTAGTGATATATTGAATTGAAATTTTCGTTATTAAAACAAAAAAAAAAAAAACTAGAAGATGGAAGTAAAAAGAAGTTTCATTGTTTTGAGATACACTGTATATAAAAATTCCTGGGGATTTATGTTTTGTGTATGCTAACATTAATCTAGAAGAAAGTGTAGTTTTTCTCATAAAAATAACTAATAAAGTACAGACGATGTACAGCCATCACTCCGATAAATTATCAATTCTCCATTCAGTTGGGGCTAATTTCAGGGTAGCTAGAAATTATTCAATTGTTTTAGCGTTATTGATTTCCAGAAGTTTATTGTTTGATCGATATTATAAACGTTTGAATAAAGAAAACATATTTAGTGAAAAGATATATATTGTTTCGCTCTTCTCCTCCTGGTTATTGTAAATTTATTAATTACTTTTTTTTTTTTGTTTACAGCTATTCAAAATGTAATGTATACTAGTGAAGGCGGGAAATATTTATTACCAGAACCGGCAAAAATTAACCAAAATATGCAGACTGAAGGAAAAGGTATCTAAAATACACAATTTACTTGTAAAATTATTTTTTGACAAAAAAGTCTTGTGTGAAACACTCACAGAACTTTCTCTTCCTGCAATTTACAAAATTGTATTGTAAAATTTGTACTAACTTCTTTATTAGAATTTAACTGACTTCAATAATAGCTCTAGCTAACTAAACGAAAAATGACACTTATGGAATGCGTGAACCAACAGCTCCCCAGAAGACCCCTAAAATCTATCTATTTGGAAAAATTCAAACAAAAGTGCTATATATATGTGTATGTGTAGTTAGCTCAGTAAGTTCAGAGTAACTCGTAACTATCTTATCGAGAAATCACAGAAGACTAAGAAAAAAAAGTTCAAGAAATTCGCAATTCCGGTCTATCGATTTTTTTCAACACATTTAATTTTTATAAATATTATACAGACGACAGAATCATATAATATACAAAAATGGACTTTAGATGATAACAGAACCTTATGCCTCCCCCCCCAAAATTTTCTTTAAATGAATTTTGCCTAAAAATGTTTCAAATAAAAGTTATAACTCTTTGTATGTATAACGTTGAAGTTCCATGTTTAAAGGAAATCGTAAGGTATGTTCTTTTTATCCGAGAAAATCCGAAAAAAAGACTAAAATGACCCATTCAGTAAAGTGGTATTTCCGGTTGGCCGATTTTGGCCAAAACTCTATTGTCAGGTCTCGAGGTAGAACTTAAACGAAATATAAGAGAAAGTAAAAAGACAGAAATTATCTTAATATATTATTATTTTTATTTATTTATACATATATATAATTTTCATTTTGCTATAAAATTGTAATTTTCCAAGTAAAAATAAAGACCTATTATTATTATTATTATTATTATTATTATTATATATTAATGAGTAAACTTTTGTATAATTTAGGTATAGATCTAATAAATGGTTGTGGAGGTTTACATTCGCCTAGACATGTAGCTAATATATCATTATCTGAAGAATCGAGAAGTTTTAGTTCTAGGTATGGAATACTAATGTAAAGTGTAAAAAAAAAACAGCTGATTTTAATATTCAGCTGTTTTATTTTATTTTAAGAATTTGAATTTTTCTTGTTAATTTTTTAATTTATACTTCAGTATGGTAACTGAAAGTTACTCATGTAGCACGACAAGAATTACCCGTACCAATACTACAACAAGTTCCTTTTCTACAGCTACTACAACAAATGGAGATACATCCGGTAAGTGATCGTGAATTTTTGTTGTTTTTTTTAATTTAAGGCGCTTCAACAGCTATGGTCATTTGCGCCCGGAGCCTTCTCAGTGCACTGCCGGCCTCCGGACAGTGTTCTTGCGCTACAGACAACACTGTCCATCACCGAACAGTGAGCTGTAGAGGCTCCTAGGAAGAAAAAATCTAAGGCAGCACTGGTCTCGAACCCGGGACCTCCGCGGGTTTGTTGTTTCTTCTTGTTATAAATCACAATTTAGCAAGATAAGTTTCATTGCTACCGACCTGCCGACGATTTGATTTTTGACTAAAAGTAAGAAAGAGTATTACGATCGTGCCAGATTTTCGAAATTGAGTTTTCACCTAAATTTAAAAAAACAGTCGGTTAAACGTTGATTTAATCATCACTGACAAGATGTGAATCCGTTGACCAAGTATTTTACTTTCCTGTTTTTTTAAAGAACATCTCTTTCCAACGTAACTTCACACTAACAACATTCAGACTTATTTCTCTGAATATATATTTGTAAATAATTGTTTTTTTCTATGTAAATTTTTTTTTATTCTTATTTTCTATGAATGTTTAGAGTCATTTCTCTATGTAAGTCCATAATCTCTGGAATATGCAAATTTCTTTGTGCCTTAGAAAAAAGACAAAGTACTAATTGCTAATATTATAATTGTGTGATATTTTTTCACTCTCTCTCTTCCAGCTTCTCGGTTAATAACACCAACAAAACTTACAGAACAGCTATCGCCTTCTTCATTTATTGTTCAAAGAGTTGAAAGACTTTATGGACCGGGCGCCTTAGCCCAAGGATTCTATTCACCACGTAAAATTGGTAGTCTAAAGACAACCAATGCTACTACATTACTAAAAGTTAGTTATTCGACGTTTTGTAAATAAATTAATAGTAATAAAACCCAGATATATTGAACTAACACTGCAATTATTATTTTAAAGGAAGAAACTACAAGTAATAATACTGAAGTAGGTAAAAGCGACCAATCTCTGCCAGTATTGAAACTTTTAAGACCAGAATTCAGAGCGCAATTAACCGTTGCGAGTAGAAAACTGCGAACTACATCAATTCCTGAAAAACTAAGGTATGTGTTTACAAATTTCATATCTATTTAAATAAATAAAAAAAAAAAATCAAAAAGATTTCGTACTAAATATATTTCGCATAGCATTTTTTAGATGGACAATGTCCATTCACCTATTTTGGCGTTTCAAATTACCATAGGGTTGATTCAATGTTTCCTCATCCCTCAGAGCTCTTCCCATGAAATCAGTTTTTTCGGAAAATATGCAATTTAGCATTTTCAGTTTAAAGAAAATAAATGCAGCCACTTTTTGAGTAAGAGCACAAAAAAAATATCAGGTAATTGCATCATCGTTGGCGGGATTGTGACCGAAATCTTGTATCGATTCTTACGCTTATATGTATAAAATAAAATCAAGCTTTAGTTTCTGCGACTTTTCTATTTTAGAGTAAGTTTATTGTTACAGTCCAATAAACAATACAGACAGTTCCCTAAAAATATTTTCTTTTGTTTTTTTATTCTCCTCATATTTTCGGCGAATACTCAGTTTTGACAGATTTAATATGGTCGCAATATTATCGAGTAGTTGCAGGCAGGAAGTGTTATTATCTTAGTTGCAATGCAACTGTCTCAATTAGTATAAAATATACTAACGTGATACGTAAAATAACATTTTATAGTCTGTTGGTGAACCGCACCAGATGATTTTGTATTGTACTACCCAAGTAACATTGCTATTTACTGCTTCATTGAACATTTTTAATGACCGGATTGTCTGTTAAGGTCATGTATTTATAATTTAGTGTGCCCTCTCTATTCACTCTTTATAGTATGAGGTTAAACATTTTTTATTTATTTTTTTTGCGCTTATTTTTTACATTTTCTTTTTTCATTATTAAGTTAGTTTTTGTTTATTTCTAAATTGTAGTAGCAGCCCTTATGAAGATATAAAGCCAGAGGAAAAGCGTAAAAATTCGTCAGACCAAGTTGACGCTACAGCTCTTGTAAATAAAGCAACCATTCATCCAGACATTGAAATTAAGGATGGCCATTATTTTTTAAAGGTATTGATTATTGTTATTATTACTTTCTCTTTTTATATGATATTACTCCAAACAAATTTTTCCATACAATTCCATTATATTTTAAAACCATATTAAAAAAAATAAAAAAAACTTGTTTTTCGTTAACCTGTTATCTACCGTAACTTAACATTGTGATTGTCAATCTGTATTTTCAACTCTGATCGATTACCTTGGTCAGGGAGAACAAGCGAAAGAAGTTTAAATTAGTTTTATCTTGGGGTGGTTGAGCCAATTTTTTTTTTTTTTTTACTTTCGCTTATTGCTAGTAAGAGAAAGTATTGTAATCGTGTCAAATTTTGATATTGGTTTTCATCGGAAATACACGTTTTGAGGTCCTGTGAATCCAAAAAAATGATTTTTACAAAATGGTGTATGTGTGTTTGTTTGTTTGTTTGTTTGTATGTATCTGAACAGCATGCTCAAAAACGAAAAATCATAGATTCAAACTTGGTATTCTTTAAGTATCACCATGGGATCCGACAGTAAGTTACCTATCAAAATTCCTCAACGGAAGCACCACTTACTGGATGTTTTTTTTTTTCCACTTTTTTTGCGATTTTCTCAAAATTTGGCTCCAACGATTTTCCTCAAACTTGGTATATCAACTACATATACTATGATCTACAACTTTTACATAAAACACCTCTCTCAGAAAATTAACTTAAGGGCAATTTTGGGGAGGGGTGAGGTTAGGTTTTCCTCTAAAGTGCTATTTCAGTTTTCTATACAATTCTAAATAATATTAATTAGAAAATGTTGTTGAAATTCCGTGTTTGAATAATATCGGATGACCGGAATGCGTTTTTATTGAAAAGTATTTTTCAGTTTTCTTTTATTTCTTCTAAAGCGGCTCCAACGATTTTCTCTAAACTAGGAATGTAAGCTACCCATATAAAGAGCTACAACTTCTGTTTGAAACATTTTTCGTAGTAAGGGGGCTTTTGGAGAAGGGGAGTATGTTTTTTCTAAAATGTTGGGGAGGGGTGATTAGATATTTGACATAGTTGATTAGACATTTCTACCATCTAAACAAAATTTAGATTTATTTATTTAATTATAAATAAATAGATTGCCAAAATTCTGAGTTTCAAGAAACTTAATAAACCCGAAGTGCGTTTTTACTGAACAGTTTTTTCAGTTTTTGCTATTTGCTCCATACTAACACCCACGAATTCCATTAAATTTGGTATAATATAAAATTTGTGAGTTAAAATTTTGAAAATTGGAGTAAGAGAAAGTGTGTGAGTCACACAACTTTGTGTGACTCACACCAGATTTGTTTTAAAGGGGTATATATTGCACTGCGACATTGAAAGATCTATCTCCTTCCTTCCCTGAGCACTCATTAAAGACAACAGTGTCCATCAACGGGCAGTGAGCTGTAAAGGCTCCTAGGAAGAGAAAATCTAAGGCAACTAGCGCGCTACCACTGAACTAATCCCTTTTTTTAACTCATAATTTCCCGAAGTAATCCCTTGCAGCATTACACAAGGGGTTTCCTTACGGGCCATTGTAGACTCAGGGGACACCTGACGAAGCTGGGCTTTGAGATTGCCAGCATATGGAGATTCTGTGGGGAGTTCGAGGAAACTCTAATACATCTTCTTTCTAACAAGACTGCGAAGCTGCCATTCAGAGAAGATTTAGGAACCTGGGCATCTCAATATTGTTTTGTACAAAATACATCCTAATATTGTTTTTTTTTTTTTGTACAAAATACATCTCAGTATTGTGTTTTGTACAAAATACATCTCAATATTGTGTTTTTGTACAATACCAGGAGGAGGAGGAGGAGGAGGGGAACATACCCTCCCTAGAGCCCTCCAGGTTAGGAAGATTCCTTAGGAATCTTAAGCTGATAGGGGTGCTGTAGGCGAGAGGAGAGGTTCGCCCATAGCACCTGAAGGCGTGTTGCAGGCTAAGCCTACGGCATCCGAGAGGCACAGTACAATAGGTCGCAGTGCGATAGACCCCTTTACAAAAAAAAAGAGTGTGTATTCAGCATAACTCAAAAATGGAAAATCTCAGAAAGATCAGACTTGATATTTCATTTATGCTCTACCAGGTGGCGTTTTTCATTAAACTTTGTATATCCAACTAATCATACAAAGAGCTACAACTTATATTTAGAGCATTTTTCCGGGGAAATTCATTAAAGAGGTTTTCTTGCGGATATGTGATGTTGGGCTTTTCTCTGAAGAGCCATTTCAATATATTGTACGTTTCTATCTTCTACATTGTGTTAATACGAATTGAATGGTATGCTAAAATTCCGAGTTTGAAGAAAATCGGTTTCCGGAAGTACGACTTTTAAATTATATTTCGGATTCATAAATAAATATATATACAGTTATCTGAAATTTATAAGTAGCTAATAAGCGCATACATAAAAGTATAAATCATAAATCAAGACATTGTAAATTAATATATATTTTATTGTTCAGATACTTAAAAAAAATGTTGATAAATTAGAAGTATTGGCTGGGGAAGCCGAGAAAGAATTAACAGAATTAGACAATGAAGAAGGCTGTGGAATATTGCGTGCTGCGGCTGGCAAAGCAAGGCTACTTGTTGCGCAAAAGTTAAAACAATTTGAAGGATTATGTCTAAAAAATATTGTAAGTTGCTTTTTTTTATTTTTATTTTGTTTGCAAGGCAAGCGTTTTCAAAGCGAAAAAGAAGTTTTCAGTTTTATACATATTGATAGTAAATCTTGGAAAAATAACTTGAATGTGAACATTTAACTTCATCATCGAAATTAACTTTCTTTGCAGCTCTGCACTGCCTGGCGGACCATGGATTGTCTCATAAGACATTTTTCCTATCTGTTTTCTTTCCAGTCTTTTGTCTTTCCCTTGTTCCTATTACAAGATTCCTTATGAACTGTTTCTAGTCGCCATACTTGGCATATGACTTAGTGTTTTAATATGGTATGCTTTCATGAATCTACCACACTTGATGTAGAGCATCCAGTTCTTTAATTTCTTCTTCTTCACTCTCCAACTTGAAAGATCATACCATGTACATGAGTCCAACAAAAGTCTTTGCATTTTTCACCTTACAATCCAAAAATGCTTTGTTTACTCTACTAAACTTACTCCTCGAAATACGGACCATCATTTTCTGCAACTTGAGCCAATCTGGAGCTATCTTTGGAGGCAATATACTCTAAATATCCTGTTTTCACCTGCTCCGTTTTTGTAAATTTATTGCAATGTAAAAAGTGGGAGCGAAAGAAATGGTAATCAGAGGATGGTACCAAATCTGGGCTGTAAGCTGCGTTGAGGGAGGAGCTCAGAATTCAAATCTTCAATTACTAAGAACGTCTGACGTGACGTGTGCGGCCTTGCGTTGTCTTGTTGTAGGAGTACTTTTTTTCAGTTAACTCAAGAGAGTTATTTTGCAGCCATAACTGAGTGAACTCGTTCTAGCTGAGTAAGTAGACTTCCCGATGTAATCGCACATCAGGAACTACCTCAAAATGAATTGTCACCCTCGTAGATCCACCACTCGCACAGCATCACTTTTTTCTCAAATATTTCTCTTCGGGGGTCGGTACAACTGGTTGGCCTGATCTAATCCATTATTTTGTTTGTTCGTTGTCGATAAAAAAAACACTTTTCTTCGGAAGTAATATAATTCGTTTGATGAAACGAAAATCACTCGGGTTTTGAAGAAGGATTTTATTGACTTCAACACGGCATGCAGCTTGTTGGGGCGTATTGTGACGTTACGTCATTAGAAGTGTAAATATTATGTAGTAAATAGATACGTATGAGTAAGTGTGACAATAGGACCAGTGAAGTGCTGCGATCTGTGGCGAAGAAATCTACTAAAGTGGAGGGGAGAGCGACTGTAGAGAAGAGTGACCAGCCTGTCTGTTGCTAGCTGTGAGGCCAATGAGAGAGCTAATTTAGAAACCGCTCGTAATTGGTAATTACGAATTACTACCTTATGCTAGAGGCATACAGCTGGAGGCCAGGCCATTCACGATCGTTGCGAAGTGGGCTCGATCGCATGACCGCATATCCTCGAGAGATCAGGTACAACTGTTTGTCTGGGTTCGACCTCTCCCGACATCACCACAACAACTACCTCCACAACGACGCCGGTGTAACTAATTGACTCTATTTGTAAAGACAATCTACCTACCATTCATTCAATATCTAACTTGTGATCTAATCAAGTCAAATAGTAAAATTTATTAAGATAAATAATCAATATTAGATATAATAATTATACTACGTAAACTCTTTGTGAGAATTTGTGGGTGTGTGGTTCTTTAGTTGTAAGTTAGTATTAGCCATAAAGTTATGTTAATTAGTACCATTGCCATTTAGTCCAGGAATACTTTCTTATTTGCAAGCATTGTCTAAGTTTCTGTTTCATTGAATTAAATTCAGTAAATTCGTTTAGTTGTTAAATAAATTAGTAATTGAATGTTTACAACTATCCTGGCCGCCCAAACCCCTTCCTCGCCTAACTGCCTCACCTCCGGATTATAATATCACAGTACATTGACGTGAATGTTTTGGCAGCTTCGAGGAACTATGGTTGAGGAGAACGCCTAATTCACCTGAATTTTTTTTTCTGGTGCCGGTGTAACGATCCAGCTCGACAGCTGTCGCCAGAAGTACTGAAGCTAAGGAGAGAGGTTCTGGATTAAGCTTACTTTCCAGGCTCACCCTGGAAATTTTTTGAACCAGATCTGTGCAGCCCGTGATCTGTACAGAGCCTACTTCCTTAATTTCGGAAGGGGGTTTGTGGCGTGGCAGTAGCTTTTTTCTTTTTTAAAGTAGTGACGCAAAATCGCCCGAATTTCTAGATTTAACTAGGTCATTTCTTAAATCGCATAGATCTTTCCACAAGCTGATACAAGCATAAACTGAAAGTAAAAGCGGTACCTATTAAGAAACTTTTGGTACACTAGTATTTAGTAAAGTGCTGTTTTGACTTAAGAGGGAAAAAAATGTAAAGACTTTTGTTACCCCTCAAAAATCCTTTTTTCAAAAACATGAGTGCATTTTCATCCGCAACATATAGTGCTCATGTCTTTGTTCCACAACTTATTATTTTTTCATCATTCATATTGATTTTTGATTATTTTTTTTCAGAAACAATCTGATAAAGAAGATTTCCCAACTACTAATGAAGATTTGGCCGGATTTTGGGATATGGTAATGATACAAATCAACGAAGTATTAACACAATTTGAACAAATCAATCAGCTAAGGAAGAATGATTGGAAAAATATAGTAAGTTTTATTTTCTTTCGTGTTTGATTGTATGCTATCTCACTTTCATCTTTACAAATTTAAAAATGATTGTCAACTTTAGACAAGTCAGGCATTTAAGACATGATATATCGATAGAACCCTATCCTCTAACCGGGGATTAAACTAGCCACTTCTTTGATTCTGATACTCCGTGGTCATTCCAGTCTACTAACAAGAATTCTTTCACAAACTGAATAGATGATTGGGTGGCAGTGGAAATACGGGTGGCCAATTTTTTTATGATTATTTCCCGCTTTTTGGGGCCTTCGCCCATTTTCAGAATATTTATAAAAATCTAGATAATGAGATCGTTGACAAGTACAGCAAAGTCTTAAGGTGATCTCAGACTGTTGCGTGAATGATGATTAGGGAGAAACGATTATAAAATGAAGCAGGCTGTCCTGGAAAAAAAAAATCCGTAATGTTTTACTAACATTTCTATAACGCAACATATGTAAGAGTTTATGCAGAAATAGCTGAAACGTTAACTAACTAATTCCTGATGAATGTGAAAAGTGTTGTTGTTGAAGAGATCAGTGTGTGAGTGCTGTTCTTCAGGATTTTTACCACTCGGGAGAAATTCCAGCCCAACCTACCAAACACGAGCATATACTGCATCCCCTCCAAACACTCGAACAATACACATAATATCTGCAAAAGAATTTGATTTATTCAACTCTGTTTTGAGTTTAGTGTATCTGGAGGTAAACTCCTGTCCACTACCCCAGAACCTCACCTATTGAATTCATACATTCCATAATTTTTCTCTCTACAAACCCAACAAAAAGGGAGTACAGTAGGTCTTTAAGATCGAATTAGATTTGGTTTTAGAGTTACTTTCTAGGATGCGAAACAATTCAGCAATATCCTAAGGTCTCTTAAAAAATGACAAATGTACTTTCCCCCTCTTTTGCTTGCCAGAGAGGGGGAACATGCTTAACTAGACAACACCGATACTCCACGTAGTAGTAAGTTAAATGGTTAACAAATAAATCAGTTATATTTATGATCTTTTAGATTTCCGTGGCCATCATGAAAAACACTTGAGTTTCTAGAACGTCAATGGTTGCTAGAAACCGGCGTTTCTTTCGCCCATATTGCAAAGGGTTGTTACATATTGTAAGCTAATGGAGCAACGAATCTTGGTAGAACAGGGGCAAGGCTCCTTCTTCTACCAGCTTGGCTATACAAGGTGGGCGGGACTTAATTTTCCATTCTTTACCAACGGTTGACTGGAGGGTGACGAGGTCTAAGTGTCCCTTCCCATTGCTTTCCTGCCAAACTTTTAACATTGTTCTATTCCGGAAAACCAATAAACGTTTTCTTTCCTTGCTATTTCACTCCTTTCCCTGAGCTGGGACAGCCATGTTCTGTTTAGATGGAGCCCATCATCTCGATTAAGACAGTTTTCCTCTTTCTCAATTTCCACAGCCTCTCTTACTACAAATTCGTAATAATTGTTTACTTGGGCAAGGGCTTTGGTGACTTCTAAATTTATCGCATGCCCAGTAGACATGTTCTATGGGACGAAACTTCTCTGATTTGTTATGTCTTACTTAGTGAATGTGCTCTTTAAAACGTGTTGTGATTAATCTTTTAGTCTGAGCCTATGTATTTTACTCCACAGCTGCAAGGAATCACATAGACCACAGTTTTTGCAATGGAAATTTGTATTATAAATTATATGTACTACTGTTACAGGAAACACTACTAGCCGAAACAAATAGAACTTCAAATGTACAAACATCAAATAAAATGCCAACACGTAAAATTGCAACAAAGAAAACCCCGTCAGATGGTAGTAGCAGTAAAGTGACCACTTCGTCGAAAGCTAGAGACGAAGCACGTAGGAAAATGATTGAAGAACGTAGAAAAGCAATGAAAGAGAAGAAACAAAATCTAGCCACCAGTGGCGCTAATGATACAGTGTTTGTACTATAAACAATTTTTTTTTTGTTTAGTTATTTAAGTAAAAAAAAATAAATAATTGTATACATTGCATGGAAAAATAATACACAGAATTAATTCCCGCCCCCAGATTTAAAATTAAATATATATATATATATATATCGATAAATCGTATTTATAAAAACATTGGAATCGAGGTATTTGATGGATTTAACAAATCTTTATATACTGATATTAAATATAACATTTTGTTAAAATTTTATTTTTTTATTTTAATAATATTTAAAAAATGTAAAATATAAAAAAAGGAAAGAGTAAACTTATTTATTAGGAATTTTTTATACATTTTTTTATTATACAAAGAAATGAAAAATATTTATATATAATGCTCAATTATTTTGTCGTAAATATTTTGGGGAAAGAAAATGAAGAAAACATGGCTTTATTTATAAAGTTAAAAAAAAGTAATTAATTGACGAGAGAATGATTTATAAGTTGCCTTTAATTAAAAAAAAAAAGAAATTTATTGCAGAACAGCCAATTTTATTGTGCATTTGATAGATTTGTTGACAATTTTATATATTATTATAATCATATTGCAATTAATATTAACATGATTATTTTTTTGGGAGCTTGTTGTTATGTAAATGCGATCTTTTTATTGGCTCATTGTAATATTTATTATTAGTGTTAAAATGAAATATATATACACATAAAACGTAATGAACCATCTGTTCAAGAAGTTGATTTTCATTGTTATCTATTGTGGGTTAATAAATCGAATGTTACGACTGCGGATACAGTGGTATCGATATCTGACGCCAGAATTTTTTTCCGATAGACGCCGGGCGATTAATCGATTGATAAAAATGTTCCTGGCTTCTTTTGTCAGATTTCGACAATATAGACCTTCCAACATGTTTCCGTTTAGTGTCCTAATCAAGGTAATTTATAAAACAAGGATGATGATTACATTAGAATGGGATTTTATGTTTCTCGAGAAGAGCGTATGCAAATATTTTTCGTCGAATTACTAGAAAAAAACAGGCTGATGAATTTCGTGAAACAGGAATTATGGAACATTGCATAACGTTTTGGTGATAATTTGTGATGATATTAAGAAGCATTGGAACTTCCCAAAAAAGCACTTCGAAATAACCTTTAAAAGTAAGGTTTGGTTTTTGCGCTTGATCTTGGTTAACTGCTGTCTGGATAGAAAACAGTTTGACAAAAAGTTGATTCATATATATCGCCCAAATTTAATGAATATAAATCATTAATTATAAATTATTAGAGACTTTAAATTACTTTAATGAATGCCTTCAATTATATTTGCTTCTACATTTCAAGTGGTTTGTATTGTGACCCATTTTTTACATGACTAGAATTTAAAACCAACTTCTTGTTGGTTTGACAAATTTAATGTGTTTTTGACTATTCCTCATCAATTAGAAAAAAATTACCAAGTTAAACAAAGCCACGCTACAAATATTGGATGTGAACTGGGCTATCAGTATCAACCAGGTCAAGCACCAAAATACGCTTAAGTTATTTTTTGGGGTTCATTTGCTGGTTACTTAATAATTTTTATAGAGAAGTAGTGTTAACAAAAGGCCGATCAGATTTGTTGCACTATTTATTAACAAGCCTTCCATCTCAAGTTTGAAAAGATCCAAACCAAGGCCCTCCCATTCTTATTGATCCAATGTCGGTTCCACTTTATGATCATCACAGTTTTAAGTTTTTGGAGATCGGTCCAGTTTTTTTTATAAGGAGACTCATCACTTCCTCGAGTCTAAAAATTTAAATTCCTACGTTTAACTAATAGAGAATATCCATTTCATCGAAACAAAATGATCTCATTCCTGTTTTGGCTAAACTATTCCCACTGGACGCTATTCTTATTTAATAATATAGTAGGGTACAATAAAAAAAAAAGAAGGAAAAATAGAACTTTCGCGGCTTAAATTACTTTAAAAAATGTAAAGAATTTTCTATTCACAAAAGTAAAAAGTGGAAATACATGTACACGCAGAAGATGGTTTATGGATTCTATGTAATCGTTCTGCTTTAAGTGTTATATGACTTTATTTTTTGGAGTTAAAAAAAAAAGACCAAATTTGAAAGCCCCAAATCTAGAAAAAATATATATATCGTGATTAAAAAAAAAGTAAAAATAATTAAATAATAATATATATATATTTAACTGGGATCAAGGTTTCAATTAACAAAAACAGCTGTTTTCTTAAAAAAAAAAAAGCAGCTGTTTATATTTATTTATTTTTTATTATTACTGTATTTATATTTTGCATGAAAGAAAAGTATTGTTAACTCGAAATTATTGATAAAAAAGACAAAAATGTGAAATTGTTTTCCTCAAAATGTTTTAATGAGAGGGGGGAAAAAATTGAAAGTTTATAAATGAATTTCCTACAATGAATCTCATGTTTTGACTTGAAAAAATTTTTTTGTAAAATTTATATAATATATAAAACTTAAAATATATATGACGACGATTGCTTCAAAATGGTTTTGCATATTTTCAACTAATGAAACTTATAGCGAGGTTGATTTTTTTTTTTTTTGCAAAAATAGAATATTATAAAATGCTTTATATTTAAAAAAATAAATATTTTATTTTCTCTGGGAAAATGTTTGATCCAAATAAACTGCGCTTGTTATGGATACATTTTTTTTGCCTTTCTTTGTAATTTTACCATATACTTTCCAGTGATTGCATAAAAAAAAAAATAAATGATATATTAAAACATTTAATAAAAAAGTGTATAAATGTAAAAAAAATCTGGAGTAAGAGAAAGTAAAAATATTATGTAAAATATAGAAAATGAAATATTGCAAACCATTTTATATAACACACATTTATTTTTTAATGTTTGTTAATAAAATAAAATTATATCTTAATTTTGTAATTTATGGATATTAAAGTTTTTGTTATTTTTTTTCCTTTTTATTTTGGTAATGAAGAGACATTGGTTTGTATTATGGTAATCTGTTATAAAAAAGATAAAAAATTAACAAAACACATTCAAATGACACTAAAATATCAAACATTTAATGCAATAAATATTTTATTAACGAAAATTAAATTAATTAATTTTTTTCTGGCCATCTTTTTTCTTACTGCTTGCTGCTTGAAACTGTAAAATTCTATGCTATTCTGTCAAATCATATTTTTATTTTCTCTAACTGCTGTTAGAGGGAAATATTGTAATCGTATCAAATTTTCAATATTAAGTTTTCAGGTCCCCTGAATCCTAATAAGTGCGTTTTAGAAAATTGTGTGTGTGTGAACAGCATAGCTCAAAAATGAAGCATAGCGTCCGGTAGAAACTTACTTGTCTAAATTCCTCAACCGCAAGTTCCACTTTATTGAATGGATTTTTAATTTTTTGCGATTTGCTAGAAAACGGCTCCAAACGATTTCTTTTTAAACTTGGAACACTAACTTGCGTGCAAGTTCATTTAGTTTTGGTGGAGGGGGCAGTGTATGATACCCTAAAAAAAAATAAGTCATTTTATTAAGTTTAGATTCTCCAATTGGATATCAAATTGAAGAAAAGCAAACATTTAGTACAAATTGTAAATTTGAAAAAAAATTTGTCATTTACATCTTGAAAACTGCAGTAACAGAAAGTCGTGTGAGTGTTTCACACCAGATTTTGTGTGTGTGTTCTAGATGGGGAGAAATGCATGTTTTAAGGTCTCCAGGGAAAGTTTTTTAGCGAAATAACTAAATTGTTTTTTTTTTGCATTCTTTTTGCGAGCAGATTAGCCATCTCCTATTTGGTAAAGAACCAATATATATCATGTACATTTCTTTGGCGACTATATTTTAACTACGAGCTCTGATACCTAAGCGAAAAGCTAGATCGCAATAGTTTTAATTTTAGAGCCACATCTTTTTCTTTAATACCTTCCAAATCTGGATTGTTTTAAAGAATATGTCTGGATATTAGATATGTAGGAATGGCTGTAAAGCCAAAAATCCTACGACTTGAGTTTGGATAACCGTACCTGGTGAGCTACAGGGTAGACTATGGGTAGGCCATGGTAGCCTGCTTCTTTTTATAGTTATTACATACTAGTACTACAGTAAGTTGATATGTATGTAACTACTTGGGTTTAACATACTCACAGGCCAAGTATTGCTCTCCAGAGTGTGGAAGCTAATGATTTTGCCTTGTTTAGGTGTATGAACATACTGTTTATTTGGGATATCTTCAAAATGGGTGAATGCCCGAAATCAGTCGATGATACAAAAAGAAGCAGGACTTGATATTTCGCACTATAGAGCTCCAAGCTCTCTATCAAAACAACTACGCTCTAGTAGTTACCCACTTCAATTATCTTTGCAGACATTTATGTGTGTAGAGAGAGACTGTCCCAGTTTAAGTGTTACTAGGTTCGGATATCCGCAGTAACGCCAAGATTCCAGAAGAAGCTGATAGTTCAATTTCCCCACAGTGGATCCATCACGATATAGTTATCAAGTATAAATCTGAATATTGACAAGTTCAACAATCAAATAGGTATAAGGAAAAAGTCTCTAAATAATTTAGTGTTGTGACTGATGGAAACCCAAATCACCAAAGATCTAAGATTTGCATCGCATAAATGTGACAAAATAATATTTGCCTATGTTTTTAAAAGTTTTAAATAGAAGTTATTTTAATCCAAATTAACTAGATCTAGGGGAGGATCTACTGAGATCCATTATGGAGAAATAGTTAACATTACAGTATATGATTGTCTAAGTAGATTGTTGTAGGGTATTGATTACTGCACTGCGACCTGAAAGATTTATTGTACCTCCTGGAGCCTTCTCAGTGTACTGACGGCCTCCAAGCAGTGTTCTCTAGCTACAGACAACACTGCCCATCACCGTACAGAGAGTTGTAGAGGCTTGTAGGAAGAGAGAATCTAAGGGCAACATGCTGGATTCGTACCAGGGACCTCCGCGTTACTAGTTTAGCGTGCTACCACTGAGCTAACCCCTTCCTTCTCCCTTGTCTTACGCCAATTAACTAGGGACGGAGACCCTAGATTTTGTACTGTGTTTGTCCTTGTCTGTAAAGAGTAGGTACATGTAGTGTAAGTGTATTGTGTACTGTTCTGACGAAGTGTTGGAGACTGAGATGTGGTCACTTCTCCCCAAATAACTTCTCTTGCGGGCACTATCTCAGTAGAAGTGGTGGGTTATTAAAAATGGGGATGAAGCCACATCGTGGGGGCTAAACACAAACTACTCGATGCGGTGTATGAGTGATGTTTGGGAGCCATTGTTTCGAATTGCTACAGCCTTACGGTCACTGAAAATATGGCTAATTCACTACTCCTTTAATTCTAAAACATAAGTTGATTAGTGTCAAGTCATAAAAACACCCACTTCTGACGCTAAATTAATAAAATACAGGGTGTCCCAAGGTATATGGATAACGACTTTTTCTCGGAAACTAAGATAGCTAGAAAAAACTAAAAAATACGTGTCCCCGTAGTTTTTTTGTTAGAAATCCAAATTTAATTTGCAAATTTGTTTTGGTGCTTAGAGAAGCGAGATACAGGCACCAACTTCATTTTTTCAAATGGGGAGGTGTGGTTTTTATTTAAGAAATAGATTCCTCTATTTTTTGTAAGAAAATTTACTTGAACGATTTTTTTCTTTGAGCATATTATAC
This sequence comes from Triatoma infestans, assembly GCA_011037195.1. NCBI lineage: Eukaryota > Metazoa > Arthropoda > Insecta > Hemiptera > Reduviidae > Triatoma > Triatoma infestans. The sequence continues at coordinate 42,514 of JAAEAF010000094.1, read as the reverse complement.
AAGTTATGAATGAAAACATGATTCTTATAAGAAATTTCAAAATCATATTATAACGGTTTTTTGATTGAATAAGAAGAAAAGTACTATTTTATTATAAATTTTACTCCTCATTAATTCGGGGCTCTTGCTCGAACTGGCCCCCACCATTAGAGATGCATACAAATGCTTTTTCCTGCCAATTGTACCTTACGACCAAAGAAATACATCTTTAATGGTGGAGGCCAGAGGGAAATGCCTGGCTTGGTATAGTTGTATCTAACTCTATATCCAGTGGGCCACTAGTGCCACTTTCTTGTTCGGTCTCCATTGCTCTGCCTGTCTCTTTTTAGTTCTGGTTCAGAGCGATGTGCACTTTCGGGTCTTAATGAAAATCCCAAACGTGTAGGTAAAGTACCAAGCTGAGTGTTTGTAGGACTGAGTCCTTGATGCTCGCTGATGTTCACTGGCTGTTTAGGTACACCAAACAACTGATCTCTAGTTGTATTCGGTTGCAACAGATGAGGCTGATCAGCTAATGGTAATGCTCGTGCCACTGGCATCTCTAATGGATCTGGTGGACTGTAGCTGAGCCATAATGTTGAATCTGATCTCTGGAAAAATTGATGCCGCCTAGCCTTTCCTGCTGTTCCTAGGGTTCTACTCCTTCCACAGGTTTTCTCTCCATAGCGATTGGTGCTAATGGCATATCGTCTTCCGCTTCATCGTTCTCATTTTCATCTGGCTGAGTCCTTGTTTTAGGTAGTGCAGCTTCCTTAAGTACAGGATTCTGATCAGAACCAGACCTCAACAGGTAGATCAGAGCATCGAACACGTATGCTATATGTCTGAGAGAAGATACATCCAGTACTGGTAATGAATCAGCATGTTCGGAATTATGACATCTCATCAATGACAAATAGTACATCAGCAATTCCCTTCGGGCAAACTGGCCTTCATTGCCACCATCACGATCCCTAGATGGTCTGGAAGAGTCGGAATTAGCGGTAAAACCACAATCGTAGTTGAAGGAGCCGAAGAAATACCTCCAGGGTGATGCGAAGACTGTGTAGTAGATCTTGATGTACTTCCAGAAGTAGTACCACCACTCGAAAGACCACCAATTCCGCTATTACTAGCGCTACCTCTATTACCACTGTTCGAGCTTGAGGAACCTGAACCGTGGTAGAGAGGATGATGAGGATGTGCAGGATCTGAAGCTGTCGGAAGAGATTTCGACAAAGAGAACCAAAGCGTAATTGAGATTCGGTTGAATCTGTTACTCTCAAAAGCCAATCCCACGGTGGTTTTAACGGTCTTTCTACATAGGTCTGTATAATTGGCACAGGTTGTTGCTGTGATGCACTAACATTAAGTAAACTGCCTAAAGGATCTGCAATTTGTCGAAGTACAATAGCTAAACTACTAGCCAAACAACCAGCTGTTGTAGTCATAGTAACCCCATGGTGGTTACTACTGCTTGCCGAAGACGTGTTAGTTGAACGCCTCAATGAAGATGGATCAATGAATACCAATGAATTGCCAGAGTCTACTCAGAAACCATCTGAAAATTTTGAACCGGTGTTTCTACTTTTAATAGCCCCTTGCATCGACTGAGGAGCAAGATTACTCACTTGGCCCTGACCACTTTGTCCCGAGCGTCTTTCTTACTGTTCACCTCCAAGCACTATTTCTTCGAGTTCCAATCCTTCACTTTCTCCATGAGTTTCTTCGTGCTGACTTGAATCACCACTTTCATCTTCTACGAGCACGGTAGTAGGCAGGGTACTAAATGGAACATGCTGTACAGTTTTCTGGTTATTCTGATCGCTTTCAGTTCCCACCAATAAATTTTCACTTTCACTTTCCGCACCTTCACGTTCAACTTCTCTCTCAGGTCCTTCTCTATCGACTTCTCTTTCGCCCTCACCTTCACCATCTTCCCCATCATTCGCTAGTGCCACTAAACTTTCTACCGTTTCTTGTCAGCTCTTATTTATCTCACTTTTTATTTCTTCTCTCATTTCATCCCACCTCTTTTCAATACCTCTCGGCTCTTCTTTATTTCGTCTTTCGTTTCATCCTGGCCCCTCTCAATTTTGTCTTGCATTTCTCTCAAAAATATCACTTCCTCCAGAACTAGAGCGCGGCGCCAGCGCTTCCTAGCGGCCACTAAGAGAACTTAAGGTTCCTACTTCCTCTCCTAGTTGGCACTAGTGGCTGCGTAACAATATACTCTGGTGCTAGACGTATGGTTGAAGGAAAAGATACCAAAAGAGTGGACCCTTGCTATAGTGTGCCCTGTATATAAGGAATGGGATAGATTAAAATGTGATAATTATAGAGGCTCATCTTTGCTGGGCGGGAGTATAAAATATTCACCATACTCTTAAATCAAATGCTTCAACACTGTTCAGAAAACTCCCTTGGATAGTATCAGTGCGGATTTAGATCGACCATCGGACCACATTTTTGCCCTCAGACAGATGCTTGAAAAGACCTGCGAATTTGATATTGAACTTCACCATCTTTTCATTGATTTCATGCAGGCTTACGACAGTACTAAGAGAGCGGAACTAGTGAAGGCCATGCTTACTCTGGAAGTGCCGAGAAAGCTGGTTAGGTTTACTAAAATGACCCTTGCAAGTAGCAGCTGTAAAGTTTAGGTGCAAGGATTACTGTCGGATTCCTTCTTAGTGAAGGACGGCTTGAGGAAAGACGACCCCCTTACCCCATCCTGTTTAATATAGCCTAGAGATGGCGGTACGTGCTATTCGCACTAACCCGAATGGCACTATTTATGAGTCAACATTATTGCAACGGTATGTGCTGTCGGCTCGATCGGTGTCAGCGCTAGCTGGAGTTTTTGAAGAATTCGAAGCTGCAGCAAGGAAGATGGCCGCAAACAAATGAAGAGAAAACTTTCTATGAAAAAACCTAGGATTCCAGGTCGGGTGGAATCCAGTGTGAGCCTTGGAAATCACGTGTTCAAATTCGCAAGCCAGTTTAAATATCTGGGAGCACTGAGACTGGAAGTAGAAGAAATAAAAGCACGAGTGGCGGAGGCAACAGATGTTATTCGCTCTTCAGAAGCCGTTGAAATTCAGGAGTTTAACAAGCAGAGCTAATTTACAAAACAATATTCGGCCTGTGGTTGCGTATGGTTGTGAACGTTGGGTACTCACAATACTGAAAAACTCCTTAACATATGGGAAAGAAAAGCACTCCGACGAATATTTGGACCTGTCTGCGAAAGTGGGCGCTGGAGAATTAGAAGAAATGAGGAGCTTCGGCAGATGTTTGGGAAACCAGATCTGGTATCTTTTGTAAGGAAGAACCAGTTAAGATGGCTTGGACATGTGGAAAGAATGCCCAAAACAGGATTCCAAGGAAACTTTTGGAAGGAAAGCCAGGAGGAAGCCGTAATAGAGGGAGGCCTCGTATGAGATGGTTGGATGGTATGGAGGAATTTTTGAGAGGGATGAGTGTCAGAAGATGGCGGAGATACACCCATGACAGAGCCGAATGGCAAAGAATAGTGGACGAGGCCCAGGTCCTTGTAGGGCCGGTAGGTAGGTAGAATAAAAAGGGAGCTAAAATATGAATTTTGGATGGATACGTTTAGTCTTACTCAGATGCCCACTTTATTCCAGTGTTCCAGCATACTTTTAACCCTGCAATAATTCCAAATGACAGTACTAAAAGAGCTTTAATTATAGATCTTTTTTAAATCGCCCATTTTTCAGTGAAAATCGAACAAAATTAGTGATACCTACTCAGACAATTAAATAACGTAAAAAAAAAATAAATCCTGAAATAAATTAAATGTTATATTCGAATATAGTTATTAGTTTCGTTGATGCAAAATAGTAAGAATAAAATTAAAAGAATCACAGAGCTATTCCATGAAATCATATTGGCCTTTAAAAATCTACTCAGGGCAAACAGGAAGAATGGATTTTAGATTGAATTCAGGAAATATTTGAGACGGATAAAAGTGTTAAATGTTTGATGACATTGACCTGGAAATCATATCCCAACCAAAATGTTTTTCATTCAACTTGTTTATTTGTTATTTTGCGAAGAATAGTGTAATGGGGTGGGAAAAAGTAACAATTACACATTTGTACCCTTAAGGTAATTTTTTTTCAGGATTTCCTATGATTTGGTTAAATTCTATAAGGGATCCATGATAAAACCTTTTAAGATTAGATCTCGGAAATTTTCAAAACTAGGTTTTGTTAGTGAATTTTTATCAGATATGTTAATCCTTAAAAACTATGTAAAAATCTTAAGAAGTTCAAATTTGATTTTCTGTTTAGGCAGGGTCATAATTACCAAAAGGCGCAAATTGGGGCTCCATTTTACAATGCCTCGTATTTGTAAGAAAATCACGGTTAAAAAACTGTAAACCGCAACTAAAATTTTACTTTACAGTTTTTTTCTTTAAATATTTTAAGAACAATCGCTATACTTACTAAAACGTATACATATCACCAGACGTCCGTCACTATTATTTCAGAAATTTTTTCAAGAAATAATTTTAGGTGCCTAATCTTTTGAAATCTCAGTAATGAAATTTCGCTTAGAAGCTCTAAAAATGTAAATGTAACCCTCCTTTGTTATCGTAAACAGTGTGTCATGAAAATTTCTGTTAAAAATTTGTCTTATACAAAATATCACATTACTCTAAAGCAATTTTATCTTAAATGACTCCACCATTCGAAGGCCATCTCATGAAATGTCAATATATTATTGTACTATTCCAAAGTGTTTAAAATTAAAGATAATTTAAATTAATTTTAAAAATTCTAGGCTTGACGATAATATGTTTACTGGAGGACTACAAAAATTATCATAAAACATTGACATGTTTCATGCATCATATTTTATTTTAATGAAGTAGACAGGTCCGAAGTCGATTCTCCAAATGTGGTTTGCCCCTCTATTACAATTTTGCGTACGTTACCCCCATTACTGTACAACATTCGATTGTCAAGGTTTCGATTGGCCAGTCGGATATACTCGACTTGATTGGAGCATTTTATCGTTTTATCTTGTAGTTTTCATTTTTGGTAGAGTTACAATGCCGGTTCAAAATACAATGAGGTAGTAGTGATGTTATTTCGTTATCTTTAATTTTTTTTTAACTTTTATTATGTAATATTGACTGTTTTCATTAAATAAGGTGGCAATGTGCGAAAATCGTCATTCTACATAATAAATAGCAACAAACTCAAACTCATCTTTTGCAATAACTTCAAGGTTACAAGTGATACTACATTACAAGACTCTATTCATTTCTTTTTGTGATTTCTCGGTTTCTTTCTTCCGTCTGTTAGGGCTAATTTGGAACGAAAATGAGGTTGACACCTAAACAATTCAGTAATTTATCCAAAATGATAGACTTTTATTCACAGTTTAATCCATCACCATTGTCTATAAAACATTTTGTGGATTTCGGTAAGTAAATATTTATTCTTGCTTTAAAACATATTGCACAAGTACCTACCTTTTATTTGTAATTTTGATTTATGATAAAATCTGCTATTATTTATTATCTAAAAAAAAATTAAGTTAATACAAAATTTTGTTGATAATTAAAGAAATTTTGAAGTACTGCCTAGTTAATATTCTTAAAAAACTGAGCTAACCTATTTTTGGGAGGAAGTATTGTGTATAACAATAATATAAAACTGTTTTAAATGGAATATTTTTTGTCAGCCGTTTTTTCTTTTTTTCGTTAAACATTTCTTTAACCAAAAAAGGTAACTTGAGTGTTTGTAATTGAAAAATAACAGTCGTTCCTAGCTTGCGTTACTTAACACTGTATTTACAATAATTAAAATAAATATGTAAAGGAGTGTTCGATGTATTATAAAACACACCCACAAAAGTTAAATTTGTTAAATGATAATCTTATCTGATTTGCGTTTCTCACTATATTGATAAGTAGTTTTTTCTCTTTTTTTTATGCCACAAACTAATTATTAATTATTTATAAATATTGAATTTATTATATCATTAAAAAATAATTTGGTAATTATTTACATACATTTTTTGTTTTAATTTTTTTTTATTTTAATTTTCACCATCCGTCAGTTTATGTCAATTGACCTTAAACGATGTAAATGAAGCAATTGGCAGTGAAAGAGTTTTGAACTTATCTGAAATAATATATTTTTTTTTTATTACTCTTGCTAATATTTGCTAACACTTTTTTTTTATGTTCTTTGTATATTTTGTAATTTTAATTTAATAATAGAAATCAAATTAAACCAGTAATGTTGGGTTTAGCATATCTTACATATCTTACAAGGTTGTTTTAATTCTCCTTAAAAAACAAAGTTTTTTATTCTCTTAATACAAACAAAGAGCAATTTATGAATAAATTATAATAATAAAATCTTGATTGTAAAATATTGTATTTCATATTATAATCAATAGCCATTTGTACGAATTCCATTTGTTCGAGGGGTGGCCAATTTTGTACGCCAAGTAGAAACGTCTCATATTGGCAAATTGGCAATTTGTTTATTAACCTTTCAGAATGCCCAATTCTTATAGTAATTTGTACAGGCTTGTAATATCAATAAATATTCAAAATGCATCCAAATCTATTCACACTGAATTTTAAGATTTGCTTATATCGATTCAATGTTTACTGGTCAATTTGTTTTAGTCGAGTTACCGATGCCAGCTGTTACTGTAATCACTTTTGCCTTCTTTCAACAAAAATAAAAATAGTATTTTTTTTCGTAGTTATGAGGATAAAAACTTAATTCGTATTACAAATCCCAAAATCCAAGGCTTCCTGAACACATATGCCCCTCTCGAAGATCTTTAATTAGTTAGAAGTCAATCAAAATTTCTTGAGTATCAGCAATAAAAAGAACTGTAGCTGATTTTCTGCGAAAGAATACGAAAAAAAACGAGTACATTCACTTTTGTCGAAAATTATGTTGTCGAGAGGTTACCTTTACTTTATTAATATTTAATAAGAAAAAAGTAACCTTCTGTGTCTTATCTCGGATTGTAACTTTAATAATAATTGTAAACCACTTATAGCCCACTCAATAAATTTTGGCCGACCTTCTCCCGCCATTCTTTCCTCCAAATTTTCCTTTTACTTTTTATAGTGGAATGAAATTATATCTACTAATCAGCTTAATATGGCCGAAACTCTCCCTTTACAATTTCCATGTTTCCTTGAGTTCACTCACGAATTTTCAATATGCCTTTGAATTGTCCAATAGGAATGGTTTTGGATTTGCCAAATGTTTCTTAAAGTTAGATTTTGGGGGTGAAGTTGTTCGCGTAGAGTTTGTTCTCAGTGCCCCCTGGATATCCAACTAAACGAACGAGATCAATCGCCAGCGCAGCCTAGTTCTTTTATACTGGGGCGTGCGACGCTGAATGGCTGAATAGCCGAAGTCATGGCGTAGGGAAAAAAGTTAGACACCGTTTAAGAGGTGCATTTAACATGGATGGAACTTCTTTACTTTTTCCTTCTGTAGTAAGAGGAAAATATTGCGATCGTGTCAGATCATTGAAATCGCCTTTTCTGAAACATTTTGAGAACCCCTTAGTACGAAAAAGCATGACATCACATGTAAGTTTGTATTTAAATTTGGTTTTCATCTAGGTACTGGCACCGCAACTGAGGTTTCGAGCGAAATTCATTAAACGTAGGTGGACATCACTAAATGTGTTTTGTTCAGTTTTCCGCGTTTTTCTTTATACTTTGTACACACACACACACACACCTATCCCGTTTTTCCGGAAATATTGATTTTTTAGAGGTTCTGGTGCTTTATGCTTTCCTCTAAAGTACCACTTTAGTATCATATATGGTTTCACCTTATAATATTAACGTATATTAAAAACATGGATAAAATTCCAAATTTGAAGAACAGCAGTTAACCGGAAATGCGACTTTACAGGATAGTTATTTGAATTTTTTTAAACTTTCCCGAACTTTCGTTAAAATGCGGAATGCTTGCTGCGCAGATAAATTACGTATCCTTTTTATTTGAAACATTTTTCGAAAAAAATGATTTTAAAGGGATTTGGGAATCTTTCAGTTAGGTTTAAATTTATATGTAATCTAAGGGAAGGGAATAGCTAAGTGATTAGCGTACTGGACTCCCACGCGGAGGACCCGGGTTCGAGTCCAGCTGTGCTACCCTTAGATTTTTTCTTCCTAGGAGCCTCTATAGCTCACTGTCCGGTGATGGACAGTGTTGTCTGTAACGAGAGAATACTGTCCGGAGGTCGGCAGTGCACTGAATAGGCTCCGGGCGCCAATGACCATAGATGTTGACGCGCCTTAAATAAAATAAAAAAATTTACTCTAGCTTTCTTGGCACTCCACTTAAGGCTGCTCAGGTATACAAGTAAAACCACTATGAGCCTTTTTAATGGCCAGTCCATCTAAACATTGTTTATGGAGGGTTGTTTTCTTCTAAAGTGCGGTTTCAGTTTATTATACAATTCTGTCATCTAAATAATAGTAATTAGAATAAAATATGTTGTCAGAATTCTAAGTTTGGAGGAAATCGGTTGACCGGAATTGCATTTTTACTGAAGTTATTGTATTTTTCTACGATTTTCTCCCTACAAAAACATCGAGGATTTCATTGAACTTGTTACACTATGAATGCAGAGACTATCACTTTTGTTGGGAACTTTTTCCAAGAATTCATTTAAAGAAGTTTCGTGGGAGTGGACTGTATAGTTTACTCAAAAAAGTCATATTATTAAGTTCATATAAAATTGGAAACAAGCAAAGATTTAGTAAAAATTATAAGTTTGAAGAAAATTTGTCAAACTGTACTAAGATTAAGTCTGTTTCATTCCAGATTTTTTTTTTTTTTTTTAGGGATTTTGGGTTTTTATTATCAGCAAAATTTTACAAAATGATGAATACAAAATTATCCAGGGTCTGAATAAATGTGCAATTACTACAATTAATATACTAAGATCCAACCTCGGTATTAGTAGGATATGCTTGTATAAAATTAATATCAGACCCTCCTCAAATTGCAATCTATTCAATATGCAGGAAGACTTAGACATTATAATAATGATTGCCCAAAATGTAAGAATAAAAGAGATATCATTTTTAAAACATACAAATATTTGGAGACCCCCTTCCGTTTTGAATATATATTTTCTAATAATGGTTGTGTTAACTGAATCTATAGAACTGGCCAAACAATATGATTGTAGTTAATATAAGTACGTTTGTGTGTATGTACGAGTGAAAGATAAAGTGAATGAGTTTAGGATTAAGTATTACGGTATTGTTTGGAATATCGTGTACACCATCCTATTTGTAAAAAGTAAGTGTATATTTTCTCTATATAGTGTAGATATATTTTAGGTTTATATATTATTTTAAGCATATAGGGATGCGAGCAATATCGAATACTCCACCACACCGTATGAATGTTAGGCTGATAGAATGTAAGAGTCGCGTTAGGTTTTAGAATTAATTGTACGGATGTATTTATGGCGTGTTTGTATTTATTTGCATGAATGGGTTAGGTTAGATTCGTGAAGCCTATACATATGTGGCTGAATGATAATATGTCAATGCAAAAAAAAAAAATGAATTAAAATTAAGAATCTCTTCAACCATAACAAGCTATTGTTGTTTACCATTTAGGTCATCAATATTGAAGATAAACGTGAGATGATGTTAATATTTATCTTCTGATACGGAATATACATTATTATTTATCACATTTAATTTTAGTTTCAAACTAGAATTTTAAATTTATTATACCAAGTAGCCTTGGTTTTGTTTATCATTTCCTTATGTAAACTGCAAATAATTTTACTTTTTTTATGTGAGTTTATCACATAATTGTTTTATCATATTTTTTTTTTTTTTTAACTTTCTTTTACTGATGTAAGAAATACTTCACCTTACTAGGGAGGAGGAATAGAAAGTAAAAAGTATCTGATCAAACATTTTGAAATTGAGTTTTCACCATGTCGTCTTGGATATGAAATAATATATACATATTTTAGAATGCACAGTGTGTATGTCAACAAAAAATCCTCGGAAAGCTTAAATTGATATTCCGTTTAGATAAAAGCTGGGAATCCAGTAGAAAAGGTTTCCGTCAAAATGTGTGAACCTGGCAGGGGAGAAAATTTTACTGATATTTTTTATTTCGTTTAAACTTATTAAACTAACTAGATATATTGTTTAGGTTTATCACCTTTATTGGAAGTGTTTCTTGCAGGTAAAAAAGAAAAAAAACTTTCTGAGGAGGTTCTGTAGATGTTTACAATGTTAGGTTTTGCATATAAACTGTATTTCAGTAAAATGTAACGTCAATTAAATGTTTAGTAAAAAGTCAGAGTTTAAAGGGAATTCGTCAAATTAAATTGTGAGTGTGTTACCTCCACCAGATTTTGTTGACTGCAGTCAAATTTCCAATTTTGGTTATGGGGTTTTTCCCCGATTGAGTTTTTGAGTTGGTTTAAACTGGAGATGTGTGCAAGTTGGAAAAAATATCCATAAAAAATGATAATTGCTAGTTATGGAAATATTGACCACCTAATTGTATGATAAATGTTGAGTTCGGTCAAATTCTGATCGAATTTTGAGTTTGGAAATTCAAACCATATCTCGTCAAATATAAAGAATATTTAGTGCAATAACCCATTCCCCCAGTTGGGCGAAAACTCTTTTTTTAAATTTAATTTAAAAATCTTTTTTTAGCCCAATTCTAAATTAACTGGTTTATTATATGATTAGCCTGCTCCTGTTTCATGTATTACGTCACTTTTTACATATGTATGTAACTTGCCAATGCTTTCAGTATTCCCAATATTTTAATCTCCTGAAAATCTTGGATTCATATTAAAGTTTTAGTGAACTATATTTTTCCTCCTTTTTTTGTTTGTTTGCCAGTTATTGGAAAAATGTCATCATATGTTTTACAATATATTACATAAAGGACCTTCCGGTCAAAATTTGAAGTGGGGGAAAAAATTCTATTCTCATTTAACATTAATTACTGGTGTAGTCTTATGAAGCTTGACCTTCTAGTCAAGCGGGTGGGGGTTGCAAAGGCGTGGCTCATTGGCTAGATTTGGGTTTGTTAACGTTTCGTTTTGTTGCATTCACCTTTAATATTTTTGTATTCCTTTTTTAAGAAATCAGATTGTTTGACGTTAAATAGTTCAATGGACCCCCCCCCCCAATATAGAATTATAAACTATATTTGAAGACGTATTTTTATAAATATCAAAGTGAAAGTTTAAATATAGAATATGTGGATGGGTCCGCAATGGTGGATAACATCTGGTATTTTATCCGTCGTAGCATGCATATTCCTTTTGTTTCTGACCGGTTTCGGATTTTCTTTCATCGTCAGAGCAAATTCACCAAGTTCGTGTAAAGAGTTCGCATCAGCTTAATGTTTCTGTTACACTCATACTTGTTGGTATGTTGGTTGTATATAAGTGCGGGAGGTCATCAGATATCAAACCAAAAAGTATGAGTGTAACAGAAACATTACGTTGAAGTGAACTCTCTACACGAACTTGGTGAATTTGCTCTGACGATGGATAAAAATCCGAAAGCGGTCAGGAACAAAAGGAATAAGCATGCTACACGGATAAAATACCAGATAGTAAATATAGATTTTTACAAGCAGAAATATTGGCATTCTCAATATTTTAATCCAATTTTATCTTAAATTGAACTTTAAATATGGAATCCCAAAGGGGCAAAATTAAAATAAACTGCCACTTCTTCAAGGAGCTTGGAGCGTCTCTGCAGGTCAGCCAACAACGAACAAAATTTAACACTGTCACCCTTTGTAACATTCATAACTTTACAATTTGCGACAAGGAAATCAAACAATAGATGAATAGGGAACTGGAAGGACATGAAAAGGTGCCCAATCACTGTGCAAATCATATAGATTAATTGGCAAACAAGAAATATAAATTTGAGAAAATAATCTCATTTTGAATTGCATTAACCGTTAATCATTTTTTCTGTTCCAGGTATGAGTGCATGTGAAAAAAAATCATTTCTATTTTTAAGACAAGAATTGCCAGTAAGATTGGCTAATATAATGAAAGAAATTCATCTACTGCCAGTAAATTTATTAAGTATGCCGTCTGTTGTACTTGTCAATGAATGGTACGCCCAATCGTTTACCGAAATATTACAATTTGAAAAATTGGATTATTCAAATGAGACTTTAGATAGGTGAGTTTGTAGATTATTTTGTTTATTTATGAAATAAGCGGAATCAGTGGGAAGAAACAAGTATTTTTTAGATACTTATTGCGATCATGCCAAATTTCCGAAATTAAGTTTTCATCCGGAAATGTAGGTTTTGAGGTTCTCTGAACACGAAAAAAATGTTTTTAGCGGGTGGTCTGAATGTTTGTGTTTGTGAGTGTTAACAGAATTACTCAAAAACGAAAAATCCAGGGAACTCAAAACTTTGTTTTCCCTCTTAAGTATTACCATCGACATCTGACACACACACAAGGAAAAAATCCATCAACCCCAAAATGTGACTTTAGTGAAAGTTTTTTTTTTTTCTTTAATCTTCGTCTATAATCTATACACATAAATATCTGTCACTTTTATTTGAAAAATTTTCCTGGGAAAATTGATTTTTTGGAAGTTCTGGGGGGAACAGTAGCGTTATTGCTTTCCTCTAAAATACAACTTTATTACAGTGTATGGTTTTATCACCTACAAAATATTAATATACATTTAGAAGCTTTGTCAGAATTTCAAATTTGTAGAAAATTGGTTAACAGGATATATATATTTACCGAATAGGGTTTTGAATTGTTTGGAATTTTCTTTAAAACAGCTATAGTGATTTTCACTAGGAATGGCTCACTGCACAAATAAAATCATATCACTTTTGTTAGCAACATTTTCCCTAGAAAAAAAGAAGAAGAAGATTTTATAGGTGTTTGGGAGTCTGTGAGTTAAGTTTAAATTTAAACTGCACAAGCTTTGTTGGTTTTTGACAGAAGGCGCTGCCATACAAGCCCGCTACCATACAATCTTATGGCCAGTCTAACTAAACATTGTAAATGCTGCAATTTAAAAAAAAAAATTTGTTAATCAAATTGTAGTAAGCGAAAGTCGTGTGAGCGTTTCAAGCCAGATTTTTTTTCCCTAGGTTCTGTGATGCGTTAATTAAAATACGAAATCGACATACAGATGTAGTTCCTACGATGGCGCAGGGTGTACTTGAGCTGAAAGAATGTCACGAAGTGGATAGTCAGACGGAATTTAGTATACAATATTTTCTAGATCGTTTTTATATGTCTAGAATTAGTATTAGAATGCTGATCAATCAACATAGTTAGTATTATTTATTTTTATTTTTAATATTCTGTAAAAATTAGATATTTTCTTTTTAACATAATCAATAAATATTTAATTCACATTTTTCAGCACTGTTGTTTGGCGAAGAGATGCACAATAAAGAAAGAAAACGTATGCATATTGGATGTATAGATCCACATTGTGATTTGATTGGTGTTGTAAAGGATGCATATGAAAATGCAAGCTTCTTGTGCGACAGATATTATCTCGCATCGCCGCAGCTTATAGTCCGAGAGCATAACAACAGTACGTTCTATTGAATTTCACTTTTCTGGTATAGTCAAAAATCTATTCACTGCTACATTCCTTCCCCTCCCACTTTTTCACGATTTCTATCAACAATCTATAATTATAGTTGTTTGCAAAGTGCCATTTCAATATAATATACGGTTTTATTAACGAATGAGAACATAAAATTATCTAGTTCAAACTGTAAGAATTGCAATGGGAGAAAGCCTTAGGGGTGTTTCACACCAATTTTTACTTCCTCTTGTCCCTAGTAAGAGTAAGTATTACAATAGTGCCAGATTACGAAATTGAGTTTTCACCAGAAATACACCTTTTTGGTTCCTTGAATACGTAAAATATGTTTTTAGCGAATGGTTTGTGTGTGTATACGCGCGCGTCTGTTTAACAGAATTTCTTAAAAACGAAAAATCTGGTTTGAAACACTCACGCAACTTTCTTTTACTGCAGTAAAATTGTAATTGGCAAATTTTATAGTTAGTACACCAAGTTTAATGAAATTCGTCGGTGTTTTTATCGACAAAATCGCGAAAACTGAAAAACTCTTAGTAAAAACGCACTTCCGGTTTACTCATTTTGTGAAACTAGGAAGTTTGGCAGTCTAATTAATTTTGTTTAGATGGTAGAATTGAATAATTAACCAAGATAACACTTTAGAGGAAAACATAACCCCAGCCCGCCTCCAATATAGCTCTGAAAAGGCTAATGAATGTTTTTTTTTTTTTTAGTTTTTCGCGATTTTCTTAAAAACGGCTCCAACGATTTTCTTTGATTTTATCACTTTTATTTGAAATATTTTCTGGGAAAATTGATTTTTAAGGGTTCTGGGGGAAAAGTAGCGCTATGCTTTCTACTAATTATCGCAATTTAGTATAATATATGGTTTTACCACCTAATTAATATTAACACACATTAGAAGCGTTGATAGAATTCCAAATTCGAAGAAAATCGATTTACCGGAGATGCCATTTTAGAAAACAAGTTTTTGAGTATTTTGGCATTTCCTGGAAAACGATTACAACGATTTTCTATAATCTTGGAATGCTTGCTGCACAGATTGAAACGTATCACTTTTATTTGAAACATTTTATTGAAGTAACTGATGTTAGAGGAGTATTGGAGTTTTGTGTTAGTTTAAAATTAAATTTGCACAAGTTTTCTTAGTTTTACCATAAAGTACTCCACATAAGGCCGCTCAGGTATACGAGTAAAATCCCATCTAAACATTGTAACGTTGCAATTTTAAAGAAAATTTCTTGAGTAAATTCTATTAATTAGGGTAAGAGACAGTGGTGTGAATGTTTCACACCAGATTTTTTCCCTTTAAATTAATTTTATCGTAAAATTTAACTTTTTTTTTTTGTGTGAATCAGATGAAGATGGACCGATACGTATTGTATATGTGCCGTCACATCTTTATCACATGCTGTTTGAACTGTTCAAAAATTCTATGAGAGCCGTCATGGAAAATCATGCAGATAATTATCCGCCAATTGAAGTGGTCATAGTTAAAGGAAAGGAAGATATTTGTATAAAAGTGAGCAGAATTTTTTTGATAATTTTTTTAAAAGTAATATATATATAATTTTTGGTTTTATTTTTACTGTCGGTTTTTTTACGTATTTCTCATTTTATTGTTAAGATGGTGTCAGATTTTTAGAAATTGAGTTCTCTCCGAAAATACAGGCTTAAAGCTTTGAGGTGTCTTTAATAAGAAAGAGATTTTAATTAAGGACTAAATAAGGTTATAATTTACTTTTTGAGCGAAATTAAAGAGCACTAAAATTTAGGAGGAGATACCATTTCGGTATTCGGTTTGACACGAAATTTGCGGACATGTTCGGTTAACTATACCCTACTGAACCTCAGTATTCCTCATTCCCTCTTATCAAAATTTTCTCAAATATGTTTTCTCTATGTATAACTTGATACAAATATCAACCTGTAATTTGTATTTGATATTTGAAGAATTTCTCCTAGAAGATTGAGTTTAGGGCGTTTTGAGGATTGCCGTAGCACGCTAGATTATCGCTCTATAGCAGAGTTCCAACAGGATGACAGACAATCTTTCTTAGAGGTCGATGAAATCAGTGGATTGACAATAAAAGATACAATGAGGAATGGATGAGCAAATTAGATCAGTTTCTCTGGGTGTTGAGAGTATGGATAAAATGATCACTCGAGGGCTGAATTCTGTTGATCAAAATAAAGAAAGAAGCCTAAACGGCTAGAAAACGTTTTTTGCTCTTCTTCTATAGTTTCATTCTGATATGTTGTATCATTCCGAGACTAAAATTTTAATGATAAATGATATTTTATAAAAATGGGAAGTTCATTAATACATTACAGTAAGAGTAAGATATCTGAGCGAGATTTACACCAATTTTTTTTTTCTCTTATGTGATTATATTTTATTATGGGGGGGGTGAAGTAGTTCGCGTCCGAGATTGTTCTCACGTGCCGCCTGAATAACTAACTAAACGAACAACATCAATCGCCAGCGCAGCCTTTTTATACTGGGCTGCGCGACTTAGAATGGCTATTCAGCTGAAGTCATGCCGTAGGACAAAAATAAAAATTATTATTACTTATTTATTTTATTGCCAAAATGGTCAATAATTATGAACTTATTAAAAATTAAAAACATTATAGGTATCTGACAAAGGTGGAGGAATTCCAAGAGTTCAGACTGATCAGCTGTTCCATTATATGTACAGTACAGCACCGCAGCCATCAAAATCTGATGTACATACTGTTCCATTAGCAGGTATATTTCTATTATAACGTTTGTTAAATTGTTGGTGTTTTAGCTTTATTTTTATTTATTTATTGTCCTAACGCCGTTAGTCTAAAGGGTAGCGCACTCGCCTTTGGTGCACATGATTCCCATGAGGGCAAAGACGGTGTTGATCCAGCATCGTGAGAAAAAGTGGGACATTACAGTTAGTAGTGCACTTAGGTAGCAAAGGTTAGAACTAAACGGCGAGGAAACCACTGCGTGTTTTCCTCACGCCCCCCCCAAAAAATTGCCCTCTGGCAAGCCTTGGTGCTTTCATGGGCTGTTGTACCATAGGTTTAATTCAATTTATATATTATCTAATGAAACCTCTCTCTGAATAGTAAGTTTGTAGGATCGCTTCAATCATAGCACTTTCCTGTTACACACAGGAATTCTTTTCGTGATCGCTTGTAACCCAGCTGATCAAAAAATTTAACTACGGCAGAAGCGAACCCTATACCCAAATATTGCTAGTCTAGTTTAACACGCAGTTTTTCTCAGTAATTTTATGAGTATCCATTTAATTCTCTATATTTTAATGTTATTTGTAATAAATAATTAGTTTATTGTTTTTTGAGTATTCAGTATAAATATTGTAACATACCAGCAGTGTTATTTAGTTATTTGAATTTTTTTTTTTTCACTTGATCTTAACAAAACTAATTTAATTTTTTCATTACCTTCCCAAATGTAAATACTCACACAATTTGCCTTTTGGTTCAAGTATTACTTTACTCGGGAGAATATACTTGTTTTCATATCGTCCTTTAATAAACAGATTGTCTGCAGCAGTGACCTGCGTTAGCATTTAGTGTGGCAACAGAATATGAAAGCAGAGATTCTTTTTTTACACCAAAACGTGCTTATAAATGGCCAATTGGTGCTATGGTCCAAATTTCGTTTCTTATCTGGGAAGATATTTAACCGAAAGCAGAGATTAATTCCTCTTTTAAAAAGGCAAATAGAGTTTCAATAATAAGATTTTTAGTAGGAAAACTTAAGTTTATCCCGTCCCCTCCCTCGGTAGAGCATCATTTGTCGATCGAATTGTGCAGAGCTTCATTTTGAAAACGAGTTTTTACTTTCTCTTTCTCTGGGTAAGAATGTCAAATTTTCGAAATTGAGTTTTCACCAGCAGTTATGTTTGAAGGACTAGGAGTACGAAAAAATATTTTTGGCCAATAATCTAATGCACATGTGAGTGCGCGGGAAAGCGTAAGTGAGTGAGTGTGTACAAATGTCTCAAAAACAAAAAATCGCAAGAAATCCAAACTTTATATCGATCATCGTATCCCACATGGAGATTTCTGTCAAAAACTGGCAACTGTTTTTTTTTTGTCCAGTTTTTTGCGATTTTCTTGACAACTACTTTGACGATTTTCCTTAAACTTTGAATGCTAACTGCTTATACATAATACTATCATTTGTATTTGAAATATTTTTCTGGAAAAATTGTTATTAGCTTTTCACCTTCAAAGTTCAGCAAAATAATAATCCCAAGCTATAAGAAAATCATAATAATTGCACCAAGAGAAAATCCGATAAGTGTTTGGCACCAGATTTATTTTTGTTTTACTTAAATAAATATTTGTATGAAACAGGATATGGTTATGGTTTACCAATTTCTCGACTTTATGCCCGCTATTTCCATGGTGAATTAAGCTTACTTTGTTGTGACGGACTCGGTACTGATGCGATAATCTACCTAAAGGTGAGTGTTACATTTATTGTTAAAAAAAAAAGTAACGAAAAATCGCATTTTGTAAACATTTTTCATCTTTTTCCTTCTTCCCCCCACCCAGGCATTATCGAATGAAGCAAATGAAGTGTTGCCAGTATTTAACAAATCATCAACAAAATTCTATCGAGCAACTGTACCAGTAGGTGATTGGAGTACAAACACGGGAATTTTGGGTTCACGACAAATGTCAACATTGAAATCACCTTTTGGACTGATTTGAAAATAAAGTAAAATATCGAGACTTTTGGAAAGTTTACATTTTCCTGTGGAAAACTATTTTTTTAACTGATGTTAATTTTAACATCAATAAATATAAATAAATATGCCATGAATATAAGATTGATAGTGATTGTTAAATATTTTTATCGTTGATTTTTTTTTTTATTGTATATTATGTTAATTATTTATATCGACCATAATCGATATAAATATGTCGGTTTGTTATAGCGATGTATATCTTTATATATATATATATATATATTATATAAATAAAATTAATCTACTTTTTGACAATATTCGAATTTTGTTGTTAAAAGATACATAATGAGAGCTATTTTTTATTATGTTAATAATTTACTTTTTATGAATTCAAATTTTTGTTATTTTCTTAAAATAAAAATGTACTATTAATTTTAATATTATAAAAACATATAAGATAATGAAGTGTTTTATTTTTTTACTTTCTCTTACTACTGAAAAATAAAGATAACCCGCAGGAGGCTCAAAATTAATGCTTCGTTTTTTATTTGTAACATTTTTCAGGTTTTCTGGGAAATCTGTGAGCTAGGTCAACTTATCGTTACAAGTTTTGCTGGAGGTAGATAGAAGCCATTCAGCAGATAGAGGCCTGGAGGTAGACCATTTCTTATCGTCCTTTAATAAACAGATTGTCTGCAGCAGTGACCTGCGTTAGCATATATTGTGGCAACAGAATGAAAGCAGAGATTTTTTTTTTACACCAAAACTTGCTTATAAATGGCCAATTGGTGCTATGGTCCAAATTCCGTTCCTTATCTGGGAAGATATCTGACCGAAAGCAGAGATTAATTCCTCTTTTACAAAAGGCAAAGCAGAGTTTCAACTAAGGCAGTGGCCTTACAATATAGCCATATTTAGGAGTCAACTCCTAATTGATATAATGTTGAAAGAAATTCGGTAAAAATTCCAAGTTTGAAGAAAATTTGTCAAATTAGAAGTGCGAAAATTGCAATAAGGGAAAGTAGAATAATTGTTAACATCAGTTTTTTTTTGTTTTTTTTTAGCCTTATCTGAACTACTCCTAAGAGTATTGATCGTACTTCATAGAAAAGTATTGCGAGCTGGTCATATTTTCGAAATAGTGTGTATATTATGTTCCGACTTGCATTATGCTACTTACCATACATTGTTTATCAAGATATCTCCTATGGGTAAACTGTCAAAATCATATGATGACCACTGAAACAATCTGTCGTGGTAAACATTTCATGCATATTATATATATAATAAAACAAACAAAATTAGGTTTTGAAAAGCTCACTACAAAGTATTGTAATTTGAAGATTAATAAAAATAGTTGCTTACTGTTTCTAGGGTTTTTTGAACTTGTATTTTTTTAGCAAACATTAATGTATAAGCCTTTTCGTATTATTCGAAAAGTTTTACCAAGAAAATTTATAATTGGGTTAGTTTGGGGAACTGTGACTCAGAATACACTGTTTTCATCACCTTTTAAGGGCAACAAAAAAACGAAAAAATTTGTGAATTACAACAGTGAAGATGGTGGTTAGTAGAAAATCATGCCAGATGTGATCACACCAGATTTTATTTTTTAAACGAGAGCTTTTAATTCTTGAAGTTTATTTGGTTCATAAATGAGTTTATCAAAATAGTACTGTTAATATGATTCAAATATTTTAAACCAAGATAGTTCAAAATAAGAACAATAATTTTTGTTTAGAAAGTGCAATATAGCAGTGTAAAACAGAGATTTTCAAAATATATACATATATTTTTTCCGCACATTACAGTAAGCGTGCCTCTTGTTTTAAAACATGTCCTTGAAAGGAATAGCTGCAACAAGATATTAATCTGATCTGACCAAATAAGAGATATATTATAATAAAAACAACTCTGATTTAATAAAGATTAATTTATTATGATTTATGTATGTAGCAATCATTTAAAGTGAGCCAACTATAACATAATTTGAATAAAGAACCGGTTATCTGGTAAAAGTGGTTTGTTTGGCAGGTATTTCATGAAATCAATTCTTTCTTAAATAACCCAGATAAGTTCATATGTATTGGAAATTCTTAAAACAAATTCTTTTTATTGATTTCATAGTTTTTTGGAGGGAATTTGTATATTTGTTTAGAATTTTTTTTTTCACTTTGGAACAATCTTTATAGTTCTGGTTTCCACCAATGTGGCGCCAATGTGTACAATCCTCCATTCTGTACCCAGTTTTATGTCACTTACATTTTTGATTTGGTATTTCCCGATTTAACCTAAAAATATTGTAAACATGGCGTCTCTTTAGTTCTTAGTGATGTGTTTACACTATTATACATTTGCTAATTGGGTGCCTTGGTCGTGATGTCCATATAGGAAAAATAATGGAATGGACGTCTAATATAATAAATAATGAATTCCTGATAATCTTTTAATTGACAATGTTCCATTCTAGTGGCTTTATTTCTTGTCGTTCAGGTTTCCCATTACATATTTTATTAATTTCATTTCTACTTCATTTTGGCGAATCAGATGAACGTAAGTGGTTAATTTAAATTTAGTATTTTAAAGTTACATTATCATAGAAGTTGTTTTTTTAGTAAATTTGTTAGCAGATAATTTGCTACCGCTTTTATTTTCCAGAGTCCTCTGATATTATTATTACTGTATTTATGGTATGTTTATATTTGGTTTTTAGGCGCTAAATCATGTTAGATTTCTAGGTTTTGATTAGCTTTTTTTTACCGTACATAGGGCTGTTTTTATTTGAATGACAAGATAGTAAGGTACTTTTGTTCATGACACGTAAAGCGGTACGTTGTACTATAACGAGAATAGAAGTTCTATTCTTGAAATAATTTGCTTAAAAATGCGTTATTTTTTCACAACCTTAATATTACATGTTTGGTGTCGAATCCATCTTCCTTCGATCTGCCCAATTGCTTAAAAATGAATAGAAATAGATTGAAATTATCTGCAAGAATGAGGAATCATCATCAAAATAAACCGAAGAGTTAGCATTGCCTCTTGCCTCCTATAGGGTAACTAGGGAACTCCAAATGCAATTACCAAAAAGATGATTCGAAAACAATCGTATCCGGTGAGCTCCCGGATTTCTCATCAAGTTTGGTGCGGTTCTAATAGTCATAAGAAGACTATTCTATTCCACCATACATTTTACTTCTGCCATTATTTTTTTTTGGAGTTCATGATAGACTCCTATCATCTTGCTCTTGACTAAATTTACATATAGTTCAAATCTGATCGGCAAGTAAGGCTGCGGATTCATTCAGGTATCGCTTTTTTTTATCAGTCCAATTGTTTTTTATTCCAATTAATGTGCATGTATAGTATGTATCAATCGCATCAATTGCCTTGACTGCCTTAGCTATCTCACTTTTGCAATGTTGCTGAGAGTATTTGATTTCAGTGCTCGGAACACGGACTTGTAGTGTACAACTAACGCTATGGAAGGAGCGAAGCAAACAGGCCCCCACATCGTTCCCTGAATAATAAGCGAATATAGTTTAAATCTCCTTGCTTGCTAACTAAATCAATCCCCAAGACGCCATAGTATTGCAATTTTGTACTACTTAAGAGTTCTAAATCCATTAAAAATTGTAAATTTCATTGCACGTATATCGTGCAAGTTGAGCCTCATGACGGTGAAGCAGAAATTATATTCCTCAGTAATTTTAATGAGTCACATGATAAGAATTTTTCCAAACAGTCTGCTTAAGTAATCGCCCAGTCAGATAAAAATCTTCCAACTCTCGACCTGGAAAATCTATCGATTTTCCAACCATCGAACCACCATCTAAGCTTTTATTATGAAGTGATTTTGATTGCGCCAATATTTGTCTGATTTGATTTTTTTTTTGTCTTAGATGAAAAGGATAGTGGATTATGGTTTTTTCATGAACCCGCGGACAAGATAGTAGTCCCAGGACGAGGTGTTATCCTAGATTGTAAAGCAGTTTCTTCAGATTCTAAAGCTCATCCGATAATTTCATGGAGAGACGCCGATGGAAATATTTTAAATTTAGCTGGTGATCCTAACAGGTGAGAATTTGATTTTTTTTTCTCCTTCATTAATTTATTTGCAACTGTACAACAGATACAAAGAGCAAACGTGGTGAATGTTTACAAGACATGTGAAGAAAATACCCAGTGGTATTACTTCATGGATTTTTTTCTGAAGTCAATTTTTTTTTTGTCAGTAATCTAACTGATCCTAACCGTGGCTGTAATTTTATTTCATTTCTTTTTTACTTTTTGAGTGATTATTTTTAGATCGCAGTTGGCAAGAGGTGCATTAAATATTAGCCGGGTTACAAATGAAAGCGGCACAGAGCAGTATGCTTGTATGGCCAGTGTTGAATCCATCGGTAAAATTGTCAGCCGAGTTGCCGCGGTAACAACAGCCAGTAAGTATATATTTCTGCTGAACTTGTTTATAGCCTGTAGTTCTTAACTGTTTCGGTCCTAAGATCGAAATTGAGGAGTATCATCATACTGATTGGAAACTTATTTATCTTTTCAATAATAAATATTTCTTTTTTCTTTTGTTATTGTCTAGAATTGCCGGCATTGCTACGAGAACCCCAAAGCCTACATGTCTATCCTGGTCAAACAGCTTATTTTGTTTGTGACAGTGATGGTCGGCCTACGCCGAATATTACTTGGCTTAAAGATCAACAACCCTTAGTAATAGATGAAGCAAGAATGGTAGTTTTGCCTTCAGGTATATAAATAATGTTTCGATTCGACTTCTAATACAGTTTCTTGAAATTATTACTTTATTACTTAAAAGAAAGTTTTACTGTCGTAATCAGATTTTGGAACTGAGTTTTGAGGAAATACGGTTTCCATGTGTCCTAATAGAGAATAGTTAATAGAATAAGATAATAGAATTTTATGGAGAATAGTGTGCGTATGTGTGAGTGTGTGCGTGTATATTGTGTGTATGAGTCAGGAGTAGTTTAATGCAAACACGAAAAATCGCAAAATACTGTTTTTTGATAGAACGTGCTATTTCGTTTTGTTTCCAACTGAGGATCTAATTCAGGTTCCGTCAAATCTTCATCCGGAAGTATAACATTATCGATTTTTTCACTACCAGTTTTTTGCGTTTTTCTCGACTCTAACGATTTTCATTAAACTTGGTAGTACTCACATTTGGTATATCACTTTTTCCGGAAAAAAAAAAAGATTTTAGAGAATTCTGAATGAGATGAGGGCACTTTCTATTCAATATTTGTGATCTAATTCAATATATGGTACAGTTCCATCAACCGTTCAACAATAAAATGATAAATTGAGGACAAATATAAGCAAATTCAGGGTTGGAAGAAAATTTGTCAGTAGGGAGTTGAGAAATACAGTATGAGAATATTTCTTTCACATTTTTTATTATTATTTATTTATTTTTTACTTTCTCTTACTTC
Source organism: Triatoma infestans (assembly GCA_011037195.1). Taxonomy (NCBI): domain Eukaryota; kingdom Metazoa; phylum Arthropoda; class Insecta; order Hemiptera; family Reduviidae; genus Triatoma; species Triatoma infestans. Next base: position 18,722 of record JAAEAF010000094.1, on the reverse strand, counting down.
TAGTAAAAGGACGTAATACGTTCATGTCAGATATGCGACATTGAATTTCCACCGGAAATACATGTTTTGATGGCTTTGAAGACGAAAAAAGTGTTTTAGCGAATGGTCTATATTTGTGTAGGTGTGTTAATATAATCCCAAAAGGCTAAAACTTGGCATTCAGTTTAGATACTATCACCACATCTGACACGAAAGTTTCGGGACAAATCCGTCAACCGGAACTGCGACTTTACTTATGTTTTTTTCAGTGTGTGTGTTGCGCTTGAACAGAATACTCAAAAACCAAAAGTCGCAGGAAGCCCAAAGTTGGTATTCCGTTTAGGTTCTACCACCGCATACACACGAAAATTTCAGGCTTAATACATCAACCGGAAGTATTAATTTACTGATTTTTTTTTCAGTTTTTTGTGATTTTCTCGAAAACAGCTACAACAATTTTCTTTAAACTTGATATATCAATTCCACATATAAATGCGCTATTTTATTTGAAACATTTCTCCAGAAAAAATCATTTAAGGACACTTTCGGGGAAGGGGTAGTATTTTAGGATTTCCTCTAATGTGCTAGTTCAGTTTATTACACAATTCTATTATCTAAACAGTATAATCTGATCTTTCTGTCATGCTTCGACAGGTATAGTTAGGTTTCACACCAGTTTTTTTCTCTTACAGGTTCTTTAGAAATCGACGATGTCCAGATATCGGATACCGGTGCTTATAGATGTAATTTAACTGCATTAAATTTGCACCGATTGAGCAAAGTTGCTTATTTAACTGTATCACAAGATTTAGGTAATATTTCAAAATATTGTGAAAATCTTCTTTTTTATTTGCGCATCAACTGTCATGGTTATTAGCGCTTACTTGTGATAATGATTTATATTTGGGTTACAAATTTTTAGAAATTGCATAGTATATAATTTTTACCATTTACCATTTATTATGTTTTAGAAGGTGCAAATAGGGAAACACCTCCAGAATTCGTAGCAACGCCGCAATCATCCATAGCACTTGAAGGAGACACAGTTACCTTGGATTGTGCAGCAAACAGTAATCCAAAACCGTGGATAACTTGGCTGAAAGATGGTGTAACGTTGGACATGGCGTAAGTTGGTTACCTTTTTCTCCCTAAGCTTTCTTAAAAAGAGAAATAATTCAATAAATAAAAAAAAGAAAAAGAGATAATTATATCGCTTATTGTCCAAACCAGGGACTTGGATAGCAGATATGTTAAAGTTGGTACGGGAAGTCTACAGATTTCCAAAGTCATTGAGTCAGATGCTGGTGACTATCAGTGTAGAGCTGATAATAGAGAAGATTCAGCTGATGCTCAGGCGACATTACATATTCATGGTAAGTTGAATTTTCTGAATTTTGATGCTGCATAATCTCGCGCGTTAGTTTAGTGGCTAGCGTGCTCATCTTTGTTAGTTTCCATGAGGGCAAAGACGGTGTTGACAGCATCATAAGAAAAAGTGAGGAGCTACAGTCAATAGCAAACTTTGGTAACGAAGGCCAGAATGTAATGGCGGTTGGAACCGCGGCGTATATTACTAACGCTTCCCAATAAAAATGGCTATCTGGCAAGCCCTTTCTAGGCGGTTGCGCCGAAGGTTATCACATCTAACAAATCCAAACTCTGATCATTCAACTTTCGACATTTTCTCTTACATAACTGGAGTTTTTCTCAGCTCTCATAAAAAAACGGTACCCTACTTAAACATCTATTTCCCAAAAGTATGTAAATTCTGCCTTAAAGCCTATTAAAAAACTTTGATTTTCTTTTCTTCCAGAATATCATTAGTTTATTGCCAATTCTGGGGGAAAATTCCTTGACAAATCGACAATCTCGTAAATGTATCCTTCCAAATTTTGGGTGTTTTGGCTTTATCCAGCGTGTACTCAAGTCTATATACACTATTTTCTACTTCTAGAAGATGGTTTTAGCTGAAAGTAAGTCTTCGATCGGGATGGCATACTGGGCTGCTCTGAAAACTGAAAGTCATCCTCCCTTCAACATATTAACCCTTTCAAGTACAATTCATCTGACAGACATTTTCGAGTGCAAGAGTGTTCTTTTCTGTTTTAACGTGTCGATGCCGAAGTTCTAAAAGTCAGTCTTCTAGGTTCCATGCTGTACCTATACTGATGATTAATCACGCCTAAACTGTCGAATAATCAGGGCTCAGTATTAATTACAGATACCTGTAAACAAGCCTCTGTAGTGGAATCAGATGTCTTGAAGAGGGTTATGATGCGATGAATGGTTAGGAGTTTGCGATGAGATTTTTAGATAGTTGTTACTCGAAATATGAACTACTAATTTACGAAAATAGATATATATTTTAACAATAATTTAAACGTTTGAAAAGACAAACTACAATTAATTTAAAATGATTTAAATGGTAACTAGAATGCACAACTATAATGATTCATGAATAAATATGTGTTTAAAACCTTAGATAGTGACGCGCTCGTGATGTATGAACTGATGTCGTAAATGACTCGTAGAATCCTGATGAAACGCTGATAAAATACTGAAGAATACTCATCCCCTCTTCCGGTGGAGAGACGTCTATATTGGCATTACTCACACATTGACAAGTGTGTAATTAAGGGTCACACTAAAACATCTCTTGCCGTGTGTCGAATAGGTCGGTGGCCAGTGTGGCAACAGATGATGGCGGTTATCAAAAGACTGTAGCCAGGTGGTCTTTTGAGTGTTTGTTGACCCTTGTATATCGGCCAGGTGGCTTCTGTACACTGCCCGTATAATGACCCTTTTGAAAGGGTTCTGGTTGAAAGGGTTGTGTCTTTGGCGGTCCCTTTGACCGTGCACTGACCGCGGCTCTTGACCTGAATAATAGCGACTAGCTGTCACCACTAGTTATAATTTTTATAATTTAAAAATTATATCTTTTCCTTCTCGTTATCACTCCTTCTTGTTATCACATTACACCTCCATTACCTAAAAAGACAATTCATAAAAGTATTTGATTGAGAGACTAAAATTGAACATTTAATTCTTCGCCGCATTATTCTTACTCCAGTTTGCTATGACTAAACGACATAACTTTACATGGACAAAATCACATGAGCATTGAGATTATTGATCTGTGGGATTCTACCATATCCTCAAAACTACAAAAAAAATCAGTATTCCAGTATTCTGCGTATTGTAATAAACGCCTCTTTCTACATCACTAGGTAATTTGCCCAACTCAAGTTCAGAAAACTCCATTTTAATCTATGTTCTAATGAAATCCTATTTTGACGTAACAATTTTCCTGATAATCCAATTATGAAGTTCAAAAGACAATAGTCTTCCTCGTGACGATTCTATTCTTTAGCACTTAGAGTGAGTAACTAATGAATAATCAGTATTTGTGTTACAACTGGATGATTTCTTCACTCGTTGTATATCATGTTAATGCTAGAGCTACTTACATTTATCGTAAAGTATGTATTTCTGTCACGTCCTAATTCGGTAGCTGGCCATTATGCGCGCCTTAAAAAAAAACAAAAAAATACTATTAGTCATTCTTCGTCAAAATCTTGAAACAAAATAATAGTTAATCAAATTTATTATATTTTATTTTTCAGTGGCTCCTAGATTTGTGAAGAAACCAGTTTCCAAAGTTGCTATAGTAAAATCAGACATTGAGCTTGAATGTGAAGTATATGCAAAACCGGAACCAAAAGTGATTTGGTTGAAAAATGGGGATATTATCTCGCCGAATAATGATTATCTACAAGTTGTCAATGGGTAAGTATGCCTTCTTTTTTACTTTCTCTTACTCCTGAGAAAGTATTGCGATCGTGTCAAATTTTCGAGGTTGAGTTTTCCCCGGAAGTATATGTTTTGGGTCTCCTGAGGCCGAAAAAATGTTTTTCAGCGAATGGTTTGTGTAAGTGTGTGTGTTTCGCGATTTTTTCGAAAACGGCTCCAACGATTTTCTTTAAACTTTGTGTACGATTTAAACACATGAATACTTATCACTTTTATTTGAAGCTCATATTGCAGTGAGCTTCTACACGGTCGTTACACCTTGAAAGCTAAGAGAACAAGCTTTCTTTATTAGAATATTTCAATCAGTATTTGTAAGATTAGGCGAACTTTTTGATCTTTCATTTTGTTTAGGTTTATTAGTGGAAACCGAAGTAAAATAATAAATCTAGTTAATTTTGTGTGTTGGTTGCTCCATTTGCTTTCAAGATATAATAACCCTGAAGAAGCTCATTGCAATATGGGCGAGTGTCGGTTTCTAGTGAATACTGAAGCGGTCTCAACCCGGAAACTCAAGTAGTTTCCATGAAAATGGCCGCGGAAACCTACAAGATCATATAGAATAGGTTTTCGAATTTTTTGGAAGTTTCTCAAAAACAGAATACAACAATTTTTTTTTTAAACTTTGCATGCTCTCTGCATAGGTATAATGTTTTATTTGAAATATTTTTCCAAAACAAGTTGATTTTATCTAAAACCATGCACTTCCAGGGGTAAGGGAAAGTCATGTGAGTGTTTAACATCGGATTGTATAAGTTAAAAATAATATGCTATTATGTTAACAAATAGTTTTAACTTTCCGTAATAGTTGCTATTTCATTTTAAATAGAAACAATTTGAGAATATTGGGTGTCATGGAACTAGATTATGGAATATTTCAATGTGTCGCATCAAATCCAGCTGGAAACATACAGGCCGCAGCTTTACTAACAGTCAAACATCCAGGTTAGTGTTTTATTTGATATTTAATACATTCTCTAGCTACTATAAGAGAAAGTATTAAGATGGTGTCATATTTTCTAGCGATTGGCCACTCTCTCTTATTCAGATTCGAAAAATCGCTTGAAACGTTTAGTTGCTGATATTCGTTAAGTTGTGAAATGATGTCAATTTCTGTATGTGTGACTTGTTAGATTTTTTTTTTTCATTATTTTCTCAACGATTTTATTTAAACTTGGTAAGTTATATAAATTTAGGCCAACACTTTAGTCAGATTCAAGTTAGATCTGCCTTGCTTAGTACAATTAGAGGCACTAATATGATATTAAGAGCATTTAATGTTTAGTAATATTTCCAAGTTAGAGAAAAATCTGCCAATGGGAACTATATTCATTGTAGTAAGTAAAGAAAGTCATGTAAGTGTTTCACCCAATGTTTTTGGGATTTGTCAGTTTAGAAAATAACAATCACTTTGAAAGTATTTGTACAGTACTGAGAACCGGAAATTATTTATGATAGATTAACAGTTTAGGTTAGGTTCTTGAGTTCTTAAACGCTTTTTTTTTCGGTTCATGCCTATCTTTTATTTATAAATCACTAACGCTTTTGATGTTAGTGATTCATGTTTAATGGATTGCTGCCTATTTTATTTATAACTAAGTAAAATGTACTTTGTATTCCTGCAAATAATTTCAATTTAGTTATGTTGAATTCTAGGAGACAGTAATTCTTTGGGATGATTGAATGCAATCTTTATGTTTGGTCCCTGTTCTCAGAAAGAGGAGATAGCTTTTTCCAGACAATCTGGATTTAGATACTGTAAACATTACGAGCAACTTAAAGTAACTTCAAACTATATTCATATGGGAGTTCAGACATAATATGTGCAACTCTGTGGGTGCAGAATGGTAATTACAGGGGGAACTCTTGCTCACCAAACAATACACAAACAGGACAGCAAATTCTTACCGTTTTATTAATGACAGCATACAATTTATAAGCATAGACTCAGGTAGTTCATCCAAGTTTTAGCTTAACTTTGCAGCCATTTTGTCAACGTCAGCTCCATAATAGAACCTTCAGAATTATTGTAACTTCCAGCTATTAGTATTGGATCTCCTAGAACTCTTCATGACGACGGCCGCAGATACCTTTATCACAATTCCTTTTATTTTATGTTTTTATTTATTTATTTAAGTCCAGTTGTTTTTTTATTATTTTTTTATTGTTTACTCTTCTTGTTTTTATTTTTTTTTTGTTTTTGTTTATTTTTATTTTTTCTCCTTTTTTCCCCTCACCAAAAAAAAAAAATTTTTGGCCAGTCACAAACATGAGATGGCCATTGTTACAACGTGTCACAGAACCTGGTAAATCGGAGACTGGCGCACCAAGAGATCTGGAAGCGGCTGTTGTAAAACCAAAATTTGTTACGTTACGTTGGAAACCACCAACCACCAGTCATGGAGAGATTCTTGCCTATTCAGTATTCTATGTAGAAAAACATTCCGACAGGTTAGCAGATTATTTTTACTATTATAATCAAGATGAATTTATTTGGTGATTTAGTTCGATATTATTTTATAAAAATTCTGATTCAATAAACAGTTTATTCTTTGTTCAGACAGCATCTTATTGTTAACATTTTTACAGGGAAAGAGTACTTAACACATCAAGATCTCGGTTGGAAGAAGCAAATATTGCTGGATTGCGTCCGAATACAACGTACAGTTTCAGAGTTGCAGCATTAACTGAATCTGGTGTCGGTGCTAGTAGTGACCCATTAGTCGTGGATACCCGTCCTGAACTACGAGTACCATCGGCTCCACAAAATGTAAAAGCTATTCCATCTACTACACACTTGATTGTTACTTGGGTTCCCCCAGCTATAACCAATGGCCGTATACATATGTATAAATTGTATTATTATGAGGTATTCACGTTTATCTTACATTCAATATAATCCACATCCATTTTTTCCAAATAATATCTATATATTTTTTTACAGTCCGAAACTTCTGAAGAACATCATATAGAAACAGTGGACACTGGTTATACAGTGACTGGATTAAAAAAATTCACCGAATATATTGTATGGGTTGTAGCGTATAATCATAATGGCGCTGGGCATAATTCAGAAGAGATTACCGTTAAAACTTTATCAGATATTCCATCAGAACCGCCGACAAACGTTACGGTTGAAGCTTCCAGTTCTTCAGTGAGTTCTTTTTACCAGCTTTGCTTGATTTTTTATAATCTTATACTGCTTTAGAAAATGACAGTTACTCCCCGGAATACGAAAATTTTTTTAGTGATGATGTGAGTGAAAAAAAAAAAATTAAAACGAAAAATCGTAAGAAGTTCAAAAAGTTTTAAGTGCTATGATGTGTTCTGACATGAAAATGTGGTCATAATCTGTCTATCGACAATCCGAGCGACTTTTTTTCAGTTTCTCGCATTTTTTAGGATAATGGCTGCAAAGTTTTAAACTTGTATGCAAACTATAGTTCTCTAAACATATTACTTTTATTAGAAACATTTATTTTGTGAGATTTCTGAGGGAGCAAAATTTTCTTTTTGTGGATCCCCTCTTATGTTAGGGGAATATAAGGGAGTTAAACGTTTAATAAAATTTCATACAAAATTTATAAATGAAATTGAGAAATGTAATAAGAGAGTCGTGTGAATTTTACACTCCATTTTTGTTTACTTTCTCTTACCCCAAATCGTAAAATGACATTTAACTTAGCCCATTATTACCTTTTAGAGTGTAATTGTCCGTTGGGAACCTCCTCCCCTGGAAGGCCGTAATGGTGTTATAACTGGCTATAAACTTAGATACAGAATGAGAGATCGAAGAGGTAGATCTGAAACTGTTACAACCGCTGGCGATAGAAGACTTTGGGTGCTTAATGGACTTGAAAATAGCAGTGTAAGTAACAAATGAATTCTTAAACATGAATATTTGAAATAAGTAACATGAATACTTATTTAGTAATATCACTTTTCAGGTTTATCAGGTGAGAATTTGGGCATTGAACGCTAATGGTACTGGACCGCCAACTGATTGGCATACTATTGAAACTTACGAAAAAGATTTGGATGAGTCTACCGTACCAGGGGCACCGGTTGGAATGAGAGGTTTGTCAAAAAAAAAAATCAGTAAAAATTAAAATTTTATAAATAGGATTAAATATTATTGTCCATTTATGTGTATGTTAATCAGTGTGTGAATTATGGCCTGAAATCTCAACTCTGAGAATGAAGTCTTGATCATTAGCATAAAGCATGAAAAAATAACAGCACTTTGTGGTATCTGCTCATATCAGCATATTACACAAATGTCAGCAAAACAACATTTGAGAAGGTTATATAACAGTCAACCTCTATGTAAAACTATAGTGGCTTTTAAAAAAGATCAATTATAAGTGGAGAAGAAAATTAAAAATAGCCATTTAACCTTTATTAGTATTAATAGAAGCATATTTACATTAAATTAACAAGAACAATAAAACATGAACAAAAAAAATTAAAAATATCAGAAGCTAGATGTGTAATCTCAAAATTATTTTAATTTTGGGAATAGTTATTGCTTAAAATTTTAAAAATTCATGATTTTATTCAACTAATTTAAAACAATCTTTACTAGCTTAATCACGTTTTAAAAAATGGTTAGCTTAGTGAGCTGTGTAAAGTGCTGATTAAACAAAAAGCTGAAGAAAATTGATATGGTCGATGTGCCACTGTACAATGTTTCCAATTGCTAATTATTGTTTAATAATCGCAGAGCAAGTTGGATAATATATAAGTGAAGAGAATGGCTACTTCGACTTGACCTGGAATATCGGGGTCTTCTTGCGTGTTTTGTAGTTGATAATTGTCACTCTGTAAAAGTGTGGAGGAATACTATGAGAATGGAAACGAGCCTTATCTTATGTGTTGTACGCGACGTTAGGCCTGTCATTGTGTGTTGTCAAATCGCAGGAAGGAAGGCCCAAGTCCAGATAAGTGGTTCATCTGGTCTAGTGAGTAATAGATGCAACTTTCTCAAAATAACAAATACTAGGATAGTTCATTTTACTTCCCGCCTTCAAAGATTGGTATTTTGATCCCCAAACAATCAAAACCAAACTAAGATGACATAATTTAATTATATATTTTTTTCAGTCGAACTTTACATCCAATTACAAATCCAAATTTATGGACGGAAACTAATTAACTAAATAGATTAAAGAAATTTAATGATTCATTTTTTTAAAAATCCATCTGAAATGATTATCTTTCAAATGATTACAGCAAAGGCAAATGGTGATTCAATAACAGTGATCTGGTCACCGCCCAAAAATCCAAATATCATGGTCCGGGATTATATTATTGGCTGGGGGAAAGGTGTTCCTGATGAATATGCAGAACGATTGGAAGGCAAACTTAGATTTTATGTTATTAAAAATTTAGGTAAGAATTCTTTTCTATTTTAAATTGTATATGATGAATATTAATTGAAAGAAGGGTAAATTAACCTAATAATAACTTAATATACTTTCTTTCTGGAACAGCAGATGTAAAATATAGTCCACTAAATCAAGCAATTCTTTGTTTGTTAATAGAACCGAATTCAGATTATGTGATCTCTTTGAAAGCCCATAATGAACGCGGCGATGGACCTCCTGTCTATGAGAATGTACGAACTCGTGATGAAACTCCCACTGATACGCAGACACCGCTTATTCCGCCTGTTGGTCTTAAAGCTACTGTTATATCACCCACATCTGTTGTATTGTTCTGGTCAGACTCTACTCTACCACAGGATCAGGTAAGCGTTCCATGTTGTTTTAGAAATTAGAAGATTTTGATAATTTTTATTAGTGTTTGGAAAACTAGCATTTAAATTGATTTTCTCACATCATTAATTAACTTAGAATACACAGATATTTTTATGATCAAAATGGTATCTACTACCTTTTTCCATTATTGGAGCATATACTGGTGGATCCCCTGAGGGGGAGCAAGTGTATTAGCTATCCTTGTATTCCGAGCCTGGCTGAGGTAGTAGATTGTACAGGTATCTGGGTAAAACATGCCAATATATAAAGGTCTGGCTCACCCTCGCAGTTGTTAACATTCTCTCTACCCAAAGAAGTAAAAATATCTCTTTTGAATTGCATTAGATTTGGCTTTTTTATTTACTTCCTCTACACATTTTATCTGTTTATATGACTTTTAGTTTTGGAAGACATCTTTTAACGAACACCATAAGATAGATCGACTAAGGGTAATTGACACAATCGGGTTTATCGATTGATCAATTACCCTTAGGGCGCATCTAAGATACTTAAATGGAAATTCATAATTGGATTCCTTAATATAATTGGATAAATGGAAATTCTATAATTAAATATAAGGAGGAAGTAAAGTCCTTAAATACATTGAAGCTAAATTCACTATCTATAAATCATGAAGGTATTTTGGGCTTCCTTGTGGGTCACAGTACATAGAATGTAGTCGTCTATATATAAATGTACAGCCTGTATACGCACCTCTCCCCTCTGTGGTGTGTGTTTTTCTGTGTTAGCGATGGATACCTACTAGAACGCCAAGAGCCCTGAAAAACTGGCTAAACCATTTCCTCGTATGGGGTTTTTAATAAATTACTTCCATTTTTCCATTATGAGATTAATGCTAGCTTTTTCGTTTTTTTAAACAAAACAATTAATTGTCCGTTTTTATGTTATATTATAAACAAAGTAATGGTTTGTATATTGTTTGAATTTTTAGGTTGTAACTGATAACAGATATTATGTCGTAAGATACAATCAGTTCTATCATTCGGCCATAAATACTAAATACAGATTTCATAATTCCACTGTATTAAATTATATGATAGATGATCTGAAACCATTCACTCAGTATGAATTTGTAGTTAAAGTTGTTAAGGTAAGTGCTAATTCATTATTTTCAATTTTTTTTTATTTGCAAAAATTAATGATTGTTGATAATTTTTTAGGGACGTCGAGAAAGCCCTTGGAGTATGATGGTAGTAAATACTACATGGGAGGCAGCTCCAGGATCGCCACCCAGGGATCTGACGGTGGTGAACGTCGATAATTCACCAGGTACAGTTAGTCTTTCATGGCAACCGCCGAAAATACCAAACGGTCTAATTACAAGTAAGTTTGCGTATTAATTTTTTGTCCGTTTCGTTTTGATTTTACTTTAACTTTTTACAATCTGTGACAGGACATATTGTGATTAGTCAAACTTCCGAAATAAAGTTTTTACCAGAAATAAATATTTTGATGTATCTCTGAATATGAAAAAAAGAAAAGTATTTTAGCGAATGGTCTGAAAATCTCAACTTTTTATTCCATTTAGATAACAAACAGTAATAATCTGTCGGAAATGAAGTTTCCACAGTTTTCTCGAAAACGACTTAAACGATTTTCCGTAAACATCGCGTCATATGGCTCTGCCATTTTGACAAGTTAAGCGTTAATCTTTCAGAAATTCCTACCGTCTTTTCTATTCACTACCCTATATTCGAGGGTAGCGCATAAATTTTCAAAAAATAATAACAATATCAAAACTTCCTATTGTAATTCAAATAGCAATAAAAGATTTTTTAGATTACAAAAAAACAAAACCCCTATAAACCTAAATTCTAATATTATTTGCAAAATAAATTGTTCAAACTGCCCATCCACCTACGTGGAGAGACAAGTTCAAAATCGAATTCGACAACACAAATATAACGTTAAAAGAAAAATAGACAACATAGCTGTCTCTCTCAACTCACTACAAAAACTGGACACACTTTTGACTTCAGTAAAACTACAATAGTTGACAGAGAAATGAATTCCAAAAAAAAAGAAAATTACAAATGATCCACATATAGAAGCAGAACATCTATCAGTTTTAAAGCAGATATTGCTGATCATAGTACCAATATACGAATTTATTGAAATAATGACACCTCTGTTTTTCAACACTGCTGAAATATATAATATAACCTATATGGAATAGTAATCTGCTATGTTGTTTTAATCTAGTTGTGTCATGTTGAGAATGTCCTGGCTTCCAGGTCGAAAGCTCGATATTGTTTAATAAAGTGTTTTATACACATTAGGACTTGTTGTCATTTAATTCCACCTATATATAATTCTAATATTACAGTAAAAGAAAGTCGTGTGATTGTTAAACTTGAGATATTTTTAATTATTTCTTATAACATATTATTCTCTTATAGATTATATAGTATCATACACTACAGATCTGCAAAGTAAAGAAAGAGATTGGATCACGGAGATTGTACCAGGTGACAAAATGGCCGCTACAATTAAAGCGCTCAGTCTGTCTACCACTTATTATTTCCATGTTAAAGCTAAAAATAAAAAAGGGTTTTCGATTAGTTCACCAGTTGTCTCAGTTACTACACCAATGGGTAAATGAATTTTTTATTTACTTTAATTTTATTTTTTGCTTCTTTAATTATTTATTTATTGCAGACTTTACGTCCAGTTTTCCATTAGTTTCCAGTTTTAATTTCTCAGTAAATTTAAGGCTAGCTTGGAAACATATCCTCCAATAGAACATTGTTCGAGATCTTGCAAGTTATTCTTGGCAGGCACGCAATCCTAAATTTTTAAGAAGGATAACTATCATGCTTTTAAATCAATATCCTAAGAATATTTCGCTTTATATATATTTTTTTTTTAATGAATGTACGCATTTGATTTTTCCATTTTTTTCGCCAAGCTGTTGGTGTAAGTTTTGAAAAAAGTGAAGTTCTTAATGAAGTAGGGTGATGTGAAAGTAAATGGGAGAGCAATAGTGTGGGCTGGTCTTAAGATGTGGCAATTTCAAGTTTACCAGCACATACCCTATTCTGTATTTATGTCGACTTTGATCTACATTTCCAAATAAAGACAGCACTAAACATCCCAAGGTAAAAAGTAATTGTTGTGGTGGTTGCTTCCGCAGAGCTGGAAAGCATCAGAGACATTTTCCGTGATAGCCTGCTTCTTTTTGTGATCATCGACCTGTTTCGGGCCTTTGCCGATCTTCAGGATGCGTTTTTCAGATAGTGTGATAACACACACTTGCACAGAGCAAATTCAGTTTACACACTAAAACTGAATAACATGAATGTCTAAAACAGTAATTTTAAATGCCATTCCTTAGATGTTTCCTCAAATCGTTATTTCTAGTTTCATTAAGCGAAATATCTTTCATTTCACAAATGCCCCTAATTATTAGGAGAATATAATTTTTAGTTCAATGATTTGAGAAACGCATCATGAACCTCGCTTTATTATTCTTATTTAAGTTGTTCACTATTGAGGAACTAATTTTTGGAAACACAGATTAATTCATGACTAATGTAATTGTAACATTTTTATTGCAGGTTATGGAGGAATAGCAGAAGTAGGTAGCCTTGGCAAGGGCAAAGGTGGATTGAGTACAACAGCAATTATGTACATAGTGATTATCTCTTCCTCTCTTGTCATCACTATAATATCGATATTGCTCATTATATTTTGTTGTCGAAGATCACAGGCCACCACACCGGAAAGAAATAAAAAAGGGTAAGTTCAAGTCCGGGAACTGTGTACAATTGTGATCGTATGGAAATTCATTTTTACTTTTTATTCTTTATAAAAAGAATTATTTTGAAATATGTTGATATTTTTCGAAATTGAGTTTTTAGCCGATAAAGATCCTTCTGATTAAGAAAAATATTTGGTGTATAACACTCAAACGACTTTGTCTTTGCAGTTTAAATGACCAATTTTATATTATGAAGAAATTTTGTGAGGAATGCTTAAAAAGAAACAATTTCGACAGAGTTTCCGGTCTTTATTAAGGCTTTAATAGATAGTTAGCCTTGAAGATGTGGAGCTTTGAAAATTAAACACATTTTATAGCACAAAAAAAAATTAAAAATTATTAGTTACTTGTTCTAAATCATCTATAAACATCATTTTTATTTGAAACATTTGCCCGGAAAAATTGATTTTAAGAGATTTAGCAGTGACGTAGTTTCACCATAAAATTCCATGTAATATTCGTTCTACTATTTATGTAAGCATCCCAACTTAAAAGAATTTACCAATTTATAATTGAAAATATGCATCAGTAGAGGCGGGATTAGCGTAGTGATACTGGACTTGAAACGCGGAAATCCCGGGTTCGATCCCGGCCCTAGGAGCGAGAATCAAAGAGATGTTAGATGAAAATCTAAACAGCGAGGAGTTTGATGATTGACAGTGTTGTTCGTAACGAGAGAACACTGTCCATGGGCCGATAGTGCCAATATCCTCAGATGCTGACGCGCCATAATTTAAAAAAAAGAAAAAAACATGTTTTACCCAGATTTTTTTGGTGGAAACGTAAAATATAGGAATATTTTGTTCTTAGTTATATGAAAGGCAAAGCAAGTACTTCAAATATAAAGCCACCTGACCTATGGATACATCATGATCAAATGGAGTTGAAAAATTTGGAGAAAAATCAAGAACAGCAAGGGACTGTAAGTGGAGGTGGCGGAAGTACGTTGCCAAGGGGAGGTGCCAGTATCAGTCAGGGTGATACTCCGTCTAGAAGTGGTACAATGGAAAAGCAGAGGCATCCACAAGAACATAGAGATTATCCGTCCAATTATATGGGTTTGTAAAATTGATCGTTATTTTTATGTTCCTGATAGCCCCTTCTTTTACTCATCCTTTTATAAAATGGTTTACCACCCATTACATCGCTGTTGCTGAGATGTTACATTTTAGTTACCGATGTGTACTGTGGAAAGTAATTTTGATAATCGATATCCCAATTATAATTTCATTTTGTAAATCAAACTCCCATTAATTGAACCTACACAAACTTATCCTACTAATGGACTCCGCTCAAGTTTAGGTAAGTGCTGTACATTCATTTGTTGTTTTTAAAGTTTTTAGTTACGTTCTAAATTCTATTATGTTAATTCATTTGATATTATCTGATTTTGTGTTTACCCCATCACAAATTAAGTTTTCTAAAACTCACAATTAAATTAAATCACCCTAAGACCGAAATAATCTTCCAATTTATTTATTATCTTTAGTTTATACTTTTACATGAAACTGGAATTCTTCAAACGCACATTTCTTAATTTTTATTTATAATTTTCTTATTTTTTTTTAACCTAACCACACATTATAGTTTTTTGTTATTTTCTTTTTGTTTTGTCTATATATTGCACCATAAATAAATAGGCAGCCAGTGTCAGCCATTGCTACTTGCAGAGGAGAGGACATCAACATTAAGGCGAGCTGGAATTAAACAAAAACCTATTACATTGCCTATTGATAATTCACATTTTAGAGAACGTAAGTTTTTTTTATTTTGTTCATTTCTTTTTATTTTGTTTTACCGTCTTTTGACGCTAATTGAATATGAAAATTTAAGTTTTGAATCTAAATTTTTGGTGACATGGTTTTGAGAATTGATGTTTTCATAATAACAAATAGGTAGTATATGCAAAGCATGAGAATAGAAAAATATATATATCACATTCTGTAGAGTATGAAAAGGGAAGTCTGAAACAAGGTTTTGAAAAAATAGGCCTGCGA
The DNA here is from genome assembly GCA_011037195.1 of Triatoma infestans. Lineage (NCBI taxonomy): Eukaryota > Metazoa > Arthropoda > Insecta > Hemiptera > Reduviidae > Triatoma > Triatoma infestans. The sequence goes on along the minus strand of JAAEAF010000094.1, from coordinate 3,399 downwards.
AAGTATTTTTCAATTACATTGGTTAATTACTTACTTTCTCTTACTACTGTGAGTAGAAGTATTGCAACCATGTCAAATTTTCTGTATTGTTTGCTTTTGTAACTTTGTTATAAAAAAATACCGCTGGTTGAGTGGAAAGTTGAAGGTAAAGCTCACAATTGGAAATAAGCAGTCATTTTCTTATAAAAATAATAAGAGTAATGTTCAGTCTTGATATTCCGTTTAGGCTCTCCAGGAGATTCGATGAGTACATTTTGTTCAGTTGGATGTGCCACACCAATTATTTTTTTATTTTCAAGATTTTCATAAGAAACTATTATCCAAATAGGAGTGACATTGGAGTCTAGGAATCTGAAATTATTATATAGGTGTTAAATAATTATGTTTGAGGAAATAGCTACTTTTATTAGATCTATGAATTAATTCACAATTAAGATCCTAAGTATAAATAGGATGCCCATTATCTTACACTTTCGAATGACGATTGATTATAAATTATAATACTATAGTACAAAATAAGTTCTGCTCTTCTTTTTAGTGTAACTTCCCGCCACATATTAGTTTAGAGGGGAAGTATATCTTGTTAGTTTATTACTACAAGCATATTGCTTCCACTAATCATCAATCTCAATTGAAAAGTTAGAGTTGTAAGTATTACATTGCGGGAAAATTGTGAATGTTTCGCTCCAGAGATGTTTTTACTTTATTTTTATTCAGTTCATATTATCCAGTAAAGGGTTTCTTTCGATTTTCACAATTTCTTGGTGGAAGAAGTTACATTAATATGTAATAAAATTGCTGACATTTTCAAAATATAGTTTATTCCTATCTATGTGTTTATTATAATTTTTATAAATTGTTATTCTTTTTAAACAGCGGTGGCTACAGCCACTCCAGTTGGTGTTGGTACTAGTCTGGGCACAAGTAGTGTTGCAGCCGGACCTTCAGTTGGTATGGTAACACCCCAGTCTGCAGCTTCTGTGGCCACTGAAGCAAGGCCACTCTATCCTAGGACTCAGTATTCAATTTCAAGGGCACATGTCACCATAGATCCAAATGGTAATTTCTAGAAATCTTATGGACTTTTAACTTAATTATAATTTAATTTATAATTAATAAAGAATGCTTTATTTAGTGACAGAAAACCCGTACATAGTTCAGCCTGCACCATCAGGCATGAGTTACGAGCCAATGCCTTCTTCGGCTCAACAGACACCGTCCAACTATGGGTGAGTTAAACAGAACATTAAAAAATTCCATCAAAATATACATATATCCATCCTAAAATGTAAGCCTTGATAATGTAATGTATGTGATATTTTCTCATAGAAGTGGTGAAAGTGCAAAGAGACTGCAAGGACATCCTTTGAAAAGTTTCAGCGTACCTGCACCACCTCCACAATCGGCGCCAACTACTCCCCAGCAAAAACATATTGGTAAATGTAAATAAATTTATGATTACTAAACAGAGCGGCGAATCAACAAGAGTTTGGATCAAAATGTAAGGGTAAAAATCATCAGAGATATTTTCCGAGATAGCCTGCTTCTTTTTGTGGTCATCGACCGGTTTCGGGCCTTCGCTCATCATCAGGATGTATATGTCAAACAGCTCTGTGAAAATATATGTTATCGCACTGTTTGACATATGCATCCTGATGATGGGCGAACGCCGAAACCAGTCGATGACCACAAAAAGAAGCAGGCTATCACGGAAAATATCTCTGATGCTTTCCAGCTCTGCGGAACCAACCACAACAACTATAGGGTAAAAAGACCGTAATGGCAGAAACAGGGCTGCAGAACAACAAATAGCAGTGTTATAACAATAAATACGAGTAGTATGTTGCCTTGTAGCCACTACTATATTTGTTGTCATATTTCAAACTCTAAAAAGAGCTGCTTGCTAATATTCTTGATTTAGTGGATAGCCTTTGGCGCGCTATTTCAGATTGTTTCCAGCCGCTTGCATAACATCACAGCCATTTGCATAACTCTTAATTCGGCTCTACAACGAAAATCATATGGTGGTAAGCTTACACAAGACAGTGGGCCAATTGTTTACGCTTTCACCAAGCAACACGAAGTGAACCGTATGGTCAGAAAATGCATGTGTTAGAGATTACCACTTACCTAGGAGAAAATCTTGATAAAAAACTGACGTTTTAGGAGCCATGCGAATGAATTAGCGGCAAATGGTGAATCAAGGTTGAGGCTGCTGAATAGAGTGATAGAAGTTACCTGGGGAGCTTCCCAAGAGCTGTTAACCACACTTTATAAGACTTACATAAGAACTGCAACAGAATACGGAGCGGACCTACTTACAACCGCCTCTCAAACTACGTGCAACACCCTGAATAAAGTACATAACAAGGTGTTAACGGTTATAACAGAAAGCACCAAATCGTCTTCGATGCAGTAATGGAAGCCGATTTCGAAACAACAAAAATAAGAAGAGAACGGAACCACAGAGAGAAAAATTTTCAACCCGCAAGATAATTGATTACAAACTTGCCTACCAAAACAATACCTTTCAATTGGAATAGAAGCAAACAAATCTGAGGTACCTGCGTACTAACTCAGAACTGCCGCAAATGAAGTAATTGATGAAAAAGTACTCGAAACAGCGATTCAGTCACTTTGCTCTATTACGGCCACAAGGAATCAGCTCCTGCGAAACACGAAAGGGGAAGTTGGTGAGACGCTCAAGTCTTGCTGGGAGTCATAGTGGGATAAATGGAAATTAGCCGGCCAAAGAACCATTCCTTATCAGCATTCTATTCTATCAAATCGTAAGTGCCAGGAAATAGTGAACTAGAGGAGAGTGCAAGAGACAAGAGGTAAACATTGGGAAACTTTATTAAGACCTATCGTTTTAAAATTGCTTTAAAAAATACACCTCGCTATCCACTCTGAGTGATTGAAGTCTTCATGCATGCTGGGTACCTTGAGGTGTGTCCACAGCTTAAATCAGTTCCAGTTGACGCCACTGCTTCTGAGTGATAAAGAAATTCCCATTCTTTATTGGGATGCTAGGAAGGAAGAGACTTGCCATCGGCACCCATCGGCGTAGTAAAATAGAAATTGCTATTAGTTGGTTTGTAGCCTTGATAATATCTTAAAAGAGGACGCAACATTCATTGGTCAATTAAACATTTTTACCAAACTAAGCCAACTTCCCTCCCTCCAACAACCTATATCATCAGCCATTATAAAATGTTAGTAGTAACTTATATTTGAAACATTAATTCACTTTTAAGTTACAGTAAGAGCGCAACAAGGTTCAAGCCCTTATAAGAAATCCGGAGCATATTCCGGGGTAACCACATCGCCAATTCCAGGAGCCAAAGTAAAACATACTACAGAGGATTTACCAAAAATCCAGGTGAATTTGTATGCTTT